>VZRE01004983.1:180589-210281 GCA_013396775.1 Cephalopterus ornatus
GGACCGCGAGGGAGGGGAGGGGGCTGGCGGAGTAATGGTCGGGATGGAATCACGGAATGGTTTGGGCGGGAAGGGACCTTAGAGCTCACCCAGTGCCACCCCCTGCCACGGGCAGGGACACCTTTCACCAGCCCAGGTTGCTCCAAGCCCCGTCCAACCTGGCCCTGGACACTTCCAGGGATCCAGGGGCAGCCACAGCTTCTCTAGGCAACCTGTGCCAGGGCCTCCCCACCCTCCCAGGGAAGAATTCCTTCCCCATATCCCCCTCTGGCAGTGGGAAGCCATTCCCCCTTGTTTTTACAGTTCTTCCAAAGCCGGTCCCTCTAAACCCACCAGAAGAACAGCACTGCTCGCATTTGGGGTTTATTTTCCTTCCCCCTCTCCCCCCCCATCTCCTTTTTTTTAGGGTTATCTCAGCACTGGATGGAATTCCAGTGTTTTTTGAGCTGCTGAGGGTCAAACACTTCAGTCCCTGGTGTAACTTTACCCAGCAGAGGTGAAGAATTTGGGTTCTTGAGGTGTCTTTTTCTTGCCCTGTTGAGGAAAGGACCTTACAAGCGTGAACTGTCTCTGTGTTTTGTCTGTTGCCAAGTAGTTCCTTCCCTTTGGATTTCAGGAGCCATGGGGCCATCACAAGGAGAGGAGGAAGAGCAGAGCATAATCCTGATCAGTGATGATGAAGCCGAGGGCACCCTTGGGAATTCTGTCCTCTTTGTAGACCCTCAGGGTAAGAGCTGCTTTTGATGAAGTTCCCTAAAAGACTTTTGGAGTAAACTGAATTAAATTATTGTCTGATGTGCCTGAAATCTGTCTTTCTGCTGCTAGAAAGTCAAAGTGCTTGAGAGGTTAATTAAACCAAGAAGAAATGCCACGATTTAGTAATTTTTAGGGATTTCTGTGGTGGCACTGCTTAACCTAAAAGATGGTCCTGTGTAGTTTCAAAAGTATTACCAACTGAGCTAAAACTGGGCCTTTTCAATGCTAGTTGGCTCCTTTTTGATTCTACATTCTCTGTTCTGATAGTTCCTGGAAGTTTAATAAATACCAAATGAAATCACAAGAAAATTTGGGGCCTGGAAGTGTTTAAAAAGAAAACGTCAGTAAGTTGTAATGAAGTCTGTAGCTCCCTTTACACTAATTTACACCTCCTGTCCCCCTTCCTACAGAGAAATCTGCCCTGGGAGAGGAGAAGCCTGAGGTTGTGGATGAGGAATGTGAATTAATGGTCACTTTCTGTAAACAAGCCAATGTGATGCCCCATGCAAGATACGACTGTACCACACACCCCTTCGAGTATGTTCAGGGCTGGGGAGGGTGATTTGGGGGTTCATTGTCCACATTTGGTCACGAAACCTCATGAGCTTTGTAAGAGCTGGAAGCAGAAGTGGGGCTGGATAAAGGCTGTAACTTGTTTCCTGAAGAACCTTCTCTTGCAGGAGGACAGAATGTGACACTTGCTCACCCCTTGGGGAAAATGCTGATATTTGTGACCAGTGCTACTGCTACATCTGTGACAAACTGGCTTCTGAGGTGAGAGTGCAACTGGGAGTAAATAAATTAATCATCAGTAAAAACAATCCTGGAATGGTTTGGGTTGGGAGGGACCTTAAACCCACCCAGTGCCATCCCTTGCCATGGGCAGGGACACCTCCCACTAGCCCAGGTTGCTCCAAGCCTCGTCCAACCTGGCCTTGGACACTTCCAGGGATGGGGCAGCCACAGCTTCTCTGGGCAACCTGTGCCAGGGCCTCCCCACCCTCACAGGGAAGAATTTAAGGCCACAAAACCAATAAGTGATACATGAAATTTGATTGTTTTAGCAGTTCTTGTCCTCAGTGTTAATTCCTGTCTGCTTCATAGCTGCTGAAAGCGTGGTTCTGTCAGGGTTTATTTCTGATAGTCCAGGCAGTTGTTGAAGTAAACATTTACTAGGCATAAGCAGATTTACCTCCTGTTTGCTTTGGGCAAACAGTGCATTTCATAAAATCAAATTACTCAGTCAAACTGTTTCTCGATGAACTAGAGAGATGTCAGACTTTTAGACTGTCCTAACTTGGAGCAGGGGAGTTGGGGGAATTGGGTGTGTGGGGTTTGTTTGGGAAGTTTCTTAGAATTTCTTAGGATTCAGAAAACTGAGCTGTGAACAAGAGTTGGGGTGAACATGCAAGGACAAGGCTCCGTTCCCAATTTCCAGTGGGGAGGGTGCCAGCCCTGAGGGCCTCTGTAAAGTGTTCAGGAGTGGCAGTAAATAATGTGGGGGGTTTTTTTGTTCTTGTTTGCCATGATACTGAGTTACTGTCACACTGAGTACTTCCCTGGGGCTTTGCTCAGGCGTGTAAAGGGTGAGATGATTTGTAGCCTGGGTTTTTTTTGCGTTGCTCCACTGGAGAGGGGGGGGGGAAAATGACACTAAAAAAACCTTTCCCCTTTTTTCCTGTTTTCTCCAACAGTGCCAGAACTGGACAACCCCCTCCCTGTGCCACTGCAATGCCCACAACAAGAGCAGGTTCTGGAAGGAGCAGCGGGACTTTGCCCTGGCCGGGGTCCTGATCATGTTCAACCTGGAGCTGACGGACATCGACGCCGACCTGCGCCACGGGGGTGGGTGCTCTGCTCCCTCTGCATCCTGGGGGCCTGGGGAGCAGCTTGGCTGAGCCACAGCTCTCCCTGGGAGGGTTGGGGGGGGGTTTTAAGGTGGCAAATTGCTGTTGTTGCCCTTTATCTGGGTCAGGCTTGGACCAGACACAACTCAGCGGGTCCAGCTTCCTGTTTGCCTCTGTCCAGAAGAGTCACAGAGTGGGTTGGGTTGGAAGGGGCCTTAAAGCTCACCCAGTCCCACCCCCTGCCATGGGCAGGGACACCTCCCACCATCCCAGGTTGCTCCAAGCCCCGTCCAGCCTGGCCTTGGACACTCACAGGGATGGGGCAGCCACAGCTTCTCTGGGCAACCTGTGCCAGGGCCTCACCACCCTCCCAGGGAAGTACCAGAAACATCTCAAAACACAACCAGATCCTTCTGCTCCTGTTCAGCACAAAAACAACACCTTTCCCATCCCCTCACAGCACAGGCTGCTGTGCTCTTGCCTCTGGCCACCTCAAAATCAAGTGGAATACGAACAATAATTAACTTCAAGCTGGAAGGTGGGCACCCTGAGCCAGGGCCTCACCATCCTTCTTCCCAATATCCAACCTAACTTTCCCCTCTTTCAGTTTGAAGAAACAGCAAACTTTCACCAATGAAACCGGGTGCAAGCAGCTGGCTAAATAATCTTTACGTGGTTGAACTTACGGTTGTCTTTCTTTTGGTTTGAAAAAAAACAGATGCGAAACTCCCAGTGCAACTTTTTTTTTGTTTGTTTTTTTTGTCTCTTGTCTCTTAGGAAGTCTTCTAATCAAATTTATGCAGGAACTTTATGTGGAGTATAATAAATATCTGACTGGAGAAAGGATGCCTCCCACACAACATGAATGCTTTTGCTTGCCAAAGTTGCCTCCTGGGCAGTGCAATGTCTGCAGGTCACGGAACATGGAGATTGTGTACAAGTAAGCAACAGCAGAGGTTGTTTGGGCAGTGCAGGTTTGATTTCCTTCAGTCAAGTGACAGTCAGAACTGTCGCACCTGGTGCAGCAGAAATGGAGTTAAGAGGGCCAATAAGCTGTTAAATTACACTTGAATGGAGTTTAAACACCGTTTTAAGTTCATCTTTAAATACATCTGTTGTGCCATACAAGATACCTGATCATATCTCATTTTTAGAACCTGGGAAAGCCTGAAAATAAGGCCTATATTTTAGGATAGGGTTAGATAGGATATTGGGGAGAAACTCTTCCCTGTGAGGGTGGGGAGGCCCTGGCACAGGTTGCCCAGAGAAGCTGTGGCTGCCCCATCCCTGGAAGCGTCCAAGGCCAGGTTGGACGGGGCTTGGAGCAGCCTGGGATAGGGGATGGGCTTTAAGGTCCCTCCCAACCCAAACCATTCCAGGATTCTGTGATTTTTTACTGATTTGTTTTTTAGAGTGGGTTTCACCTTTTAATGGATGTAACAAGCCTTTAAAAAAAAATACTGAAAGTACTGGCTGTGCAAGCACCTTTTCATCGTGTCATAAATCCTTTCCAGGCAAGGCAGCTTGTTCTCAAACTGTAGAATGGTCACAATTACCATTTGTTTGTGAAGTTCCTTGTTGCAGACCCTTTCTCTCATAGACCCCTTAACTTTCTCAGGTATTCTGACGTTTTTGCCCTGGTAACAAGATTTTTAAATCAGGCAGAGCAAGAAAGTCCTAAAGCTGCTGCTGTGATGCTGCTGGGAGCAGCTAAAGAGATTGCACTGCACAAAGACCCTGCCCTGTAAGTACCCATCCGTGTGGGGCCTTGGCTTCTCCAAGGGAGGGGAATTGCTGAGGGAATTCTGGGGTTCTGTTTATTAAGGGTAAGGAAGTGCCAGAATCCCAGCCCAGGCTGCAGCACAAGAGGAAGAGGAGCCCACCCGAAGGAGAAGTGGGATTGGTTCCAGCAGGGATTTGGGGAAAGAGAGGTTAAAGCTCAGATGTGAAGGGAAGAAGTTAAGTGGGATTAAGTCATGAGGAAAGGAGATGATCTTCAGCAAGGGGGAAGGAATTTGAGATGGGAACTGGGAGGAGGGAGGGTGACAGACAACAGATGGAGGCAGGTGGGGTTAATTCCCCAGGAGGAGATACAGGGACATGGAATCTTTCCTGAGAAGCTGCCCTGAGTGAAGGAACATCTAACCTGGAGGGAAGGGAGGATGGGATGTTCCTTGGGTGATAGCTTTTAGATGCCTCCCTGTCAGCTGGGGGGCTGCAGAATAAATATATTAAACCAGAGGTGAAACACTTCAGTCTTTGCTGCCTGAGCAGTTTTATTGTCTGTGTCATGGCTGCTCCGTTCTTCATTACTGAGCAGGAGCATTGCAGAGCTTTGCTTTGCAAAACCCAAATATTTGGGGGCTTAAATTCAAGGGTTTTCATAAAGGAGAAGTAAATGAGGTCTGTGTTGGTTTGACAGGCCAGAAACAGCAGCTCCTCTGCAATTCCTGCTGAGGAGCTGCCCAGGTTTGCCAGGAGCAGGCTGGATGCATCCTTTGGGAAGGGCTTTCTTTATACACTTACTGGCATTAGACACTGCTGGTAAAGCACTGTAAATTCGGCAACATGTTTTGCACTTCGAGCATTTGTTTTACCTGCTTGCAGTAGTTTTGGTTAGCATGACAATTTCCAATGCTTTTTATGGAAAAGAGTGGTGTACAGAGAAGGGGAAAAGGCAGGAAAACCAGGCAAACATTAAGTGTAGTGCTTTTTTTTCCCTCCCCTCTTAGAAGCTGGCAGAACCTAGGCCATACTGCTTCCCTAAAGATTGCTGTCCCGTGTCTGTTCCAAAGGTGAGATTTGTTTTCTTCCTGGCTGCAAATTCTCTGTTTGCTTTTAAAATGCAAATCTCAAATGAGAGTTCCTCTGTTCAGAGGCACGTGGGGTGTTCTGGAAGGGCAGAGCAGAGGGTGTCAGGTGGTGGCTGTTAAACCAAAGAGCAAATAGTGTCTGTTAGAGATCAGAACAGCAGCCTTGGAATATTCCACTGGCATGGAGTAGGCAGGGATGTAACGTAGTAAAGCTCCCCCAGAGGCTGTGGAATGAGGACATCCAGCTCCCTTGGCTTAATTCAGTTCTCATTTTAGCTTTAGCTTTCCCCTTTCACCCCAAATTCACTTGCCACGGAAGGTTAATGAGTTAAGAATTAACTTCTTTCAGGAGCACTCAAACCCAATTCCATGTTCTCATTTTATCTGAAACTAATGGCAGGTATAACCCAAATCCTTGAGCAGTTTGCGTTTTAAATTACTATTCTTGAAGCTTTTAATTTCTTACTTTTAAAGAACAGGAAAAGGATTCTTTTTACCTCCCTCCCAAAAGCTTAAAAGAGTAAACAACTCTTTGTTATCTCCAGTTATCAGTTAATCCAGAAGTGGTTCCAGGAGCTCAGGTGGATTATCAAGCCCAGCATAATTTGCAGTGTTTCTTGTACATTCTCCCTGGAGATCTTTCTTTTAAAGCTTAAAACCACAAAACCTTGGTTTCACTGGTATTAAACATAACAGCAAAAGATTACTATCATTATTCACTACAAATCTTAAAGCAGAAATTTAAATGTAGATCCAAACTGTCTGATATTTAACTAAAAAAAAAAAACCAATCCAAACTTCTGTAGTTTCCCATATGATTAAAAAAAAAAGACACATCTTAATAGCAATTAATCTGATTTTAAGGTATTACCTTTTTTCTTTTTGAATCATAGGATCACAACCCAACTTCAGAGGATGCTGGTGTTGTGTGACTTTCCAAAAACTCTGTATGAAAAGTTTATTAATTTCTTTCAGTCCATCTCCCTTCCCTGTCACTGCTTTGGCTTCTCAAACAGGTATGTTCTTTGCCCTTTTGTCCACAGCATATATTTTATATACTTGCCTTGTTTGAAAACAGCTCTAGGGATTGGTTCTTTCCTTGACAGTAGAAGTGGGAGCATTTTAGAGGAATATTTTGGTATTAACTGCTTTTTATTTGTGTATTTTATTTATTTATTTGATGGGACAAATAAGTTGTTCTCCATACAGCTTTTTATTTTCTTTTCCCCAGAACTGAGCTGTAAACCCCAAAATGATTTAGTAGCAAATCTTCATGATACTTAAAGGGAATAAATTGGGATTTAGTATCAAAACAGAGTTAAAATGCCTTTGTTTTTGCCCTCCCAGCCTGAACGTGGTGCCCTGGGACCACGTATTGCTGACCACGGTCCTGAAAGGCCAGAACATCACCGGGCAGAGGACACAGAAGGGCAGGAAAATATTCCTCTGGGAAACGCTCCCTGTCATCGAGGCTCGAGTGGAGAAACTGGTAGACAAAAAGAAGTAAGACTGGTGTGGGTTTTTCTTTTTGGAAACCCAGCTCTCACGTTTTGACTGCAGTGGAGTGTTTCCCAAACCTCTGCAGTTTGGCAGGAAACAAGGACCCCTTTGAAGCTCTTCGTGCCCCTTGTTCCTTATCTGTTGGTTTGCTTCATTAATTACACTAAATATTTGATTGACCTGTCTGTAGCTTTGCACTTCCTTCCTTTTCCTACTCACCCTCTCCTTTCTCTCCTCAGCTATAAAGAAGTTGTTCGTTACCTGAGAGCTGTGAAATGCAATGACACCAAAGGGTAAATGGCTTTCCCCCTCCCCAAGCACCATCAGATCTCTACATAAACATTGTGAAAAATTCCTGCTAATGCCAACCCTCATCTCTTCTGCCCAGGTTGAGGGACCTTCGGGATAAGATCCCCTTCTACCTGTGTAAAACTGGGGATTTCCTGGATGCTGCCCATTCCCTGCTGTTCCCAGTGAACAGCCTGGCCTGCTGCTCTGCCTGCAGGATAACGCCCTGCCAGTTCGAGGTGTACCTCAAGATGTTCAGGACAGGCAGCGTTCCCCCTGGCAATGACATGCTGCAGACGGGGCCCTGGCTCACAGTTGGCAAGTGTCACTTCTTGCTCATGTGTGTTTAGAACTTTTTCGTTAAAATTAGGAACATTCTGAGGGACTCTGAGCCTGACTAGGAATTGTCTGGACTCCAGGAATGTGTCCTGGGCTGAGCCCACAGCTCTGGGGTCCCCAGCACTGGAAGGACCTGGAGCTGATGGAGCAAGTCCAGAGGATGCCATGGACACGATCAGAGAGCTGGAGCAGCTCTGCTGGGAGGAAAGGCTGGAGAATTGGGACACTTCAGCCTGGAGAAGACAAGCTTTGGGGTGACCTAATTGTGGCCTTCCAGGACCTGAAGGAGCCAACAAGAAACATGGAGCTCTATTTACAAGGGCCTGGAGTGACAGGACAAGGGGGAATGGCTTTAAACTGCCAGAGGGCAGGGCTAGATGGGGTATTGGGAAGGAACCCTTCCCTGGGAGCGTGGGGACGCCCTGGCACAGGGGTGCCCAGAGAAGCTGTGGCTGCCCCTGGATCCCTGGAAGTGTCCAAGGCCAGGTTGGACGGGGCTTGGAGCAACCTGGGCTAGTGGGAGGTGTCCCTGCCCATGGCAGGGGGTGGGACTGGATGGGCTTTAAAGTCCCTTCCAACCCTTCCATGAAAACATCAGGCAGAAAGGATGTCCTTCTACCTGAGAATGAACTTGTTCAGTTCACTTCACTCAAAACCTAATTTTATGAGTTTTATCACCTGAGAAGTTGCTTTGTTGAAAACAACCTATTAAAAGAAAACCTGAAGCTCTCTCTTACATCCCAGTGCTGCCAGTGGCAGTGTGGGGCTTGGAATTATGGCATATCATAGCCTTGACCTTGAATTAAACTTCTGGATGGAAAATCTTCCATAACCTGTGTATTCTATTCTGTCATTAGTTCAGCCACTGATAACTGGGGTGATCTGTCCTGGTGCAGATCTCTGCAGTTTTCCAGAACTGTGTTTTACAGATGATGGTTTTCCATTCTACCAACAAAATATTGTAAAATAGCTGTGGATCCTTGTGTGGCTCTGTTGGGTTTCTGTACAAACGTGTCTGTAACTAAGTTAGTATCTCATTTGTGCCACTCTGTAATTTTCCAGGGAATCTAAGACATGTTTTGGATTTATTTTTTCTTTCCTCTTGCAGGGCCTCCCCTCAGGGATGGTATGCTGATTAAACAGGCACTCAAACTGCTCTACAGCAACGTGTCACTGTACAGGAATGTGAGTCATTAAAACTCTTTCTCTAAATTACCTTTTCTGTCCTGTTACTTCTCCAAGGCAAGGATTTACCCTCAGAACCTTTTTTTTTTCTCTGAATAATTCACACCTCTGTGGACAGATTTCACTCTGTAATGCAAATACTCTGTTGTGTTTCAGCCCAAATGCTGGAGTTCCCTCATCATGGTTTTGGGTAGTAGCAATTTGCTGGCAAAAAGTGGGCACCTACATCCCTTATCCCTGAAAGAGCCACCACTTGACTTCCAGGAGGTAACTCACACAGTGCTAGGAGGTGGGAAATCTGTTGTCTGTTTTATACAAGATGTTTTTGGTGTGGGCATTGACTGTTTCTCCTAAATGCCAGAGTTGACTTTCCAGGGCCTCATCCAGTGCTCCATTTTATGTGCCAAGTGTAAAACTGCAGAATGTTGGGATTCAGGAGTGTTAAAGGCCGCTGGAAACAAGTTAATTCTGCTCCCAGCTCAGTGCCTGGTGCTGATTCTGTGGCTGTTCATGTTGAGATGGATCAGACAACAAAGGGCCTGGAGTGACAGGACAAGGGGGAATGGCTTCACACTGAAGGAGGGTTAGATGTGATATTGGGAAGGAACCCTTCCCTGGGAGGGTGGGGAGGCCCTGGCACAGGTTGCCCAGAGAAGCTGTGACTGCCCCATCCCTGGAAGTGTCCAAGGCCAGGTTGGAGCAACCTGGGACAGTGGGAGGTGTCCCTGCCCATGGCAGGGGGTGGTACTGGATGAGCTTTAAGGTCCCTTCCAACCCAACCCACCCTGATTCTTCCAAAGATCATTAAAGAGCCTCCCTGGTGCTGTTTGTGTGGGGAGTGTGTCCATCCCCCTTACCTGTGCCTCCTTCCTTCCCTCGCAGGGCGTCCTGGCTGCCAGCGGGAGCCTCTTGGAGGAACTGAAGGCCAAAGTTAACGTTTCTTTACCACCTTCTATTTTCTCCCCTCAGGTGGGTGTGCTCATGGCAATAGGGGAATTCACCATCTGGGTTATTGTGCCTGAGCTACAGCACTGGTGAAAACAGTGGGCTGGTTACAACAGGCTTTTAAGAGAGGGCTGGAAGATTATTTTTTTTAGGGGGAAACAGCTCAAAACTGTTCTTAGCAGAGTTTAAAGGCTGGAGCAGACATCTGAAGGTAAGAAAACCAAGAGGGTCTGTTCTGGTCTGACACATCTTCACTCTAGGATAAGTTTTACTTCCTTACTGTCCAAATTTATGCATTTTATAAAGTGGGAGGGCTGGTAAGAATTGATTCTGTTTTAATGTCTCCCAGGGTGATCTTGTGTTATTTGGTTCAAACAGGAGACTGTCCTTTAAAAGCTTGTCACTGCTTGTCTCAAAACTCAGAATAGCCCAGAATTTCTAAATTTCCCCTAAATTAGGGTTTCAAATATAGAGGAACATGTTTGATTGAAGGTGTCTGGGAAAGTATTCTATATTCAATGCAGTCAGGACATCTGAGGAGCTGCCTTATCTTTTTTTTTTACTTCTTTTGAGGAAATACAGTTTATCCTCCAGATATGTGACTCTTGAGCTGGAATTTGTTCCCTTTAATTCTCTATTTCTGCTTCTGTGGCTTCATGTCTCTGTGAGCACTTGGAGAGCACCCGGTGAACGAGCTGCACAAAGAAAGTACCTGTTTATTCCCCTCTTTTTTGAACTTCATGAGGTTCTTGTGGATGTGTTGTCTGACCTCCAACCTCTGGCTGAAATGGGAGTACCTGATTTGACTGGATACAATATAAAGTAGTGGGAAAATGGGCTTTTACATCTATTTCTCTTGCTGTTGATGTCTCTCCTGTAGCTGCACCATGAGGCTTGTCTCATCCTGGCAGTAAAAGCAGTGCAACAGATGCTCTTTTGTGACCTTCCGTACCTGACTTCCTTCTTAGAGATAGCCCTGGCTTTTGGGGTGAGTCCTGGATACTGATTTCTGTTCTAAGAGATAAAATGGCATTTAAAAATCTCTGCAACACCATCTCAGAGGTTTTAGACACATTGAACTTGTTTCAGGGGTGGGGTTTTTTTGTAGAAATTGTTGCTACCTCAGTGAAATCACTGGTCCTTCTTTCTCCCATCCTAGAATAACTTCTGGGCTCTGAGGCTGTTACTGGAGCACCTCTCCTACCAAGAGCACGTTCTCCACGGCACCGTCACCCTGATTTTGAGAGACCTCGGTCGTCAGAAAGCAACACTCCTAAAACTGTGAGTAAACACTGGCTGCTGGGCACAGAGATAATCCTCAGCTCTTGGAAAGCAGCCAGAAGTCAAGGATGCCAGTCCTAGGAACAACCCAGGTGAGTCGTCTTCAGCAGCTCTCCTGTCTCCAGGTGGCAGAACCTCGGTGCCCAGTACGTGGGCGAGTTCCTGTGCCTGTTCCTGACCTGCAGGCACCAGGAGATGCAGAGCATTGGCCTCCTCAGCCTGAGCATCATTGCAGAGAACCTGCACATGTGAGTGTGGAACTGCCCCAGGGCCTCACGGGACATCCTGGGGCTGCCTCAGAGCATGGCTCAGAGTCTCTCTCTGTGTTTCAGGTGTCCGTGGGCAAAGCATCTCTGCAGCTTTTTCCACAATTCAGTGAGTACCTCAATATTTTTAGCATTATATTATTACATTTATAATATATTATGTCATATTTATAATATATTATGTCATATTTATAATATATATTTATTCTTACAGTAAAATATTTAAATAACACAGACGTTATTTACCAACAAAGCAGACCAATGACAACTATATTACTTGCCAGTGAGACAATTAAACAATATAATTGTCTGTTGTGTATCAAATATGTCAGTGTCATTTTTTGTGCCATCCTGGGAATTCCCGAAGGAATTAACTCCATTTCTCTGCCCAGGGATTGAGGCACCTCCCCCTTGGCACAGCAGCTCACCACGAAGTCTTAAGGTTCATGAAAATTTTTGAACAACTGTAATTTGACTTAAATCCTCGGGAACGTTTTCCAGTTTTTCTGAGCAGTGTCTTCCTGGAGCCCCCTTGGTTCTTCCTTTGGTTTTCATCTCCAGAAACATTCAGCTACAAACCGACTTCAGACCAAGACCCTGAGCTGGGAGAGGGACAGAGCCGTGGTTTGGGAATTTCCTTTCTTGCAGTTGTTGGAAGAGGTTTAAGTTGTTTTAAAGAGCTGATCCCCAGAGATCCTGGGAGAGGAACACGGGTGGAGTTGGAGCACCACGAGTTTTCACTCCTGTCGTGAACAGGACAAAACTGCTGAGAGGGGAAGAGCTGAAACCAGGGAAATTCCTGTTCTCCATGGAACCAGGAGCCTCTGGAGGCTGAAAGATGGACTGAAACTTCCAGTTGCTCCAAGCAGCCCCCTGAGGAGGGGCTGGAGCAGCCAAGAGCTGGTTTGGTCCATAAATCATCCCAATCTCAGGCCTGCCTTTGGTTCCCTGCGGTAGGGGAGGGTTGGGCTGCAGCTGGGGGCTCTCAAATCTGAATTCCTGTGCTAATTTACACCTGCAGTGGTAAAAAAGAACTGTTTCCTCTCCTGGTTTCTGCTCCTTCCCGCTGTGATCCCAGTCTGGCAGCAAAGGAAAGCAAATGTTCCCACGTGCCAAAACTGCACTTTGCACATTTAAGGGTTTTGGAGGGTTTTGTAGCTTTTCTTATCCCAAAGAAGCTGCAGTTACTTGAGTTTCCTGCACGGAGTGTACCTAAATCAACAGCACGTCAATTAAATATGTATCAACTCTATTGTCAGATGGATTGTTTTGTTTGTTTGGGGAGGGTTTTTTTAGTTTGGGAGTTGTTTGTTTGGGCATTTTTTTGTTTGTTTGGAGAGTTTTTTGGGCACTGGTTTTTTGGGGTGTTGGAGTTTTTTGAGGGGGTTTTGTTTGGGGTTGGGGTTTTTTGGCTCTTTGGTGGTTGGGGTTTGTTTGGATTTTTGGGGGGGGGGTGTTGGGGGTTTTTGGGGTTTGAGGAGTGTTTTTTGATTTGTTTTTTTTGGGAGGGTTGGCTTCTGTTTGGGTTTTTTGGGAGGGTGGGATTTTTTGGACTTTGGGGTTTTGGTTGGGGTTTTTTTAGCTTCTAGGTTTTTTGGGGGGATGGGGGGTTTGGGACTTTTGGGCTTTTTTTTTTTTTCAGCTTTGTTTTGTCTGGGGTTTTGGGCTTTTTTGGCTTTGGGTTGGCCTGGGATGGGAGGCCATAACTCCACCTCGTTCCAAGCACATGGAGAAGGATCGGGTGAGGGCAGGTGCCTTGTTCCCCCTTCAAGCCTGGATTTCCCAGGGCAGGGAAAGGCCAGGAACTGCTCCTTTACTGTAAGTAAACAGCACCTCTATTCATTATTTATCCCCTTCTGAATTTTAATGACCTATAGCAGCCCTATAGATCCCATAGATAAAGATTTAATCTTTTATGGACGAGAAAAAGGACTTTGTGTGGAGCGCTGCACTTCACTGGGGGCAGGAATTGCCATCACAGTGGAAAACCCAAAGGTAAAGCTCCAGGTATAATTGAGATGAAGCAGCTCATTAAAAATGGAGAAGTGTCTCCAAAAAGTCTCCAAAAAACGAGAAGGAAATGGGCACCTGGAGCTGCTTCATCCCAATGCTGTATTTCAGCAAACCCAGCCCTGCTGCTCAGCTGAGGCTGCCAAGCTCGAAGTGCAAGAGCTGCAAGGAAGGAACCCCATCAAAAAGGGGAATTTCAACTGAAAATAAGGAATTTATCTCATATTCTTCGAGTCTGGAGTGGGAATGCGGGAATGCCGTTCCCTAGTCCAGGGAGGAATGTACTTGCAGTTGCTGTGCTGGGTCTGTGCAGCCCTTGGAGCATGAACAGGGTCTGAAGGACATTTCTAGCAGATTCTAATTGCTTAAAGTTGCTGGAATTAGTCTCAGTGTGGTCTGTGCAAATCCCCTCACTATATTTAAGGAGCAACAAGCCCTGGCGCTGCTGCTGCACCCGTGTGTCCTTCCCAGCCCTGCTCCGTGAGGAAGGGGATGCACATCCCAGCAGTGGAATCCTGGGCGAGGAGGCTGAGACCATTTTGAGCAGAAAAAGGGAAGGAAGGGCAGCTTTATCTTCCCCGAGGTGGGATTTGTACAACGAAGTGTCAGGGGGAGGATTTACCCCCACCCAACTCTGCCTCAGCTGCACTTCCCACCCTCCTCTGCTCCTGCCTGTGCTCAGACCGTTCCTGCCAAGGACACTCATTAACCTGCTGAGTTGAGCCCTTTGGAGTGTGCCTTTGGAGAGCTGAGTTATGGAAAACGCCCCCCCAGAGAAGCATATTCTGTGATTCCTGGTGCTCCGTTCCCTTCCCTGGGAAGGCTCCAGCCCCTCAAAGTCCTTCCTGTCATGGGAAGGCCAAAACTACCCCCAGGATTTGAGATGCTGCACTGGAAGAGAGGCTGGTTCGGGGCCCAGGATGCCCCTCTGTCCCTGTCCTTGGATTTAATCAGGTGTGGGGAGCGGGCTGCGGGTCCCTGCCATGCACAGGAGTCTCCCAGCTGCCCACCCAGCCAAAAATACTCTGTTTTAATAACAGCACTACGCAAAATCAAAGCCCGGCTCGTTTCTGCTGCCAGATTAACAGATGGCCCCGATCATTAATATTGCAAAACTTCAGGAGTTCATAATTCTTTAATCTACCCAGCTGGGGGGGGGTGGGGAGCGCAGGCCCTGCAATCTGCTGTGCCAGGAGCTGCCCCCCACCACCCACCAGCGTTGGGGCCACCCCCGACCCCCCAAATTTGGGCCCCCGTGCTGCCGGTGCCACCTGCCCGGACAAACCCGGCCGTGGAGCTGCTCCCGGGCTGAGCTCCGGCAGCAGGGACCTGAACCCCCCTGGGCTCGTGGTTGGGGTCGCTGGGGGCTCCTGAATTCCCCTCGGTGCCATCAGATTGCGGCAAATCCACGGAAATCCAATAACCCACCCCCGGTGTTGTTTTGCCATTTTTAAAGCCGAGCCTTCCCCGGGCTGCGGGGAGGCAGCGCTGGGAGATTAGGGCTGATGTCACCAGGCGGATAATCCCGAGCCCGGGCCGGGATCGCCCACCTCCCGCACGGCCATGGGGGGCACGGGGGGCGAGGGGACCCCCGGGGGCGCCCCGCGGCGTTGGGCGGTTGTTCCGGCAAAGCCAAGCTCCGGGTTTGGCCCCGCACAGCTCCATCGATCCTGGCCCAGCTCCTGCCTCCTCTCCCGGAGCACTGATGGCTCCAGCAGGCTGCAGGGAGGCTCTTCCATCGATTATCCACGAGGGATGAGGGTGGAAGGGAGCCTGGATCAGCACCAGCCCCCTCCTGGCACCTGCCGACTGGGCTGAGAAATCAAACATATGTTTTGATATATATTTTTATATATTTATTTAATATTTTTAATGTTTCCTATATCTGGCCTATATAGAGAAGATGCCTCTTCTAGTAAGCCTTTATATATATAGATATATATACTTATATATGCTTACTGAAATAGATATATAAATATTATTTTATATATAGTGCAAATATAATAAATAATATAATACACTATTACATATAATATAATGGAATTAGACCGTCTTTAAGGTCCTTCCCTACCCATTCCATGATTCTATGATATAATATATAGTATCATTTTATATGTGTGTTCATATATATATGAACACACATAAATGTAAGCATGTATATGTGTGTATTTCTGTGCATTATATATTGTTTCTAATACGTGTAAGATATAATAAATCTGATAGATGGTATAAGTTGGATCATATCTACATAAACACAGGCATAGAATATGAATATGTACTTTCCATTTCCATGCATATTTTAAATATATATAGTGTATGTATTATATACGTATACACTCTCTTGACTTTATATGTGTATATGCATATATAGCTTAATAATAATAGTATAATATAACAATATAGTATAATACAATATAATATAAAACAATACAATATAAAGCAATATATCGTATCAAATCATGGAATGAGGTGGTATTTAATGTCCCTTCCAACCCAACCCATTCCATGATTCTATGATTCTATTATATCATTTCATATATTTTTATATATATATATGTGTGTGTGTCTTGCAGGGGGGACAAACTCCTATAAGACCACAGGTCCAGGAAAGAGGAGCTTTAGGGGCTGGATTTGGGCAATTTTGCTTTGTGCAAACCTTGTTTTGTTTTTGTTTCTGTTTTCGTTTTTAAGCAGCAAAGTTTACCTGAAGTTCAGTTTTAATGTGTTGTTTAATGCAGGAGTGTGTGGGGGAGAGGGGAGTCACTTCTTTGTGGTTTCTCATCAATTATCTTGGTTTTAGCCAGTTCCCAACGGTTTCAGGGTTTTGTCCCTCCCTATAAATCCCACATCAATATTTTTTGAACGTTGCCCTTTTCCCCTTGTGCTGACCCTGCCCTTTCCCCTGCCATATGTTCAGTCCCAGCTGCTCACTTGGGGCATTTATCCCTCTTTTATATTCCCCCTTTTTTCACCCTCCCCCTCCCCAGGTGCCTCCCAGCATCTCCTGCCCCTCCGGCACCAGGAAAGAGGGAAGAACCACAACACCCAGAGGCAGCGGAGCGGGAAAGCCACGGAGGGCTGGCTTGGGCAGGGATGCGGGCAGGGATACAGGGAGGGATGCAGGGCCTCCCTGGGGTCCCGCTGCGTCCCACCACACATCCCCTCCCTCCCGGGGGCCCTTCTGTCCCTCAGGGATGGGGGTGGGGGCCGGGATAACCCCAGTTTGGAAGCTCGGCCACCGGGTACCAGGGGCTGTGCTTCCATCCCTGGCGCTCACGTTCCGCGGAGCCAAATCCCCCGGGAGCAGCGGGGGGAGGACGCTCCCATTATCCGGCTCCTGCCGTGGCGGAGGCAGCTGGACCAGCCGTGCATTAATAGATTACACAGAGGATTTGGACTCGCCAGCATCCAGGGAAGCGCTCGCGGGAGGGACACGGGCAAGGCCAGGGCGGCTTCCCGAGCCCGCGGCGACGGACACGGCCCCGCTCCCATCCCGCTGACTCCTTCCCCGGCACAGGTAGGTGCAGGGCTCGCTCCTGGCGCTGGGATGCTGCCGGGATGGCTGGAGCAGGGATGGGGATGCTGTTTCCCATCTGCCTCCAGGGATCGGAGCCCGCGGAGGCCGGAGCGTGGGGCTCATCCCTCTCCCGGCTGGTTTTCGGGGGATGCTCTGCGGAGAAGCGGAGCTGGGGCAGCCCGAGCAGCTGCCAAGCTGTGCTGGAGCGGGGCTGGCATCGAGCTGTGCCCTGGGGGGGTGGATTTCATCCCCCTCCAGCACCCCTAGCCCTTCTCCTGAGGGCTGCAGCCTGTCCAGGGGTGTGGGATGGGACGTGTGGGCATCCCTGGGGATCGTCACCCCGGGAGTGTCCGGAGGGTCTGGGGCCACGGGCAGGGGAGGGTCCCCTTGTGCCACCCATTTTTGGGGTGGCACAGGGACACAGGTGCTTGCAGAGGGTCTCACGTGACTGAGTTGCCGCTTGCGCCCCATCAGCTGCTGTGCCTCAGTTTCCCCATCACTCACGTCCCCGCCCGGGGCCACTGCTGGGGGGAAATTGGGGTCAGGGGGGTTTGCCTTGGTCCCCAAATCAGTGCTCACCAACCCCGTGAGCCACTTCCAGCGCTGTTTACAGCCAAATTCCCTCCTGGCCCACTGGGATCTGTGAGCAGGCAGGAAAAGGACAAACACCCCCCTCCCCTCCCCAAACAGCCTCCGGGGGCTGTTTGACACTCCCCACCCCGAGCGATGCCACCATCCAAATTTCAGTCAAATCTAGCTGGTTCCCTGGATTTTGCATGTGCCCCTGGGCTACAAGAGAGGGGGGCACTGGGCACCTACCCTGTGCCAGCCTCACACCCACAGGTAAGAGCAGCCTCTGCCTCGCCAGAGCAACCCCAAAATCTCCTAGAGCCACCGGTGGGGTTGGAAACCTCCCCCAGAGCGTGGTGACGTCTGTCCCCATCCTGGGGGACCCCTCTTTGGGGGTGCAGAGCTGGGGGTGTCGGGGCAGGACACGGCCTCACCATCCCCGTTCCCAGCCCCACAGGGCCCCTGGACCCCGCCATGGACGAGTGGGACCTCCCACAGTGGAAGAAGGAGGTGGAAAGCCTCAAGTACCAGCTGGCCTACAAAAGGGAGATGTCCTCCAAGACAATACCTGAGTGAGTGGGTGCCCACCTCCCCCCCTCCCTCCCATCCTCCTTCCGGATGAAGGAAGCAGAGTCCGGCTCTTCTCCACCCCAAACTTCACCCCTCAAATCCCCTGAGGGTCTCCAAAGGAGATTTTCTGCTTTATGGCTCTTCAAACCCTCCAAGCCCCAGCAGCAGAAACCCACCAGTGCCCCCAAAGCCCCCCTGTTCCTCTCCACAAAGTCCCCCTGTGCCAAGCCCTTTCCAGCTGCCCGAGCTCCAGTTGGGATGTGGGACCCTCTGGCACCCCGGGAGCCCCTCAGTGCGCAGATCTCCTCTTTACAAAAGACTTAAACCTGTAAAGCCAAGCTGTGGGTGGGGATTTTCCCTCCTGGTTTGTACCTCTCTGCTCCCCCAGCATCATTCCTAACGGATCAGGATGCACCCCAGGATCGCTGCCACCAGAGCAGGATTTACCCCGGACACTGAGCCCCCCCAGTTCCCCTGTTTTGCTGCCACACAGCCCCCACCCTACACCCCTTAGAGCTTTGAGCAGGGGCTGTGCCCACCCCTCCTGTCCCTCTCCACAGGTTTGTGAAGTGGATCGAGGATGGCATTCCCGAGGATCCCTTCTTGAACCCGGAGCTGATGAAAAACAACCCCTGGGTGGAGAAAGGCAAATGCACCATCCTCTGAGGGGTCCCCCCTGCATTCCCCCCGCTGAATGTACTTTTTTATTAGTCAGTTCCAATATGAGAACCTGAACAAAACCCTGCCCTCACCTGTCTCCTTCTTTTTAGTAGTAGAAGTGGTTTTACATTTGGGGGGGACACGGGGAAGCCCCCCCCGGGTGGGCAGAGTTGGGGGGGGCAGGAGCAGCAAAGGTTTCTCTGGGGTTTTGCTGCAGCTTCACCTCAGTCCTCACCCCCCTCTGCCATCAAACAGGAACACTTTGCAACTTGTAAAGAAAATTTTTATAAAAAAACCCCCTCATTTTCAGTGATTTTAACTACTTTTGTATACTGTAGGATATCTCATTTTGCAGCAAAACAGGCATAATATGACAACTAAAGGTTTATTAATAAACAGAAAAATACTTCATTATTAATTTTTTTAGATATATTTTATTTCCTTTTTTTTTTTTTTTTTAAAACAAAATAAGTTGGTAATAGAAAAACCTAAACAAAGATCATGGACACACAGGTTAGAAAGCCAAAGTCCAGCTGATCTCCCTGGAGTCCCAAGCCTGATTCCCTGGCTCCAGCCCCGCCCTGCTAGAGCAGGTCCCTGATGTAGATGTTCCTCCGGACAGCGTTGGAAACCCCCTCGTTGAACCGGAACCACACGTCGCTCTTCCCCACGGCCTTTCCCATCTGGTTCTCCAGGGACTCTTCCTTGGAGGCCTGAGGGGCTGCAGGGGGGAAAATCCACCTCAAAAACTTGCAGAAAACCTTAAAGTCACAACCTGTGCCCGGGCTGGAGGGAGAGGGGGGAATCAGGGAGCTGCTGCCAGGAACAGGGGGGTTGGGAAGGGCAGAGCTGATGCTCCCGTGTCCTGGATCCTGCAAACCCTTCAGCACCCGTAATTCCATTTGGATGGTGCCAGAACCCATGGACTTGCCCCCAGGAACCCCCCTCCCCGTTGTTTTGGGGTCTGTTCACCCAACTCCCCCTCCCCACCCCACTGGTGTCCCCGGGGACGCTGCTGAGGGACAGAGCCCCTTTTTGGGACCTCCCCCAGCAGCACCCATGGCCAACCCCTCCCTCTGCCACCCACCCAGGGCGGGGGCCACCCACGGTCCCCCATCCCTGTCACCCACCCGGGGCTGTGGCCGCCTGTTTCCGCTGAAGTGGCCGCCCAAAAAAATCCATCTCGGGCTGTGAAAGGCAAAGAGCAGGAGGTGAGTTGGCTCTGCAGCACTCGCACTTCCAGCTCCTCTTTGGAGACGGCCAAAAAGAAGGGAAGCTCCTGTCTGGGCGAGGCTCAGTCACCCCAGGGTAGTTCCAGGGAGAGCAGGAGCCACATGCGAATCCTGCAGGAAGGGCCAGTGGGCTCGGTGGGATGCAAATCCATTCAAATCCAGATTCAAATCCGGGGGGGAAAGGCAAAACATCAGGGTGATCATGCTAAGGTCAGGTTTTACAGCCAGCCAAGGGATGGAAGCTGGGCCCTGGAGAGGGGCAGTGCCAGGGAACCACCTCTGCTCCCCTTGGCCGCCGTTGGGATGCCCAGGGTGGGATCAGTGGATGGATGCACCTTTCCACAGCTCCCGAGCAGCCCTCCCAACCTGCAGCTTCCACAGAGCCCAGGTTCAGCTATTTCGACCTAAATACCCAGATCTCTTTCCTCCCCCAGCCCTGAAAGCTTCACAGGGCACGTCCATAACATCACCCAGATCCACTTCATCCCAAAGACGCAATCCCAGCAATGCCTTTGCGGGACACAAGGAGCTCAACTGGGCTATTAAAAGAAACTGGGCTAAAAAAATTAGATTCCAGTGGAGCCAGTGAGTGTTTGTCAGTCCAGGGAAGCGCTGGTGGGAACTGGGGCAGGGACTGCAGCCCCTCACCTTGTCCTCCACTGCTGCCCTCCGCACGATGTGCTCCAGGCGCTGCTGGTGGTTGGGGGTCCCCAACGGCCTCGTGTCTCCTTGCTCCTCACCGAGGCCATTCCCGGGATCCTGCGGGGAGGAGAGACCTGAACAAGGGTCCCCTTGGAGCATCTGAGCTTAAGGTTTGGGCATGAAGCACCTGCCACCCAGTTGTCACCCATCCCACCCACTCGCTCTATTTGCTGCTGGGTTTGCAGCATCTTGAGGGCTTGGAAAGGATTTTTCCACCATTTTCTGCCTCACAGCAGCACGTGGGATCAGCCCCAGCTGGAGTCCCTTTCCCTGGGACTTCACAGTAAACAAGGAGCCTTCAGAGATGTTTTTGCAGCATTTCTTTGCCCCACACAGCCCCTGGGAGCTCTGCTCCTGCAGCAAGGGGCTCTCAGGGATTAATTATCCCCATGGCACCAGGGCAGGCACCAGCCATATCCGAGATGTTTCTCAGCCTTTTCCACCTTCTCCTGCCTCCTGGAGGGTTTTGGCAGTGGGCAGAGTTAACTCTGCTCCTCCTGGGGGCTTTGGGACCTTCGGAAGTGAAGCAGGAAGGAAAGGTGCAGGCAGGGAAGAGCAGACACACACAAACCGCAGCCAAATGGACCCAAATTCCCACCTAAAATTCCCACCTCCTCACAACCCTCCTCAGAGAGCTGGAGGGCTCAAAGCTTCAGCTCACAGCGAGCATTTCCCTCCAGAATTCCTGCAAAGACTGGGGCTCGGCCCCCCAGCACAGATGTGCTGCCCAGAGGCAGATGTGCAGGCAAAGGGCTGCGAGGGGGGGTTAATCCTGGATTTCCATTCGCAGAGCGAAAGCCACCGGCTGCTTTGGAAAACCCACGTCCCCACGCCATCCCTAAGGATTTTACCCACATCCAGAGCCCTGCCACCCCCCAGAAGCCCCCCTCCCTACCGGGTTCCGTGCCTGCAGCACCGCCTCCGTCCTCCTCATCTTCTCCAGCTCGATCTCCCTGGCAATGAGCTGCTTGGCCTGGTAGCTCAGCTGCCTCCGGGCCGGCAGGTCGGGGAAGCGGCACACATCCTCCACATTCCTGCAGCACGGACAGGGGGGAGCAGGGAGCACAAATCAATACTAAAAATAACCCAGCATTATGCAACCTGGCAGGGCACAGGCAGCCCAGTCATTCCCCCAGCCCTGTCCCTTCCACCTCCAAGTGGGATCCTGCCTCAGTTTCCCCCGCGCTGCGCTCTCCCGTGTGGAGCTAGGGGGCTGAACGGGAATGCAGGAGGGATTATGGGGTTTTAATCTCGGTTTTAAGGCAACAAGAGGAAACGGCAGCGGGGCTGTGCTGAACAGATTGCCCTGAAAACACCCCAGGCACAGCAGAGCCTGGGCACGAGCAGCACCACAACCTTCACATCACCCCGAGGGGCCCCTGGGGAGGAGGTTAATGGAAATACAGCCAGGAACAGTAATTCTGGATCATCAGAGCAGTTGGATCCTTAACAGGGCTGAGGCACCAGCTCTGGAGTTAGGCCTATTTCAGCATAGCATCATCCCCAGCCAGGCCAGTCCCTCTGCCAGCTCTAAATATTTCATATTTATTCAATATTCTTGCCCTTAAAATAAAGGGAGCAAAGTCCCCTGTCAGATGGCTCTGCAGTCATTTAGAAATTAGCTGTCAAATCAATGTTTTAAAAAGTTATAAAGAGAAAACACAGGTTTTGCTGTCGACAACAGCTTTGTTTGCCAGAGAGATGCTGGGATGCAATTTCCAGGTGCCACTGGGATGGGACACCCCCATCATTTTATGGTTGGACTCGATGATCTCGGAAGTCTTTGCCAACTTTGATATTGTGATTCCGTGCACAGCCGGGAAACGGGCTCAGAACTCACAAAGCAGGCAAAGTAATGCCAAAAAGTGGCTCCCAATGTCCCACGGTCTCCTCACGGCCATGTGGGGGTGGCATGGGGGGGGACAGATGAGGATGGTCCCTACAGCCCCCACAAGCCTTTCCATCAGGAAGAAACCATACTAAAGCAGTTCACTGTAATTAGATAGAGCTGCTTGATTTAACAGAGGCTCATTTCTGTAATTAACTTTGCCCAGGAAGGCATTAATGTTGGTCCTGCCACGGCCTGGGCTCTGCTGCCTCTCCAAAGGCTCCCCAGAGTTTACGGCTCTGGGTGTGCTCAGAGCAGAGCCAGAGCCAGGTCAAGCAGTGGCCAAGCTGGTAATTTGTAAATTAACCATGGTGACAGCGACCTCCTCTGTGTGATGAGCTCAGGTGGACCAGCTCTGTCCTCTGGTGGCTTCAGTCCCTCTGCCAGCTCCAGTGAGAGCCAAAGGCAGCTGCTTCCTTTCCTTTAATCCCATTAAAGCCAAACCAGCTCTGCTCCAGCCTCAGCCCAAGGGAGTGGTGGGGCAGCTGGACCACGCCGTGTGGATGGAGCAAAGCCAGGAGTTCCAGCTCCTTCCTGAGCTCTCTGCTCTTATTATCCCAGAATCATCATGGAATCCTGGAATGGTTTGGGTTGGAAGGAACCTTTAACACCATCCAGTGCTACTCGCTGCCATGGGCAGGGACACCTCCCACTAGCCCAGGTTGCTCCAAGCCCCATCCAACCTGGCCTTGGACACTCCCAGGGATGGAGCAGCCACAGCTTCTCTGGGCAACCTGTGCCAGGGCCTCCCCACCCTCCCAGGGAAGGATTTTGAGCCCCACACCTTCCCCACCCCTCAGCACTTACGGATCCAGCTTGTAGACGTACTGGCCCTCGGGCAGGCGCTCCTGGTGGTAGGTGAGGTTGTAGGCCAGCATGGTGCTGATCAGCTCTGCCAGCTGCTGCTTCTCCTTCTGGCTGTAGAGCTGAGTGTTCACCTGGGAGGGAGGGCAGAGCATCACTGACCCAGAGTGACTTCTAAACACACAAACAGCCCAAAGCACAGGGATTGTCTGTGTGAGGAGGGACAGTTAATATCCAAGGTGTTCAGACCAGGTTTAGATCCCTACTAGGGACACATCCTTCCCAGAGCAGGGTGCAGTGACCCAGGCGCTGGAAGGGGACTGTGACAGCTGCCTAAAGCCCTGCTCAGCCAAGCCCACCCCTGGTGGGGTCCAAGACCCCTCCACATAGTCAGGTGTCTCAGAATTCCCTCCAACTTCTGCATCAGCTGCAACACCAAATCAGCCCTGAATCTGGGATGGCTCAGCATGGGCGATGCAGCCCAGGAGATGTCTGTCCCCCAGCTCTCAGGGTGAGGTTTGCAGAGGGGACACGTCACCCAGGCAGTGTGGGGGGGTCAGGGGCACTCACAGGCCGCAGTTTGGGGGCGATGATGTCCAGCAGCAGGCACAGCACCTCCAACACCAGCACCTGCTGCCCCGCGCGGCTCCGGGCGCTGGGCGTGATCCCCGACACCATGGACACCACCAGGTTCTGCATGTGGGTCAGCTTGGCCAGGGCCTCCATGTCCCACGGGGCACAGAGCTGCCCCATGTCCTGTGGGGCACAGAGCTGCCCCCATGTCCCGCGGGGCACAGAGCTGTTCCCGTGCCCCCAGGCCTTGCCTCGTGCTGGCTGCTGGGATAGGCCAGCCGGGGGATGGCGGAGCCCGCGAAGAGCAGGTGGAAGGCCACGGGCAGGAAGGGCAGGTAGCGCAGCAGCTGGAAGCTCTGCCCGTGCAGCACGGCCCGGCCCAGCAGGTCGGAGAAGCAGAGCCACTCCAGGGCCAGGCACACCGAGCCCAGGCTGGAGTCCCGCACCCTCACGGACAGGAAATTCTCGTGCAGGCCCTGGAAGGGGATGTGGGATTACACGGCTGGAGGTTGGGTGGATGGTCCTGCCAGAGCAAGTCACTGGCATTCTGAGCTTCCCACTGAGCTCCAGCACAACACAGGAAGGGGCCTGGCTCTCCCCCTGGCTGCTCTTACCTGGGCGAGCTTCTCCTGCTCCCCCGAGGAGACGGCGAGGTGCAGGATGTGGTGGAAGCGCTGGGAGGAGGAACTGAAGCCAGAGGAACCACCGAAGTGTGACAGGTCCTCCTCACCCACCAGGAGCTGGGGTGGCAAAGAGGGGTCCATCCCTATCCTGTGCCTAGGGGGAGCCCAAAGGGAAGAGCTGAGGGTTCCCTGGGGCTGAAGAGATCAGCAAGGAATATTTGGACCCTTGCAAACTGAAGGCAATGTCAATGCCAAATTACTGGGAGCTAAATGGAGTGGACAAAAAGCATCCAGAATGGATTTAAGCTGACAGAGGGTGGGGGTTTGGTTTGGGTATTAGGAAGAAATTCTTCCCTGGGAGAGTGGTAAGGCCCTGGCACAGGTTGCCCAGAGCAGCTGTGGCTGGCCCATCCCTGGAAGTGTCCAAGGCCAGGTTGGACGGGGCTTGGAGCAACCTGGGCTAGTGGAAGGTGTCCCTGCCCATGGCACGGAGTGGCACTGGATGGTGTTAAAGGTTCCTTCCAACCCAAACCATTACAGGATTCTATGACTGATACAAATCTGAAGAAGCAGCTCCAGGACCTTTCAGGTTTCTCCACCCCGGGTCTCGCAAGGAGATCATGGAATCACAAAAATCACAGAATGTTGTTCCAAGCCCCATCCAACCTGGCCTTGAACACTTCCAGGGCTGGAGCAGCCACATTTTCTCTGGGCAACCAAAATACCAGGAAGCAGCACACCCCAAGCACCCAGCCAGACCTAACAAACCCCTCCTTTTACCTCTGCACCCTCGGGAGCTGGAAGATCTCCTGCCAGATGGAGAAGAGCCCCTTGTTTTGGTCCTTCAAGCCAATCTTCATCGTCTGCACCATCTGCATGTTCAGCTCCTTCTGCCCTCGGCCGTGCAGGAACTGCAATGTGAGTGAGGGGCTGTGGGGACGGGCACAGAGGGAGAGGGGATTCCCACAACTCTGGGGGTCCTGGACATAGCAGCATGTCTCTCTCCTTCCATGTGCAGGGTGAAAATAGCACAGGGGACAGGGTGGATATTTTAGGGATCTGCCTAAAGGACAGAGTTCTTTCCCCTCCATTCCCATCTGAGTCCAGAGCTCCCTGTGTCCCCCAGGCCCCCCTGGTGACCCCGGTACCTGCAGGGTGTTGATGCAGGAGCGGATGTCGTTCTCCGTCTTCTCGCACAGGGCCATCAGTGCCCCCGTGTCCGCCCGCATTCCCTGCTGGAGGGCGATCTGTAGGAGCAGGACAGGGGGTCAGCAGGGATTGGTTGGTCAGCCAGGGGGATCAGAGGGGCCCTCAGCTGTGCCACACCTCGCTGAGCCGCTGGGCGAGCCGGGACGGAGCCGTGCGGGGGAAGTGGAGCAGGAAGGATTGCTGCCGGAGCGGGCGCAGCGCGGGCACGTACCTAGGAAGGGAGCACAGGGCTCTGAGTGGCCACAGCAGGGCAAGGAAGACAGTTACTAGTCATGGAATCATTCAGGCTGGAAATGCCCTCTAAGACCATCCAGGCCAACCTCTTCCCCAGCACTGCCAAGGCCACCACTAACCCATGGCCCCAAGTGCCACATCCACAGGACTTTTAAACCCCTCCAGGAACAGGGACTCCACCCCTGCCCCGGGCAGCTGTGCCAGGGCTGGACAGCCCTTTCTGTGAAGGAATTCTCCCTCATATCCAACCTAAACCTCCCCTATCACAGCTTGAGGTTGTTTCCTCTCCTCCTGTCCCTTGTTCCCTGGGAGCAGAGCCTGACCCCTCCCGGCTCCCCCCTCCTGTCAGGGAGTTGCAGAGCCAGAAGGTCCCCCCTGAGCCTCCTTTTCTCCAGGCTGAGCATCCCCAGCTCCCTCAGCTGCTCCGGGACCTTTGCCAGCTCCGTTCCCTTCTCTGGACAAGCTCCAGCCCCTCAATGTCTTTCTTGTAATGAGGAGTCCAAAACTGCCCTCAGGATTTGAGGTGCTCCACTCAAAGGGAGACACCAACAGCCACCACCTCCTCACTCAGGGCAGGGTCTCAGCGCTCCATCCCCCCAGACACACAGGTGACACTCACTGGTCGTTGCAGATGCAGATGATGGGCCTCAGCAACAACCCACCCTCACGCTGCCGCCTCCGGCCCGCACCAGCCGCTCCCTCTCCCTCCACATCCTTACGGAGGATGATGTTCAGCAGTACATTGATGGACGCCTTGGGAAAAAAAATCAAGGGCAGAAGGGATGAATTCTTGTTGCTGAGAGGCAAGAAACAGCTCACAGAACAGGGGGCGAGCTGCTAATGAGGGAACAATTAAGGCGTTAGTGCCAAAAGTGCCTGTGGCTCACCGCGGGTGCGCCGTCGATCTCGTCGATGATGAGGCAGTTGGGCTTCTCGCTGGCCCCCAGCACCGACTTCATCTGGGTGGCAGCTTCGATGCGGGTCTTGAACACCTCAGGGCTGCGATCATCACTGCAGGGAAGGGGTGCCAGGTTACTGTGGCATGGCATCGGCTCTGGCATGGGATCACCTCCAGCACGGCATCATCTCCAGCATCACCCCCGGGACACCATCGCCCCTGGGACAGCATCATCCCCTGGACAGCATCATCCTCTGGACAGCATCACCTCCAGGACACCATCACCTCCAGCATCACTGCTCAGACACCATCACTTTGGGGGCAGCATCACCTCCAGGATCACCCCCAGGACACTGTCACCCCTGGGACACCGTCACCCCCAGCGTCCCCTCAGGCCTGGCAGCACCTGCAGCAGTGCTGTGCTGGCAGGGCCTCACCTGGCGTTCATCTCCACGGCGTTGTACCCCGCGTGCCGGGCGATGACGTGGGCCAGTGTGGTCTTTCCCAAGCCAGGAGGGCCACACAGCAGGGCTACCTGTGGCACAGAGGGCAGGTCAGGCGGGCAGGGCTTCCTCCAGCTCCCACCAAGGAGGGAATGACCTGCTCCTCACCTTGCTGGCAGGATGAGGGGACACCGCAGCACCATCCTGTCCTGCTCACCTTGTATTTAGGTCTCTTGTGCTGGTCCAGCTCAGCCTCCAGAATCTCCTCTGTGAGCTGGACCTTCGTTTTCCACTTATTTGGGTGCTCCTTGGGATGGCTGAACGGGGGATGAGCTGCAGTGCTGGGCTTGCCCTTCTTCACAGCCTTCTCCTTCCCGAACACCACCGTGTCCCAGAGCTTGAGCCACTTCAGAAGGCAGCGGTTTGTGTACTGCAGGTGGAGGGAAGCGAGAGAAATCCATGGAACCTCAGAAGCATCCGGCCAAGGACAGAGCAAGGCTGTCCTCCACAGGACAGGCTGCTGAGGGTTCCACCTGATATCTCCTGGGACAGCATGGGAATGGTGCTTCCCTTCCCAGCCCAGCCACCATCCCACAGGGAAACCTAGGACAAGTCACATTGGCCCTATCTCTCTGTCCCTCCTCTGTCCTGGCTCAACTCAGCACTTCTCGGCCTCTTCCCTCATTTCCAACTCCCTACAAAACTTGTGATATTCTTAAAAAAAACCCCAAACTAGCCCACAATTCCTGGCTAAAGTCCTCCCAGTCTTTTTTATCTTATTCAGGTCACGTTTCACAATCTCTTTTGTTAGAAAGTCCACAGCCTCCAGCTGAAACACTGCCACCCCAAGCTCTCCAGGACTCAGGACTGCTCCCAGGAAGGACCAGCACTTCCAAAGGCAACACCCTGATCCCACAGCATAAAAGAAGAGTTACAGTCATGCTAAACCCCCCCAAGCCCAAGCCTCCCCTCCGCCCAGCACCTCACATCATCACTGAGCAGCTCCATGTAGCGCCGGGGGGTGAACTTGTCCACCCAGAGGCAATGGGGGGCAGATTCCTCCTCAGGATCCATGTCCCCACCAGGATCCAGGCTCTCAGTGCTGGGCTCACTCTCAAGGCAACTGCAAAAAAGATTTAACTTGCCCCAAACCACCCAGGGAGTCAGGGAAGGGCTGGGAATTACACCCAGATTTCCCAAGCTGAGTGTGACAAGGGCAAAGAGGTAGCTCTACTTCTAGGTCCCAAAAACCTGCACCCCATGGAGCATCCTGGGAGGCACATCAGGCAGCATGGCAGGGATGGGACTTCATCCCAACATGTCACCTGTTTATGATCTCTGTCAGCTGCTGTGATACCTTCTGAACATGCCTGAGACGCTGGAGCACAGAGAGAGGGAGAGCGGGGTCAGGGACACCCCTCTCATCCATGGCTGGGGGCGAACAGGGATTTGAGAGCCAGCCCTGTGGTATCAGGAATGGCAGGGAAAGACGGGAAGGTCGGTGCGAGATGTGGTACCTCTTGATCCACCTGTTCCTTCAGGTAGGAGAAAGGCACCCCCAGCAGGT
This sequence comes from Cephalopterus ornatus, assembly GCA_013396775.1. Classification (NCBI taxonomy): domain Eukaryota; kingdom Metazoa; phylum Chordata; class Aves; order Passeriformes; family Cotingidae; genus Cephalopterus; species Cephalopterus ornatus. Next base: position 209,310 of record VZRE01004983.1, read on the forward strand.
GGAGCGGCCTCCGCGCATTCCAGCCCAGGGAATCCGGGAGCTGCGGGGACACAGCACAAACAACCCCCTCCACAACCAGCCGGAGAACACAGAGAAGCAAACCCAACCTCCAGATCCCTCCTCACCTCCACCCCTGTCCGGGAGGGATCATCCCTCAGCACCAGGAAGACCCTGGTGCCCTGGGTGGAGGTCACATTGATATAATCCTCCAGGATGGGTGGTCTCTTGAGGACCCACTTCTTTTCAGAGGGTGGTGTGGTCTGCAGGGGGGTCATGCCGCTCATCTCCAGGTGGTTTGAGCTGGAAAACACCAAATTCCTTTAGCAGGGGTGAGAAAAACAGCCCTTGAATCCCCTGAAGGTGTGGGCCAAGGGCCCTTTCCCTCGTCCCTGCTAAAAATCGGGTTCAAGGTGGCCAACCTGGTATTCTGGGGAGCCTCTGAGCCCCCATCCCAGGGGACATCAGGAGCCAACTCATCGTCTGCACCAAAATCGAGCTTCTTCACAGCCTCCAGGCGCTGCCGCTTCGGCTTCGGGGCTGGGAGAGACGCCGGGGAGGGGGGAAGAGGAGCACCATCGCTGAGGGAGGGCGGTACCGGGGGATGCTGAGCCCCCGGCACCGCTCGGGGAGCGGGGACAGGGCCCAGCAGCGCCGGGGACCGGGTCAAACCTACTGCGGGGTCCGGCCGGCGCTGGGGACCCGCCGGGGGCACAGCCCCGCTCCCTCTTCCTGCAGCGGGAGTCCCCGGGGGGGTCGGGCTCCTCCGGCGGCTGCCTCCTGCCCCGGAACTGCGAGACTCTGGGGCCGGCGGGCGGGGACGGCTCATCTGCGGCAGGGGTGAGAGCTCCGGTCAGCGGCCACGCACGGCCCTGCTCCCCCCCGGCCCCCCGGCGGCGGCCCCGGCCCGGCCCGGCAGCAGCGCCCACCTCCGAGCTCTGCCAGCACCTCCAGCTCGGCGGCGAAGCGCTCGTA
>VZRE01004983.1:211092-223967 GCA_013396775.1 Cephalopterus ornatus
ACACCGGGACACGCGGGGTGACAGTGGTGTCCCTCTGGGCCGAGCAGAGTGACGCTGCTGTTGCTCTGGTCCCGCGCAGGGTGACAGTGGTACCACACAGCACCAGTACCTCTCCAGTCCCGGGGGGTGCCCCACTGCCGGCCCTGCTCCCAGCCCGCCCTGCCTGGGTCCCGTCACTGCCCAGGGAGCTGTCCCACCCGTGTGACACCCACCCTGCAGCTGGAGGCTCCCCCCACCCCTCTCACCCCAATTCCCAACTCCTGCAGGGCGCTGGCCATGGAGCCGGGCACCATCGACAACCTGTCCATCCTGTACCAGAGCTCCGACTTCATCGTGGTCAACAAGCACTGGGACATCCGCATCGACAGCAAGATGTGGTACGAGACACTGACCCTGCAGAGCCAGCTCCGGCACCGCTTCCCCGAGCTCGCCGACCCCGACACCTACTATGGCTTCAGGTGAGTGGCCGGGTACCCACCCGGGCTGTGCCCTCCGCTGGGGACACCCACAAGCTCCCCAGGATGTTCCTCCACCCCTGTCTCCTCCCCAGGTTCTGCCACCAGCTGGATTTCTCCACCAGTGGGGCCCTGTGTGTCGCTCTCAACAAGGCGGCAGCGGGAAGCGCCTACAAGTGTTTCAAGGAGCGGCTGGTGACCAAAGCCTACCTCGCCCTGGTGAGCCCACCCTGCCAGGGCCTGCTCGGGGCTGCCCTTCTGGGCGGGCTGAGCACCTCTGCTGGGAGGCTGAGGGAGCTGGGGTTCAGCCTGGAGAAGAGAAGGCTCCAAGGAGACCTGAGAGCCCCTTCCAGTGCCTAAAGGGGCTCCGGGAGAGCTGGACAGGGACCTGGGACAAAGACCTGCAAGGACAGGACAAGGGAGAATGGCTTCCCGCTGCCAGAGGGCAGGATTAGATGGGATATTGGGAAGGAATTCCCCCCTGTGAGGGTGGGGAGGCCCTGGCACAGGTTGCCCAGAGAAGCTGTGGCTGCTCCATCCCTGGGAGTGTCCAAGGCCAGGTTGGACGGGGCTTGGAGCAACCTGGGCTAGTGGAAGGTGTTCCTGCCAATGGAAATGGAATTCTATGTGCTTTAAGGTCCCTTCCAACCCAAACCATTCCAGGATTCTGTGATTCAATGAATTGTAGTTTGGTCTCTGCTTCTTGCATACTTGTGCCACATGCTCTAGGAAAACCCTGCTGGAGCAGGGAGGTTCAAGCAGGTGTCCCCACTGTGGTCTCTCCCAGCATTTCCTGTTCTGTGATTCCGTGATTCCTGCCACTGTGGGGTTGGTGAGAAGCACGTGCCAGGGCTCAGTTTCAAACCACCTTTCTGCCCCTAGGTGAGGGGCCACGTCAGCCAGAGCTGGATGACGATCCGCTATGCCATCGGGAAGAACACCACAGAGGGCAGGACCCACATGATGTGCATCGACGGGACAGAGGGTGAGCCCCCTTTCCCTGCACTGCCCAGACCCCTTGAGCCTCACTGGGGTGTGACAAACCCCCTTTGGATCTCGTTGCAGGCTGTGAAAATCCCAAGCCTTGCCAGTCGGAGCTCATCGTGCTGGAGCACGGGTCCTACAGCGGAGACCCCGTGACCAAAGTGCTGCTGCAGCCCCTGACAGGTGGGGTTTGGGGTGGGGGCTGCAGCTCTGAGGGGCTCTGACGTGGAAGCAGAGCCTGGAAAGGGACGAGGGAAGCTGAGAATCGCCAGGCTCAATGGGGACAAGTGTTACCTGGTGCGTTGTCACCTCACATGCTGAAGGAGGGATTTAGGGATAACCTGTCCATGATCCCTCCACTCCTGCTCTCCCCAGGGCGGACTCACCAGCTGCGGGTTCACTGCAGCGCCATCGGCCACCCCATCGTGGGGGACTTCACGTACAGCCTCGGTCAGGACAGCAGTCCCTACAGGATGATGCTCCACGCCTACTACCTGCGCATCCCCACGCGCGGCGAGCTCATCGAGGTGTGCGCGCCCGACCCCTTCGTCCCCGCCATGGACGGCAACTGGGAGCCCCAGCACGTCACCCGCCGGCTGGAGGACACCATCCAGGAGCTCAAGGACAAGGTGACGCAGAAGGAGCAGGAGCAGCAGGGCCAGGAGGCCGTGGGTGGTGGTGCGGAGGAGGAGCCCCGGAGCGAAGCCGGGAGCGCGGAGCCGGAGGAGCAGCGGGCACGGTGCCAGCAGTGGTTGGCAGAGTGGGCTCTGGAGTGAGCACGAGCCACGTCCCTGCGTTTCCAGCTCCATCTTTGTCCCAGTGGGTCCCCTCGGAGCCCAGCGCTGACTCCACGCCTGCCCTTCCTGTATGCCAAGGCTTCCCTCACTCACGGGGCTGGATTAGGCAGATTGATCAGCGATTAGGGTGGGTTTGGTTTTTAATGTCCATCATCCATCTGGCCACGGGATGCCCCTTCCCCAGTTCTAGGCCTCAGCAGCAGAGTCAGTGTCACACACCAGCTTAGAGTGACCCCAAAGCTTTCCATCCCTGTCCTGGGGCTCGGGCCCAGCCGGGGCAGCGCAGGCACTGCCTTTGCCGTGGGCATTCCCACGAACCCTCCGTGCTTGGATGCTGAAGTGCAGCCCAGCGCAGGGAGGGGAGGACGTGCCACATGCAGCTTCGATGCCCATGTGCCCCGTACCCATTCCCTTCACTCCAGCTGCTGCACTCACGGGCACACGTGTGGGAGGTGGGACATTGTGGGGCTGGAGCAGAGGCTGGGGGCACCAACAGCACCCCAGTTTTGGGGTGCTCCAGGTGTTTGGCCCATGGAGTTGGGCTGGGATGGGTGCAGGAGAGGTCCCTGCCTGGCACCAAAGTGCTGCCCATCCTTGCCCCACGCTCCCTTCCTCCCTCAGCCCTCCAGTGGGGTTTTTAGAGGTTTGGTGAAGGTGAGAGGGTTGATACAAACGGGTTTTAAACCTTTTTCAATTTTCTAGGGCAAGAATCTAGTCTTTTAGGAGTTGTATAATACGGGTGGTCTCAGAAACGAGGTATTTTTAGTATTTCTGTGTTCGGAGAGCCAGCAGCCCAAAGCCTTTTTAATGGATTTTATTATTCCTTCTACTGGCATTGCCTTTCCTGCTTTTATCCTGGGTGTGGGTGTAACCCCTGCTGAGACAGATCAGAGGACATGAACCCCTTGCTGCTTACCCAGACGAGTCCTGGCTTGGTCCCATGGTGTGGCTCCTGGTCCCATGGTGTGGCTCCTAGCTGGCAGGTTTCCAGAGGGTGCCAGAGGCAGGTCATTTGGGTGAACAGTTTGGGAAGGCTCTGGAGCAGTAGGAAATAGATGAAGCTGAAAGAAAGACTGAGGACTGATGTGGTGGCTCGGCTCTGCTGGCGCTCAGCTTTGCAAGATTCCAAGAAGAGTTTCTCTGAAGTGCCCTTGCTTTGCTGGTCACCCTGCTTTGCTTTCCGTTTCCCACTCTGCTCGTTCTCTCCAGCCCTTGGAGGACATTTGGAAATGAGGAGAACAGGACAGCTGGGGAGGGACAGAGGGGCTGGAGCCCACTGCACGCACAGCCCCATCCCGGGGACATCGGCTCATCAGCGCGTGCCCAGAGTTGTCACCCCACCAGCCCCATCCCATGGAAAATGCACCTGACGGGTTTCACACAACAGAGATTCCCACTCTGGGGGGGAATAAAATGTCACAGCCCTATCCCCGTGGGTGAACACACCCCGCAGGTCACTGAAATCCCTGGGGGAATTGCACCACCCATCCCTTGTGTCCCTGGGTGCAAGTTCACTGTGCTTTTGTGGCTCGGTGCCACCACTGCAGGGTGGGGGTGGCTCTGAGGTGCCAGCCCTGGGCTCCAGAGCTGGTGGCAGAGGGTTCAGGGTGGGTTGGAGGAGCAGGAGACCCATCTCCTTCCTCCCGAGCCCCCTCCCTGCCCATCCCATGTCCCAGGAGTGGCCGGGAAGGGAGAGGCAGCTGCGGGCAGATCCCGGAGCCATAAATTACCCTCGTGAACCTGTTTGCCAAAGAATGAAGGGGGGTGACGTGCACAGGAGGTGCTGAAAAGTGCCAAGGGGAGATTTGCATGTCACAGGTGGGACACAGCCTGCCCTTCCCACAGGGAACATCCGGGATGGGGTGGATCACTGGGGTGGGACGTGGGGACACTGACGGACCATCCTTGCTGGGGGCTATGTCAAGGAGCCCTCCCCCCTCCCCAGCACCCATCAGCCTTCGTGTGCTGCACTTTTACCCAACACCACAGAGACCAGAGATAAATAGGTGTTTTCCTTACCCTGCAGAGAGTGTTTTCCAGGTGCCCTTCCCGGCATCCCGTCCCGCTCCCTCCTCTCTGCCGGCACTGCCACGGGGCGTTTGCTGCGAATCGCGCCGTGCTGGGGTGTGTGTTGTGATGTCTGTACACTTGGCAGTACCCGTGTTGTTGCCCCTCACTGTATTAAACGTGTCTCTGCCCTTCAGCCCCTGCCTCTCAATCCAGTGCGGCTCCGGGGGCTTCCAGGAATGAGCCTGGACCGGCCCAGCGGGACCGGCACCGGGGCTCCAACCTGGCCAACCTGCTGTGTGAGCACCGCACAGCGGAGTCCGTCCTCCCCCTGCTGGAATTCCCTGGCCGAAACCACCGGGATGAGCGACCCCAGAGCCCTCCTGGCTTTAGGAGCAGAGGTGACCGAGGATGGTGGAGGCAGCTGGGGCAGATGTCAGTGCCACATCCTGTCCCTGCCAGCTGGGATTGTCCCAGGCCGACGAGAAAAGCTCCTAATTTGGGAACACCACGTCTCTCCCTGGCAAGGAAGTGGGGAGCAGCCCCGGGGCTGACAAGATTTAGGGGGTGCACAGGGAAAGCTGCTGTCGCTTCTGATTTGATGATCGGATGCTCGAAAGGCTGGAGTCCCTCTGCTCTGGAGCCAGGCTGGGGAAGCTGGGGGTGTTCACCTGGAGAAGAGAAGGCTCCAGGGAGACTTGGGAGCTCCTTCCAGTGCCTAAAGGGGCTCCAGGAGCGCTGGAGAGGGACTGGAGCGAGATATTGGAATGGAATTGTTCCCTGGGAGGGTGGGGAGGCCCTGGCACAGGTTGCCCAGAGAAGCTGTGGCTGCCCCATCCCTGGAAGTGTCCCAGGCCAGGTTGGATGGGGCTTGGAGCAGCCTGGGCTAGTGGAAGGTGTCCCTGCCCATGGCAGAATGAAATGATCTTTAAGGTCCCTTCCAACCCAAACCATTGCAGGATTCTGTGATTTCTCTATAACTCCTGTACACCAGCAGTCATTCCTACGGTTGGAGCAGCTGGAGAAGGGAGTGAAGACCCAAAGGAATTATTTGCAGTCTTTAAGACTGGAAGATTTTTTTAAGATTAGAAACCTGTCAAGGGCAGAGAGCAGCTGGTTGAGGGGAGGGAGCATTCCCAGCCCACCTGGCACAGGCACATGCAGTTGGAGCCCACAACTGACCTGCTGAAGTCCCAAGGAAGGGACTTGGGCAGATGCTCAGCACGTTCAAGTTTAGGGTGGATCCTCCTGTGTCAGCTCCTGAGGGTGTTTCAGGGTCAGTTTTAAGCTCTGTGGGAACACAGTGGACTTGGTGACCTGCAAAGGGGCTCCAATGTGTCCCTGCCCTCCTGCTCCAGCCACCCCTGCCCAGCCAGCCCGGGGCAGGGGCCGTGTCCCACCAGCATCCTCATAGCAAACAAGTTTCTGTAATTTTACCACTGCAACAGGAGCTATTTTTACAGTAAATCCTTCCAAAATAGAAACCAGCAACACCCACGGGCGGCGGCCGAGCCCTGGGGCTGCAGGACCGGTTGGGGGACGGGGCTGGGGACAGGACACAACTGGGAGCACTGCGGGGGTGACAACCCCCCTTGGCACTCTGCCAGCAGCTCCAGGGACCCTTGGAGAAGCCTGGTACCCCCAAATCTCTTTGAGAAGGGGGTGCAGCCTTGCTGCCAGCCCAGCCACCCACTCCAACTGCTGTCACCCTTCCCTTTTCCCGGGATAAATGCTCAGATAACATTTGGGCTCACGGCATCGGGCTCCTCCAGGTTGTCATCCACAGCCTCAGGAAGGATTTGTTTCCTTTCTGTTTGATCTCCTTCATGGCACGTGCTGGATGGCATTTTGGAGCACGATCGGGGAGAAAGCTGTAAAAGAGGGAATGGGATTGTCCATGGTTAATGGAAAAAGGATGGACAGGAGGGAAGCAGCTCCCAGAGGGTGCTGAGCCCATCACTGAGCACTTCTCTGTTCTGCACCCCAGTTGCCCTATAAAATAAAACCCTGAACAGCTCTAAAGGTTTTCCACTCCGCGGGAGCACCTTTATCTCCCTCGGGAGCACAGAAATCACCAGCCCGGAGGATTTTACTCCTGCGTTCGTTTTGGGTTCAGCTGAACCAGAAGTTCAAAGTTTCCTTTACGAGGGAAAAAAAAAGGAAACAAACCCACAAACCAAAACCGGGGAGAAGGAAAGGAGCCTGACAAAACGCTGTTGAGAAATTGCCCCGTCACACCCCTGTTGGGAGCAACATCCCCACCCCGCACAGATAAGTGCCGAGCGCTGCCGGCACTGCCCATCGCCGGCCCCGCGGGGGGAGAGGACCTGCCTGGCTGAGACCTCGCCACGGAGCCAGACCCCCCCGGACAGAGAGCAGGAGAACGGCTCGGCACGGCCACGGTGGGATTTGGGGAACAAAATGAGCCTCAGGGGAAAAATTCCTTGCACTGAGTTCAAACGGCCGTAACCGTGGGCAGCACCGAGCTCAGCCGGGGGATTTTGGGAGCAGGGATGGATTTTCTGTCGGGGGTGATCCAGGTGAGGGGTGTGGAATGGGGTACAGGGGAAGGGAAACACCTGCTGGGGCTTCTCCACTGGGCTACACTGGATTTCTCCCAGTCCCATGTGGAGCTGGGGGATGGAGGGGGACCCCTTCCCTGCAGGGCACAGGCAGGAGCAGGGCACTGGGTGTCAGGGGGGGCAAGTTATTGTGGAGTTTCTTTTAACCATGGGTGGAGAATTAAACCCTGGTTTCTGTTACATAGGATTTAAAATCTCTCCCTTGTCTGTGGAGGGTCTGTGCAGGCAGCACAGGGCACGAGTGGACACCCTGAGCCACCCTGATCCCCTGCAGGACCCCCAGCACCTTCCAAGAACCCCAGGGGTGGGACAGGGCTCCAGCCCTGGTCTTGGCTGAGAGAATCAGCTGCAGGATTCCCAGTGCTATCCCCAAGCACTGACTCTGAGTGTGGGACACGGCTCCAGCCCCGGTGTTGGGTAAGAGAATCGGCTGCAGGACCCCCAGCACAACCCCGAGTGTCGGACACAACCCCCTGGACCCACACCGAGGACGGAGCCCCAGCACCAGCACCATGGTGTGGGCAGCCCCAGCCCCGGCTGCCCTCTGCCCCTGTGAGTGACATCTTGTGCCCCAAAAGCTGCTTTGGGACCCCTGTCCACCCTCAGCACCAGGGATGCTCCAGCCCCTGCTGCTCCTCGTCCCCATCCTGCTCGGCTTCGGCACTCCCTGTCCCCTGCCTCCTGCTCCCCTCAGCATCCACAGGCAGTGGGAGATTTTCCCAAGGACAGAGACAGATTTCCAGGGACAGATTTGCCTTCCAAACCCACCCAGAGGGACCCCGGGGTGCCTGGACTGGGGGTTGCTCTCTGCAGAGAGATTTTACTAAATATCATTAAATTATCAAAGAAAAGGCTCTTCCGAGACTTTAAACCTGGAGCAGCTGCGGAACAGCCCCCAACCACCTGTTCCTACATCCATGGATGTCTCCTAACCTGCTCCTGCTTCCTTGCAGGTGTCTCCACAAGCCTGGTGAAAGCTGCAGTGGTGAGTGTCCCCCGGCTCCACTGGCTCCCAATGCTCCAGGGCTTTCCCAAACTTCTCAGCTGGTGCTGGAGGTGCCGGAGCTGCCGTGGTTCCCCCAGCCCTCGGCTGCAGGGAGGCACAGCCATGGCCTCTCCGCTGTCCCCCTGTGCAGCCCATGGCCTGTCCTTGTCCCATTCCATCCCTCTCTCACCCACCACCCAGCAGCTTCCCTGCTCTGCTCCCAAACCAAGGGCTGGCACCCTGATGGGTTCCCAGCCCCCCCAGGTCTGGGGAAGCAGGGACAGACCAGCTGAAGGGTCCCCACTCCTGAGAGTGGCTGTGGTGGCTTTTGTCCCCACATGTCACCAAGGCAGCCTTCAGCCAGGTCAGATCCCACTCCCTGCATCTAAAATCCCTTCTTCCCACTCCTTGCCTGGGCTGAGCATCCCCCATCCTGTCCCCAGGCTGTCCTGGTCATTGGAGCTGTCCTGTCCAGTGCTGAGCAGCACCCCGAGTAAGTACAGCCCCGGCCTGGGTTCTGAGTTTTGGGGGGGTTTTGGGGTGGTCTTGGGCAGCGAGGCCGGTGTGAGTGAATGTTCCGTTTCTCCACACATCCACGCCCCGGCTGCTGTGACGGGTCCCTCTGCTGGGCAGGATTTACAGCCTCGCGCAGCCAGTTCTGTGTCTGTGCCCCTGCTGGAGCACAAACACATCAAGAATTCCCCTTCCTTTATGGGGCTGACGCAGATGCAGCGGGAGCCTCCCCCGAGCTGGAATCCAGGCTCTACTGTTTCTTCCTCACCCAAATCCCTGGATACGGGGGGCACCTCTGCCACCCTCCAGCTGTGGGGTTGGGCACCCCGGCACTGGCAGTAGGGGACATTTTCATGACACCCCATGCTATTCTCACTTACCCCACACAGCCGTGGTCAGGGTGAAGGGTTTTCCCACGGGAACGAGCAGGTTTGTCCTCCCCGGGATGTTGGGGAGCTCGGGTGGTGCTGAACTCCGCCGTGCTCCCCCCGCAGCCTCCCGCCCTGGCTCCCGGAAGGATTCCCGTGCATCCCGAGCAGCGCCCTACCCGCTGCCGACATCCTGGCATTCGCCCGGGGATTGCAAACCCGGACCGCGGAGCTGAGCGGTGCCCAGGTGGGCAGGGGCATGGGGCGGGGGCTGCAAACCCCCCGGAGCCGGGGGGTGCGAGGGCGAGGGGGCACTGCCCGCCTTGGCACTGACCAGTCGGGCCCCTCTGTGCCCAGCTCTCGTGCCTGGCTCGGCTCCTCGGTGCCAAGAACCTGACGGCCGATTTCGGGAGGTTCCCGCCGGACCTGCTTCTCTTCTTCGAGTGAGTGTCGGGGGCCAGGCCGCGGGTTTGGTGTGGCATCACATCATTCAGCCCCGACCCGTGCGACCCTGGGGGTGCTTGCACAAACCCCACCTCTGTCTGTGGGCACCTTCCAACCTGCACAGGGCACTCCCAGCCCCGAGGACCCCCCGGTCCTCTCCTCACCCCACTCCTCCCTGGGGAGCCACGCTGCCCGTGGCATGGGGTGCACGGGCTTGGGCAATACCATCCTGTGCCCGAGACCACCCAGCCCATTGTCGGGAAGGGAAAAGCAGCTTAAAACTTCCCCGTGCCCACCAAAAGCCCCTCGCCCCGCTCACCCCACCACTCCTGGTCCCCACAGCCCGTCCGAGGTACCTCCTGGGACCTGCGGAGAATTTTATGCCCGGGCTTCCCGCGGGAACCTGGATCTGCTGCCGCGGGGCTCATCCCGGAGGACGCGGCTTCTCCGCGGGGCACGGACCTGCCTGGTGAGTGGAGATCGCGCTGGGGGCGACCAGGGACCCCCACCCCTCACCTGGTGGGTGTACGAGGCTGGTTTGTCCCTCGCAGGGGGTGCGGAGCAGCCGCCTGGACCCCCGGCAGCTCGGTAGCCTCGGGGCGCTGGTGTGTGACATGGAGCCAGGGACCATCCCGGCCTCGCATCCCGGCATCCTGCAGAACCTGAAGCTCTGCCCGGCGCTGACGGGGGCACAGCAGGACGCCCTCAACGCCCTGCTCCTCACGGGGGGCACAGAGTACGGGTGAGGAGCCCTCCTGCTCTTAGAGGGGTGGGACACGGGCAGGAGGGCTGGGCATCCACGAGGGTGCTGAGCTGATCCTTCTCCTGGTGCCACAGGGATCCTTCCAGCTGGGATTTACAGACCCTGCAAGATTTGGGGCCGCTTGTGCTGGCGTTGAACCGAACCACGCTGAGTTTGGTGGCCAAGGTAAGACCCTTCTCTCCCTGAGACCTTGGGGGGAACTATCCATCAGCCAGGTCAGCGCCGAGGCTGGGGGACCCAGCACCCTGTGCCCCCCGGACCCAGCCCCCTCTGTCCCCTACAGGCAGCACGGGAGGATTTCATCAGGAGCATCGTGGCCACGTACAGCAGCCAGGGACATTCCCAGCAGGAGAAATCCCTGATACTCCTCAGGGCCTTTGCAGCAGCAGCAGCTTCATCTCATCCCAGGCTGAAGCGGAGCACGGACAGTGCGTGTTGGCCAGTCCAGACTAGTTCAGAGCTCTCAGGGAGGGAAAAAATGCCCCTGTGCTGGTGGGCATCTGGGTGCTCCCAGGGGGAGGGACAGGACCAAGCAGAAAGCTGTGGGATTCCCATAAAGTAACTGGAAAGGTGGGGAAAAGGACCTTACAGCACACTGCGGGGGGTTGCTCTTACCTGGGAGCAGGAATGTGGCGGCAGCAGCTGGGAAGGAGTGGGACAGGGTGGGATATTCCCCAGGCAGGGTCAGCACCAAGTGGAGAATGCCGCAAGACCAGAGGATGCTCGTGTAGGTGACCTGGAGAGTTTTTAGTTTCCTTTAACATGACAGAGTGCAAGTGGGCTGCAAAAACATCCCCAGTTATTCTTCAGGAATAACTTTAAGGAATGAAAACAAATAAGTTTTCATGGGCTGGGGACCCAGGGGATGGGAGGAGGATCCACAGTGGCTCGAGCCACATTATTGCGCTTCCCTGTTCATTCACCAGGGCTCTTCCAAGGGGCTCTGAGCCCCGTGGCAGGACCAGGGCCAGGTGGGAAGGGGATACACACCATCTGCCTGACACAACTCCTCGCCCACAGGCTGCCAGTCCAAGCCCATCACCGCCAACACGATCGCCACAGACTCCTCCTTATTCCTGCATTACAGCCCTGAGCAGTTCAACGCGTGCCTGAGCAACGACGTCTTAATGGAAAACCTGGAGGCTCTGCTGAACCAGATGTTCACCGTGGAGTTCTACAACGTCATGAAAGAAAAGGTGGACCAGGTAAGGGGTGACGCAGGGCAGGAAGCCCTGGCAGCCCCTCAGCAGGATGGGCGCAGTCCAGGATGGGCAGGACCCGCTGCGGGAATGGGCATCAAAGGATGTGGGGATGAAGGCGCCCAAGCAGGTCCTCTGCACCCATTCCTGCCCAATTTTCCCTTCCCTCACCCTGGTTTCTGCCCCCTGGCCTGGGTCCACAGGTTTACCCGTCGGGGATCCCGGAGGAGCAGCTGAGGCGGCTGGGAGAGGTGGCCCGCCGGTACTCGGAGAAGGAGATCAGCCAGTGGTCAGTGACGTCCAGCGACACGCTGGCAGCCCTGCTCGACCCCTCGAAAGGGGACTGGGATGACTCCCAGGTAAATCCATGGCAGCAGCGGGTGATGGGTGCTGGGGAACCCAAACTGGGCCTGCCCGTGCCCCAGCCCGGCTTGGGGCGAAGGTGTTTGGTACCATCCTTTAGCAGGAGCATCTTCCTGCCCTCCCTGTGTCCCACCACGTGCCCTGTGCTCCGCAGGTGCAGCAGCTGCTCAGCAGGTTCCTGACCCTGGAGGGCACCTTGACGGGGCCCTTGCTCCGGGACATTGGGGGCAGACGCCTCTGCAATCTGCAGGAGGAGCAGGTGGAGCAAATACCCGCCGAAGCAATCAGGTGAGGCACTTCTTAGGGGGGGTTGTTCAGTCCTGCGAGGCCCCTGGGACTGTGGGGAAGTGGGTGGTGGGATGGAAGACCCCCAGCTCTGTTTTGCCTCTGCCCACTCCCAGGCAGCACGGTGGGATCACTGTTCCCACTCCCAGCTCCTGCCGGAGCACTGTGAATGGGGACACCCCACACATCTCCCCCAGCCGACAGAACACTGCAGCTGTGGTTTGGGGTGCTGCCCCTCTCTGAGCTGTGACTCCCCCTTCCAGGACTGCTGGACAGCTCAACATTTCTGCATGCTCCCAAGCGAAGAAGGAGCAGCTCTACAGGAAGGCCCGGGTGGCCTTTGCTGGCCTGGCCGGCACCCCCAGCACGTATTACTGCCAGCTCCGGCCCTACCTGGGTAGGTGCTTCCACCTTCCCCCTCCCTCCCACCACGAGCTTTGCTGTCTCTTCCTCATCCAGGGAGGTTTTCCCACGCTAGGACAGGTCTGGCAGCCTCCAAAACCTCCCCAGAGGTGTTGGGATGGTTGGTACATGTCCAGGCACCCCCTGTGCTATCTTTAAGGTGGAGCTCCAGCAGAGGACCTGAAAGACTTGGCCAATGCTGGTGAGGCCATAGACATGGATATGGGCACCTTCCTGTCCCTAAATCCCAAGGAACTGCAGGTACAGCCCCTGCCCCTCTCCCCTCTGCAGGGCAGGGCTGGCCCAGGGCTGAGCACGGGGTCTGAGGCCTGAGTCCCACCAAATCACCAATTCTCCACTTTTTTACCTTTGTAAATATTCCTTTGGAAGTTTTTCCTTGCTCTGCAGCCCCACCAGAAAAGCATTTCGGGGTGATGCTGGTCGTGAAGATGAACAAAGGGGGTGTTGTGTGTGCGTGTGTTGCAGAAACTCAGTGTCATGGACGTGAAAAATTTGCTTGGGAAAAATCTTCCCGAGCTGAAGAAAGCTGAGAACGAGCCCTTGGTGATGGGCTGGGTGGAGAGACAGTCCCAGCGGGAGCTGGACCGTATCCTGGGAATCTGCCTGCAGGGAGGGATGGAGGAACCCACGGGGACAACCACTCCTGCTCCCCCCACCACCACAGCCAGTGTCACCTCCACGGCCACCAGCCCCGTGCCTACCACCCT
>VZRE01004983.1:225013-252864 GCA_013396775.1 Cephalopterus ornatus
CACCCACAGCACTCCCACCCCTCCTGTCCCTAATCACACCCCTGCTCCCACTGCCATCCACACCACTGCCCACCCTGTCCCTCTCTCCACCCCTGCTCCCACTGCCATCCACACCACTGCCCACCCTGTCCCTCTCTCCACCTCTGCTCCCACTGCCCCAGCCACAAACCCCCCTCCCCACAAGCCCACCCCAATTCCCAACTCCACTGTCTCCACCCAAAAGAGCATCATCTCCTCCACCCCCGAGACCACCACAGTGCCCTGCCAGACCAGTGCCCCTCCAGAATTCCCCGGCCCTTCCTCCACCACCACCAGCAGTGAGGCCATCAAACCAAGCCCCGGAGCTGTGCCAGAGTCACCACAACCAACATCCAATGGATTGATCAACCTGCAGCCTAAGCCTGGTAAGGTGGGAATGATCCAAGTTGGGAAAGGCTTAGGAATGATGGTAAGGCCAAGGTCTTCAGCAGTTAGCAGATGATCCACCTTGTTCCTCCTGGATTCAGCACTGGCTTCACAGGCAGTGACATGTCTGTGCAGCCCCTGGAGCTGCCCTTGGGTCCTGTGAGCTCTCAGGTCTGCCCAGGAGCACCCTGAGGTGTCTCCTCACCCCCCGAGCCCCCAGCACTGCAGAAAGCTGGAGTAATCCTGGAGTAATCCTGCTCCTGCCAATGCCTGGGCTGTTCTCCACATGGCTTTGGCCTTCCCTGTTTTAGCTGCACGTGGTGTTCCTGAGGGCAAGCACTAAAATCCAAGCTCCATTGCTCTGGCAGAGCTGCACCTGTAGCTTTAGTGACACTGGGGTTTAGTCCTGCCCTGTGCTGCTGAGTAAGGCGGGCTCAGCCTGGGCACAGTCACACCTGGGGCAGGCCACTGCCTGAGGAGCAGCTACAGGCAATGGCACAGGGGCTGAGAAGTGCTGTCCTGACACATGGGATCCCCTGGGATAGCTGAATTCCACTGCCCTCACAGCTCACATGTGCCCTGCACCTGGATCATCCCATTATTTGTGTTCTCCCCTCAGATTCAGGACCCAGACTGTGCTCCTGCCTCATCCACGTGCTGGCTGTCACCGTGGGGACCTTGCTGCTGCAGGGGCTGCTCTGAGCCCCCCCCTCAGCACCACACTCACGCCACCCCTCCTTCATCTCCACCACCCTGCAACACAGCGGTGTTGGGAAATTCCCTGCTGGAAGAGCAGAAACCTGGGAAAGGAAGAGAACTCCTCCATTTGATACCAGCACAAAATGGGATTATTATTTCTGAGGCTGGGCAGCGAAAGGAGAACTGATATTTTTCAGCCCGAAGAAGCCCCACGGGTACTTACTAGCAATTTACTCCGTGTAGCACAACCACCAGCAGTGCTGAGTGCTCTGGCAGGGCAATAACACCGGGCCCACTTCTACCAGGGACTTTCCTTCTAAGGAATCCCACTGGAATCTGTGAAACAGTGGGACAACTCCGGGATTTGAGTCACTGGCCACTGCAAAAGAAGCAGAACATGGCCCAGCAACACAGCTGAGAGATCCCCAAAACTGCATTTACTTGTTTCATGAACTGCTTTTTGATCCAGATCTGTTCAAACTCCACGAAGACTCTGATGGGACGATTCACCAAAGATAATTTATCTTGGTTACTGGTGCAATGCTATACAATAAAAAATCAATCAACCAGGTTTTTTTCCTAATCTTTGAGCTGTTTAGTGCTTTGTACTGTACTTTTTCTAGCTTAGATCTAAAGTCTGCACTGAAGGACAGACCAGGCTCTCCTGCTCTCATTCTGTCAAGCAATGACAGCAAAGATTTATAAGATTATATGTATATATATCCCTCTTTCTCCTCCAGGCTCTCCTCCCTGGGGAAAGGGGGATGTCAGGGACTGGATACAGGTTACACTGAGGCATTTTTTGGAAAGAAATTCCCAATGAGTGGGAGAAAAAATTGTTTAAAACCTCCTATAAAGTTCTTTCTCCTCCCCTTGAGGAAGATGAGAACACCCTCAGCTCTTAAGTGTCGAATGATCAACACCAAGGAAAAGTAACAGGCAGGTCTGGGGGCTCTGCCCACTCAGTTTGAGCAGCCTAAAGGAAGAGCAGACAACAACTTTGCTTTAGCATTTTTTTACTTAATTCCATGATTTATTTACAATCTGCCAGAAAACTTCCCTTCCACTCTGAGGTCTTGGCAGTGTCACGAGATCAGGATCTGGGAAATGTCATTTTTAACCTGCAGAACACCTTAAACCCCCCAGTAAAAGATGCACGTGGTTTGGGTTGCAGTGTTATGGTTGGGGCTGACCTGGATTGGGCTCTACCAAAGGCAAAGATCCTTCTCTAAAGAGTCTGGAATCTTCCCTTCAGACAGAACTGGGTTTTTCCAAGTGATTTGAAAGACAAAAGTACCTAAAAGTGACTCCTGGGCTGATCCCAGCTGCCTGGTGCTCTGGGCACCCCTCAGCCCCAGGCTGGAGGTGCCCACAGACCTCAGAGCAGGTCACAGGATGGAACCCCTGGTCTTGCTTCCTCTGGAGAGAAGATGGTCAGGACAAGATGGACATCATGAGGAAAGTGAGGAGCAGGGCAGGCAGCAGGGGCAGGGCCATGGCCATGGCACCCAGAGGGGCTGAGGACAGTGCTGGAGGACAAAGAGGGGCATTAGTGCAAAGGAATCAGCGACTGAACTGCTCCTCCATGGGGAAAACATCTCCTCATGTCCCATCCAGGGATTACCTTGGCCTTTCTCACGGCCCCACCAAGTTAAGTTTGGGGTTTGGAACTAGAAGGTCCCTTCCAACCCAAACCATTCTGTGATTCCATGATTCTAAGCCCAAATCCAACATACCACAGAGGAGGAAGCCCTGTTGGGATGTTCAGCCAGTGAGGATGCTCCCAGTGGGATTACAGGATTCCTCCTCATATTGGCCCCAGAATTTGCCCTGCAGGGCTTCAGGCTCCTCAGCAGAGCTGAACTTGCTGCTCTGGTTTTTCTCCTTGTTGTAACCCCAAAACAAGTACTTAAAAGCCAACCCCAGCCCTCAGAGGTCCCAAAAATACCCACCTGGGAATTTGGGAGTGATGAGGTTGATGTAGCCTTCCTGTGTTCCCCCGGTGAGCCCGATGTGCAGCTGCTCCAGCTGGGATTGTTTCTGTACCTGGATCCACTCCCGGACAGGAGACCTGTACTGCCACTTGGCCAGGTCCTGGAGGTTTATCCCCAGCAAGCCCTTAACCTCAGGGGGTGTCAGGCTCTAGGAGGAATCCCAGAGCAGGAGTTAGGGGTGGAAATGTAGGAATGGAAATTATGCATCTGGCCAAGAAAGTGACACCTCTGGCCGAGGAAATGGTGAGGTTCCTATTGGCAGAAGTGGGAAGAGCAAGGAAGACAAATTCCTTCCATGGTTTCCCTCGGGACAATCTTCCCTCAGCGTCGGGGAATGAGCACGATGGTTGCTCAAAGGCTATTTCTGTTGTCCTCTGATGACAAGTCTCCTAAACTCAACTGGGGGCCCCAGTCCCTGCCCAAATCACTGGGATTTCTCCCAAAACTGATGGCACTACTGCCAAGAGTCTTGCTAGAAGTTCTGTCACACAGCTGTGACCGTAGCCCAGTGGACACCCGACCCCTGCTCCTGTCACCAGTGCTATGAGTCTGCTCTGGAGAAACTCCACTGGCTTAGCTTCCACCTAGGACCCCAAATGAGACTTTTTAAGAAGTTTTGGGCCAGTTCTCCACTTTCTACCAGTCCAGCATCATTCTGAATTTGATGGATTGACTCCTGGTTTCCATCAATGGACAAGGCAACCAAACCCAACTACTCAGCATGACACAAACATCAGGAATCCAACAATTCCAAGATCCAACTCACCATCAAAGCATCTCTTCTTAAACTCACAAAAGTGCTCATGTTCATGTTCACGTTGGCCTGGCTTAGAGCCTTGAGGTCTTCACCAGGAGCCCCCTCTGGGACCAAAAAGAAAGAAGAATATCAGAGTACGGAAGTCCCCAAATGAGCTATGCTTGTGTCTGCACAACCTGGAGATACAATGATGGCTCCAAAATTTATAAGGAATTGGGCTCCTACCAGAGTCCCAGCTGCAAAATACATGGATGCTACTCCTTTTTTGTTGGGACTTATTGATGGGTTGGGAATTAAACCAATCTGTTGCAATGCCAGACAACAGACAGAGGGGTGGGAAGAGTTTTCTCAGGCTGGGAATAAATTCTTGGCTTAACAGGGGAAAAAACCAATCTGGTTTGTGCCATGGAGAAGGGCTGGGAGAGAAATGAAGAGTTTGATTTTCCCTGTGATAGTCTGACAAATGATTTGGGCAACTTTTAAGTCAGGTACAGGATCTTTCAGCAGCATTTTATGCCATCTACAAGTTGGAAAGACAAACTTTGAACAACTTGGCTTCAAAAACTCCCAAATCTCTGATGGATTTTGATACCCATTCAGCTGTGGCTGAGACTCCTCTTCCCCCATAACATACTGGTTTTTTACATACCCAGATAAGGTAGAATCAGCTCATAGTAAGCAGGAAAGACGTGCTGGCCAGAGAAAGCTTCTTTGGCTTTCTTGTACAGGAGGTCTTTGGTCTGTTGTGAACAGGCTGAAGGATTCAGAGACACCAGTCTGCAGAAAAACGAAGATTTAGGGTGAAAAAAAGCTTTTATTATCCTCAACCTGGACAAATTTCCACCTGTTCTGAGTATCCCTCTGGGATTCTCTATGCAGCACAGGTGACCCCCTCTTCCCAGCAGGCAAAAGATGTGTGGAGAGAAGCTGAGAGGGGAAAATAATGGCTCGGTTTCCTGCTCAGAAGGATTTGTCTTCAGAGTTATGAAGGTTCTGATGGTGAACAATAAGTTTATGCGTTTGCAAAGCTGTAATTAATTAATTAATTTCATTTACCAGTCCTTCAAAGGAATTTAAACTGGAAATGTCCAAGAAGTGGCACTTGAGGACACGGTTTAGTGGTGAACATGGTGGTGGTGGTTGATGGTTGGACTTGATGATCTTAAAGGCCTTTTCCAAACTTAATGATTCAGTGATTCCATGAAATTAAATTTAATTAATTATCTTTTGCCCCCAGATAAAAGCAGAGCAATCTGCTGCCAGCTGAGCTGCCATAAAGAGAGTTTGACTGCAAATCTGAGCCCTTCCTGGCAGGACAGAGACCGGCAGGATGGAGACCAGCAGGTTTTAAACCTGGACACAGAGAGCAGGTACTGAGTTGCTTCCTAAATTTCCTTTCACTGAGTAGAGGGGAAAAAAAGAAAAAAATGGAAATTGCACTTGCTGCTGGGAAAGCGCTTTTCCAAGAAGCCAAGAACATCCCAATTTGTGACTCACTTGAGGCTGCTGGGCTCTATGGCCTTCAGCTCCGTGGCGTTCAGCAGGCACACGTATCTCGTCCCGATGGCATCCAGGGCAGTGGCATTCAAGGCATTGTTCAGCTCAACGTAGCGTTTAATTGCTGCTGAGGCCTGGAAACACGTTTAATTTGATTGATGTGATTGAATCAGGAGCCGTGTTTTCATCCCCCTCCCCCCCCCGAAGAAGATCACGCGATAATTACAAAAATAAACCGGGATCATTTCAGATCTGCTCGTTTGGACCTCCAGGACGGGCCATCCAACCCTGAGGGACCGAGGATGGTTCAACCATCTTTGAGGCCACTGGGTTAATCCTAAACCAGCAGCTCCCAAACCAGGAAGGAAAGATAAGCAGGAAAGCAAAGCCGAGTCCCTACCAGGAGATCTGGGGGCTGACTTTTCAGGAAGGCAGCCAGGACGTCAGCTGAGTTCATCTTCCACGTGGAAATCTCCTTGGGGGTGATGAGAGGGAGGAGGGGGCCCAGACTGGAGAGGAGGCTTTCAGGATAACCATCAGGATACCTCTGTGGAAACACCACTGTTATTGCTACAAAGTGGGGCTGAGGGAGCTGGTTTTTCAGTCTGAAGAAGAGAAGATTAGGAGAGGATTTCGTTGCTGTCTTCAACTATTTAATAGCAGATGGCAGAGAGGGTGGAGCCACGTTCCTCTCAGAGGTGCACACTGAAGGCCAAGGCCCAACAGACAAAGAAAATTCTAGTTAGAAATTAAGGAAGTGATATTTTTCACAGTGAAGTGGTCAAACACTGGGAGAGGAGCCCCAAGAGACGATGGAGCCTCAGTCCTTGGAGGTACTAAGTTTAACTGAGCAATCTCACGTGCAAATAATTTGACATTCTTTGGGCTGGTATTACCTCATCCAGGTAGTCCTTCAGCACTTGCAGTTGCTCCACAGTGAAGGGGTAGCCGAGGACCTGGGAGAGGTGGTTCTCCAGGGAGACATTCCTGAGGCAGGCCCGTAGCTGCTGGGGGGTGTAGTAGGTGGGCATCAGTTCAGTGCTCAGGACCTCCTCCGTTATCTCCTTGTTACAACCTGCTGGAGCAATTAGCTCTGGGTTAAAGCCTTTTGCTTCAAGCTTTGAATCCCAGAATCACTGAGGTTGGAAAAGCCCTCCCAGCCCAGAGTCCCCTCTGTTCCCCATCCCCACCTTGTCCCCCAGCCCAGAGCACTCAGTGCCACGGCCAGTCCTTCCTTGGACACCTCCAGGGCTGGGGACTCCAAACCTCCCTGGGCAGCCCCTTCCAGTGCCTGACAGCCCCTTCCATGGAGAAATTCCTCATGGAGATGCCCCCTGGTTGGAGATGGGCGGGTGTGCAACCAGAGTCCCACCCTCCTCACGGGTGACCTGCCCCCAAGTGCTCCACAGCTGAACTCGGACACATCTAGGGACACCTACAACACCAGGACAACGCTGATCCCGGTGGGAATGCTGCCCTTCTGGATCCAGGAAGCTCCCATACCATCAGCCCGCCTATGCCGGGTGGGCAGGAGCTCCCCCACGACGGTGGCCAACTCCTCCCTGGACAGGTGGGAATCCCGGGCAAAGTTCTTCAGCCAGAGGCTCAGAGAATTCTGCAAGGAAAATGTTCCCTCAGCGGGAGGGTGCAGCCCTGGGGGCACCTCCAGCACAACACCCTGCCCCTCACACTCTGAGAGGTCACTGCTCAGGTGCCCTGGGCAGCACACCTGGAGATCCCTCCTTGGCGAGCAAAAAGCAAATTTTTAAAGCTTCGACTCCACGTATCCCACCCCCTCCATAAGTGATTTTACCTCCTCACAAGGCACTGTGTGTGTTTTACTGCTGTCTCCCTCCCCAGTGCTCTCCTTGCAGTGACAGGAAGGGGTTGGCAGAGATCTGGATCTGCAGTTCCAGGCTGTCAACTCGATCAGCCCTCACTTCTCCCAGACCATCATCCCCTTTGGCACCAGACCTCTTTTAAAAGAGGAAACTACTGGAAAACACACGGCTGAACAACTCCCAGCATATTTCTCCCACACTCCAAGAGCCAGGAGTGCTTCCCAAACTCCCCATCCCTGTATGAAAACCCACCTTGGGGATCTCCTGCAAGATGTTGTGATCAAAAACAGGGATCAGCCCCGTGAGGTCCCTCAGGGTGAAGGCTGACCAGGCTGCAGGAGGCCTGCAGACAAGAACAAGCTGGGATCAGCTTTCAAGGAAGAGCAGAACAAAAAAAAAAAAAAAAACCACCTTAAAAGCTGCCAGGATTATGTCCCTGTAACACCTGACGTCAAGAAAGCACAAGATTTAAATCCTAAAACACCTTGATCCCTTCCTGTTACACCAAACTTCCTCCCAGCAGAGCAGGACAGGTGGCAGCGACATGAATCAGCAAATGGCATTTAACTGATGCCTTCTTTTCACAGGCATAAACCCCAAAGAATTTCTATTGCTCATATCACCCAACTCAGTGCCAAGATCTCGGGGCACCTCTAAGAGGGAGGGAAGTATTTGCCTCCCTCTGTTGGAATCAGCCAGGGATTTATCAGGCAGCTGGAGAGGTAGAAGCAGAATGTTTCCTGAAACTCTGGGGCTGACAAACAGCTTGAACTCACCTGTGGTCACCAGGACAGTCAGAGAAGTTTTGGTTAATAAAAAATAAACCAGAGGAAAAGCTTTTATAACCAGAGCAAGGGAGACGCAGAAGTGACAACTTATTTTTCAGTAGAATTTCACCCAAGCCTTTCAGCTGAAAGAAGTTCAAATTAATTAAAGTAAAAGGCTCAAAAGCAATAGATTATTCAGGTTTTGGATCAGGCTGGTTGGCTGGAGCTCACTCAGGTCTTAACAGAAAATTGGAGTTGATTAAGGGAACTGCTTTGACGTCCAGAAGAACATTTCATACCCAAATGTGGTGTTCCCGCTGCTGATGACATCCCTAATGGCCTCCTCTTGGTCAGGCAGGAAAGATTCACACTGGCTTAGATCCTTCAGCAAAATCCCCCCCGAACTCCTGATGTATTCCCCCCCCAGGTCACAGACCAGGCGGCCCAGGATCTCGGCATTTTCCTCGTTTATTTGTGTGCCAGGGATTTTCTGAAACAACACAAGACAGAGGCGTTCCCAGGACAGGCTGCCACAGGGGAGGGGCATTCCTGGACCCCAACCCTCCTGCAGATCCGTCCCTCCCCACGTACCAGACATGCCAGAGCCTCCAGGAGAAGCTGTTTCCTCTGAGGGGACTCTCTTGGCAGAACATCAAGATTTGCTTTCCCGATATTACTGAAGTACTGGCTGCAGCTTCCAGTGGCTGCGTAGTCTGAAGGACTGGAAAGACAAACACTCCATGAATTCTAGGGAATGATGTGGAGCAGTTGGTCAGTGCTCAACAAAACGTCTTCCACATCTAAACTCCTTGCAGCTGATCTTTGAAAGATCCTAGTCCATGTTCTTTCCAAACTAATTTTCACCCTAAGGAATCTATTGTGGAACACAGCCTAAAATTGTTCCAGATCTGGATGCAGAAGCACAATGGCAAGATATTGGGACCAGGAAATCCACTCCAGTGCCTGATTTCTTTGGTGTTGTAAGGGAGAAGCACATTCAGGGAGGCCTGAAAGTGTTAAAACTTCATACTGGTTTCATACCCAGATATATATGAAATTGCTTCAAGGTGTTTATATTCACAAGCTGGATGGTTGAAACCGAAAGACCTTAAAACACTTTTCAAAGCTTTCATAGAATACTGGGATGGTTTGGGCTGAAAGGGACCTTAAAGCCCACCCAGTGCCACCCCCTGCCATGGGCAGGGACACCTTCCACTAGCCCAGGTTGCTCCAAGCCCTGTCCAACCTGGCCTTGGACACTCCCAGGGATGGGGCAGCCACAGCTTCTCTGGACAACCTGTGCCAGGGCCTCCTCACCCTCACAGGGAAGGATTCCTTCCCAATATCCCATCTAAACCTGTCCTCCCTTCAGCTTTCTGCAAAATGATTTTTGATTCCCCAAAAGGAGGCCTGAAAAGTCCGAAATATAACTCAAACCAGCCTGGTTATAAACCCTCTATTTCCCACTAAGGCAACCACATGAAAACCACAACACAGTTACCTTAAAAACAGCAACAGGTCTCTAGGATAACTGTCCAAATCCTCAGGAATCCCATGCAGTGTCACCATCCTCAGTAAGCAACTCAGCTGCAAGGACACCAGAGATGGCATCAGAGAAAGAGCCAGCATGGAACAGAAGAACAAATAAAACAAAAGAAAGATTTTATCCTGCTCCAAAGAAAGAAAAAAAGGGACGATTCTTTTCCTGATATCCAACCTAAACCTCCCCTGACACATCCCTGTTCTAGTCCCTTAAGCTCAGAGTGTCGAACAATCCTTCAGGACAACATCAGACACGGCACTTGGAAACATGGGAACTACCTGGTCTTCTCCCAGCTTGACATTCTTGCTCCTCATGACTTTGGCCAGCTCCTGAAATCTTCCTGCTTCCACATCTTTGGCAGCTGCACAGGTGAATCCTTGGAGGACAGACTGGGAAAGCCTGGACGTGGACAGGAGGGAAATCAGAAGGGCAAGGACTTCAGGAGAGGTGAGTTCGGAGCAGGACACTGATGTTGACTCCATTGTTTTTCCAGCTATAAATAACCTTTCATAATTTTTTCATCTCAGATATGACAAAAGACACATCAGGCCCACTAATGAATCCCTGGAATTGCACTGTGGAAGGCTGGCACATTCCCTGGTTAGAAATGCCTTCCACAGGGGCCATCTGGAGCAAGATTCCAGGTGCAGCCTGAGCCAGAGGCATAATTCTAGAAAGAAATTGTGGCTTATGGTTGTATTTTGCAGCTGAGACCCTGGGAAATCCCAATGCTCCAAGTCTGTGTTTGGGTTTGCATTACATTCCCATCTGTTCCTACGGATTCATTACGGTGGATGTGCCACAAGCAGCAATGGAAACATGGAAATTGCCATCAAAACAACCACAGAAAAGGGAAGGAGAGAAGGAAATCGGTACCTGCTGAAGTCAGGCTCTGCCTTTACCACATCACTGAAAAACATGGCAGCCTGGGGAGCAAAGCCAGAGGGTCAAAGGTTTTGCAGCAGAAACACCTCTGTTTTTGGGCAGATTTGCAGAGCAGACTCCAGGGAGGGGTGAGGGGACACAGCCCCACAGTACCTGCTCTCGGCTCCACGTCTTACTGTTGAGATCCTGAACACTGGGCTTCTCTTCCCCAAAAACAAGCAATGATTTTGGGATGTAACTGGCCAGAGCATCAGGGATGTATTTCACCAGGTCAGCAGGGTGGGCAACAGTGGAGGAAAGCTTTAAAAAAACCCCAACAAAACATATAAATTAAACACTGCGGCTAAAAGAGAACTGGGAAAGCCAGACCAATTCCCCTGCTGATCATCTGGCCATTTCACAGAGGCCTAACTCTGAAATATTCCCTGTTTGACATATTCTATCAAACTAGAAGAGCTGCTTGCAGCTAATTCCTGGGGTTCTGACGAATGGGAACAATTCTGGCTCCTATCAGCTTCCCACCTCCTGGCTTTATGCCCTAAAAATATTGAACAGGCCACGAAGGAGGGACATTCTTCCCTCTCTGCCAGCACAGTGTCTCAAGATGCTGAAGGCACGTTGCAGTTCCTGTGCCGAATGGGACATTATTTCCCTTATAACATCTAATATTTCCCTAATAACACTCCTTCCAATAATGGAGCTGCCCCAGAACAGGGAACATGCAGGGCCTCTGGCCCCAAACACAAATTAGAGTCTTTCCTACCAGGAGGAGGATGGAAAATGAACTTAAAAGCTACAACTGGAAGGCTCAAAATACAGCAAGAAAAAAGGCAAAGAGGTGTCCAAATTCCACACAATAACACAAAGGAATGAAATAGTGAATTGCTGGGGGATCAGTCAACCCTAAAAAGGGACTTTTGAAGTCACCTTCACTTCTCACAGTCTTACTTCAAATGATGTCAGTATTAGAATCATAGAATCAATTAGGTTGGAAAAGACCTCCAAGATCAAGTACAATCTGTAATGAATTCTGCTCCCTTTACGCTCTTTCCCTGAGAGCATCTTTTCAAGTCACTGGGGAGGAGTTGCTGGGATCACCCCATAACACAAGTCTCTTGTGCCTTTGTCCCCAAGAGGCTCAGCAGGACACTCTGGCTGGTGGCCCAGGACATCTCCAGGGGCAGAGTGACAGGGATTTGATCCCATTTGGCAGAGACACACCCAGGGAATGCTGCCTGGGGGTGCAGGGCTGTGTCCCAGGTAAGCAGTGCTCCCAGCTGGGACTCCCTGGAGCTCTGCTCATTTGTGACACCCGAAGAGCTAAAAACAATGTCACCTTTTCCACAAAGGTCCTTTTCAGAGCAGGGGGCAGGGTCTCCATTTGCTGGGCAAACTCAGGGACCTTGACGGCCTCCAGGAGCACCTCTGGGGACAGATTCCGGACCGTGCTGCTGCTGAGGCCTCCAACCAAACTGCCCAGCCTTGCCAGGCTCTGCCCATCCCGGATCTGGAAGTGAATGCACATGGACATGAGGGCCAGACATCACCTGCTGGCAGCACCAGGTGTGGGCTGCACCTCACAGAATCCCAGATTCACTGAGGTTGGAAAAGCCCTCCAGGATCATCAAGTCCACCCCCTGTGCTCCATCCCCACCTTGTGCCCCAGCCCAGAGCACTGTCCAGTCCTTCCCTGGACAACTTCAGGAACGGGAACTCCACCACCTCCCTGGGCAGCCCTTTCCAATGCCTGACCACCCTTTCCATGGGGAAATTCCTCCTGAATTTGTGGCCCTGATCCTGGTACCTGATAGCCAGAGCGGAGCAGTTTGTTGACGATAGCACGGGACTGCTCAGCATTCCAGCCACGAACTTCCCCCAGGGCAGGAAGAGCTGCTTCAAGGTCCTCCTCACTGATGCTGTTCTGGATGCTGGATACAGACAGTCCCACCGCAGCCTGGCCCAGGGCACGCAGGATTTCAGGAGAGAAATCCTCAAACTTCCTCAGCAGGGCGGATGTGACCTGCAAAGGTCCCACAGGGACAGGAAGGAGAGTCAGGGGAGCAGTGAGGAGAACCTCCAGCCTCTGGATGCCTCAAATCCCTGCGTTTCTGCCTCAGATTTTTATGCTGAAGGCTCTTGATGGACCATCTCCACCCACAGAAACTGTCAGATGATGAAACCCCAGCCAGACACCAAGACAAAAAAACCAAAATGCCCTGGAGGAGGTGAGAGGAAGCACAGGAGCTAATCCTGAGCCCTGCCGGCCTGGTGCAGGTGAAGGCAGCCCCGGGGCTGGGCAGGTGATGGATTACCTGCAGCTCCTGTGCCGGCAGGGAGGAGGGAGCTCTCTCTCCAGGAATTCCTCTGCGTGCCGGGATCCACGGGCAGCTCTTCCCGATCCTCTGGGCCAAGCTCAGCGCGTCATCCCTGCTCAGGTTAGTCACTGCCGAGGGGCTCAGGGAGCAAACCAACCTGTCTGGGAGGCTGCAGGTGGGACACAGAGGGGAGAGGCTGCAATTCCGACTGACAGGGGCTCTGTCATCCCCTTTTTCCAGAGGATGCTCCTTTCCAGGGCACGTTTCCCCTGCCTCATTTTAACTGGTGGTGCTCCTGCTCAGAAAGCGCTGCTGTGTCCTGACAAACCATGTGAGGACACAGCATGGAGATCATTTCCAAGGGTTTAGAATTTGGGATCTGGCCCTCCCCAAGGGCAATGGAAATATTGGAGGAACAGAAAAATGCTTTAAAGGTTTAGTAAAAGCAGCCATCAGAATCACCCCCCCCAAAACTTGCTAAATCACAGCAGCACAACTGGGTGCTGCTGGATCTGACTTCCACAATGTAGGAGATCAGATCCTGTACCTTGATAGTGGAAAAGCAGGAGCAGAGGTCAGCAGGAAGGTGTAGTACAGAGCTGTCTCCCGGAGCAAGGTGAGGTTGCTGATCATCTCCA
This sequence comes from Cephalopterus ornatus, assembly GCA_013396775.1. Classification (NCBI taxonomy): domain Eukaryota; kingdom Metazoa; phylum Chordata; class Aves; order Passeriformes; family Cotingidae; genus Cephalopterus; species Cephalopterus ornatus. Next base: position 238,355 of record VZRE01004983.1, read on the forward strand.
TATTGACCGGATCCCTGGCAAATTTTTGAAGCTGAGGGTGAAAAAAGGAAAACAAAAGAAAAATAATTTAGATGGATACTTTAATCCTGACAGTTTGAACCAACCCCACTTCAAGTAATATGTGGGGGTTTTTCACCTGGTTTTAGTGTTGTGAGGAAGTTTAATTTTTGTTTTCAAGTAATACACTGGGACCTTGATCAAGTTTGGGGTTGTTGCTCTTCCTGACTCCAGTTTGCTTTGTGCAGAGTTACCCACACGAAACCAACTTCTGTGCAAGTGCCTCTTATCACAAGAGATCGTGATGGGGGGGAAGATAATTGAAGTGACTGTTCGGCACAAATAAACAGGAGAAATATTCCCACCAGCAGCATCTTCAGGAATTTCAAGGCCAGGTTGGACGGGGCTTGGAGCAACCTGGGATAGTGGAAGGTGTCCCTGCCCATGGCAAGGGGTGGAATGGGATGAGCTTTAAGGTCCTTCTTAACTCAAACCATTCTGGATTTCTAATTTTGCCCAGGGCAGGATTATGACCCTCCCAGGCATATTTTGCCCACTGGAGGTTCCTCATCACCAGGAGTTTGCACTTACAGTTGGTTCATCACCAAAAAGCTGCAGGTCCTCAACAGTGGCATCCTCCATAAAGGATCCAAGGTAATTTTTAAACCAAGCAGTGGAATTCAGACCTGGAATGGCTTCACTGTAGCATTTCTGGTTGGATTCTGCAGTCAAACAGGTAGAAAAACAGACACCAAATCAGGAAATGGGTGGATTTTGGAGATTCTGAGCGTGGAAGAGGCTTCAGTCCATCAGAGGACTCAGCAGAGCTCCCCTAGTGCCTCTGGTCACATATTCCACTCAAATCCATGAGTTCAGAATCCAAATGCCCATGGGACAGGACAGATGCCTCATTCTTTCACAGCCCTCCAAACATTTCATCACCTGCCTCTTTCTTCCTCTCCCAAATCTGCCAGAAGGTTTTTTGCAGGACATTAAATTTGGGCATGTTAAGCCCCTGCCTGGGCCAGGGGTGTCCTCTCCGGGTCCCTTCCTGAGCCGAATTCTTCAGCTCTCAGAACCAAACCCTGCCCTGTCCTTTCCCAGCAAAAGCAGGAAATGCCATTCACAAGGGATACAAGTCAGACTGTGCTGATTTATAAAAGTCCTGAACTAATAAAGCCCTCAGGCACTAATCACTGTCACATTCCCAGCCTATTTCTGTTGGAGATTCACAAAAAGCCCTGGGAAGCCTCAGCCCTGTAACAGAGCTCAGCCCATGTCAGATCCCACACTGGGGGCTTAAAGCATCTGTGGTTTCCTAGAGAAAATCAAGTCATTTACCATTCTGGGTGAGATAATATTTGATCCCATTGTAAAGATTCCTCTGCTCTTCCTCTGGAAGCTCAGGATATAGTCCATCCAGGGCAGCCACTCTACAGATGGATAAGGAAGGCAGACATCTCAGACACCGATGAAGTCAGGGTTGGATTCTCACAGAAAGGCTGTTATTGAGGACAGGTTTTATCAATCACATCCTTTATCAAAGCTCCCAATGTGGTTTCCCCTCCCAACAGCCCCAGTGCTGTGACACTGCTCTGGTCACACGGGGCCATCAGGGACATGAGCACTTACAGCAGCTGAAACGTCTCACAGGACACATTTTTGCCATGGAGGCAACCAAAGACCTTGGGCTCCACCAGGAAGGGCTGAAGTCCCCCGTGGACCCACTGAGACAGAACAGGAGGGCTCTCAATGTCTGGCACTTGCAGCATCTTCTCCCACAGGCCATTGATGAAGACCAGGTTCCACTCCAGAGACAGAGGCACGTGGGAAAACTGAGAGCAAGAGGTGAGAAGAAACACAGGAATTCCAGTGAATAATCAACCATCAGCATAAATCCAAGTAAATCTGAATGTTATGAACAAGATCTGTTGGTTGAAACGATGCTCTTTTTAAGATAAGGTAACAGTAAGGTAGAAACTAAGGTAATTTTAACCAAAGCCTTTCAGTGGTGAACAAAGAGTTGGCTCCGTGGTACCCACCCGCTGGCTGAACGTGGTCAGGGAGGCCAAAAGCTTCTCAGCATCATATTTGGAAAAGAACAGAACAGAGTATTCTGGATCCACAGCAGTGGGAGGTTTGGAGGCAAGGCAAGAATAGAAGAATATGAGGAAATCATCCTGGAGGTCCTGGAGCCAAGTTCTCTGAAAGAGAAAAGGGAAATGCAAATAAATGTGATAAAAGGTGGGTCATGTTTAGAGGGGCTGCCGTGTGGAGTGGTCTTCGGGTGGCTCATTCATGCATTTGGGAAGAAATCCTTCCCTGGGAGGGTGGGGAGGCCCTGGCACAGGTTGCCCAGAGAAGCTGTGGCTGCCCCATCCCTGGAAGTGTCCAAGGCCAGGTTGGACGGGGCTTGGAGCAACCTGGGACAGTGGAAGGTGTCCCTGCCCATGGCAGGGGGTGGCACTGGATGGCCTTTAAGGTCCTTCCAGCCCAAACCCCATTCCAGGACCCCATGGCTCAGCACTGTAAGATCAAACCTGTTGACAGAGGAGTCAGAAGAAAGTCCAACTCACACTGACTTGGAGCAAGTCTAAGCTCACCCAGTTCCAAATTCTGGATCCTTCTGGTACCTACTCTGTGCTTCCCCCAAGCAGAGGGTGGCCTTAAAAGCTTTATTCAAATGGTTTCTCACCAAAAAAAAAGGCCCAAATATCGCCATTTGATCAAAGTGTAAACTTCCACAGGGAACTTTCTCCTTCCCAAACATTTTTTGGTTAAAAAAAAGCCAAATAAACAGTGGGAAAAGAACCAATCAAAACCCTCACCAAAATACTTGGAGAAATGTCATCTCTTTATTAGAAACATTTACAGGAAAATACAAATCATTGTCAATTCAATTTTCTGGCAGCACAGCAACTGAGAGATAGTGAGAAAAGCAGGGAAGAAAGTAAACCTGGAATGTTCCAGGTGATATTTTCCACACTTTTAATTGTGTTTTTACCAATTTCAATTGTGTTTTTTCCGCCCTTTGTTGGGGTTTACCCCAATGGACCAGGGGGACTGTCATGCAGAGATCTGCCTCAGTGCAGTGATGTCAGTTTTTTAAGAGCCAGTTTCTTTTGGAAAACTTCTTTGCCCCACTTTCTCATTTGAGAGGTTTGGAAACGAGAATCCCCACTCCCACAGCCAGCCCAGAAAGGGCTCCAGGGTGGTTTAGCCCCATGTGGGAGGTGACACAGCCACAGCTCAGTGCTCTGAGTGCTCCCTGTGTGTTTGATCCCAGCCTTTCTCTCCATCCTGGGAGGGAAACCTGGACAAGGCTTTGGCTGCTCCACTCACAGCCAACCCTGGGGCTGTTTTAAGGGACAGAATTCCCAAGGAAAACAACCCCAGCCCCACGGGCAGCTGGGCACTGCCATTACCTGGGCACAGGCGTATTGACCAAACGAGAGGCTGCACGGGGAGCTGTGGCCACGGGCTGCTTCCAGAAACTTCTCCTGGCTGGCACTGGGGGGGAACAAAGACATCACTGTGCCAGCTGTGCCAGAAGCTGGGGCAGGACCGGATGGGGAGATGGGGAAGGACCGGACAGACGCAGGACTAGAGGGGAGCTGGGGCACAATTTTCTTGGAGCTGGGGCAGAACTGGACGGGGGCAGCACTGGTGGGGAGCTGGGAGCAGAACCAGCAGGGCACTGGCACCCCATCAGCCCTCGAGCTGCAGACGCAGCACGGGGCACACCTGCCAAGCCCAGAGAGTCAGTGAAAGGCACCTGAACCCCGCCGAGCACCTGGGCTTGCTCCCTGCCTGTCCCCTTAGCAGGGACACCCATTCCCTGTCCCCCCTTAGCAGGGACACCCATTCCCTGTTCCCAGCCCTGAGCAGGAGCAGTGCCAGGCAGCCACCCCAACCACCCCTCGAAGCAAACACAGCAGAACAAACCGACACAGGATGAGAACGAGCTGCTGCCACCATCTGGGAGCAGGGACAGGGTACAGATGAATTGTTGACCCTCAGGTATGAGTCAAGTTCGACTTAAGCCTGAAGCGGAGCTATTTGAGCCTTAAGCCCCACCATGAGCCAAGATAAGCTCAGCATCAATGCCAAGGTTCTTGGCTCACGCACCAGGGACTTGCCCTGCCTTCCTTTGTCCTGTACAGACACAAAAACCCAGGAAGGTATTTTCCCTTCACTGTTCAAACAAGTGCAACTACAGCCCTCCCTGCCCACAAGTAACCCTGGGACTTTGCGGGGAGAGAGGTCCTACCCCTGGTTTCAGAGGGATCCTGCTTCCCCAAGAAACCTGTAGCACTCCCAAGGGAAATGCTGCCAAGGCAATTTGCTGGTGGGTCACATACCTTTCCACTGAGGCACACAGGACAGATTCTGATCCCCAAAAACAAGAGAAAAACAAAGACAAAGGAATTGTGAGAGGAGTAGGAACACAGAACCACGTGTGAACCTTCCTTATGGAGGTCACTTGGGAAGAAACTCACCATTGACAGCGGAGCTGGAGCACTACACCAGGAGAGAGGGAGAAAAGAGATGATGTTAGCATGGAGCTGTGATCATTGCACAGACAAACGTGTGAGCTGCAACCATTTGGACTGGGGTGTGCCCTGAAAACACTCAAATGCCCACATCCAGAGTTCCCATCTTGCCGTCTGCAAAATTCCTATGTTTTACTGGCTCTGTGCCTCAAACAGCTGGAAAGTCCCAGGTCTGGGAGTGCTCCCAGCCCTCAGGTGTGAGGCCCAATGGGATGGACTGTCCTAATGATTTGAGCAGAGTGGTTCTAGTGGAAGATGTCCCTGTTCATGGCATGGGGTGGGACTGGATGAGCTTTAAGGTCGCCCCAACCCCAACCATTCTGGGATTCTATGACATTTCAAACACACAATCTGCCTTACCAGGTATGTCCCAGCAGAAGCTCCAGCAGCTCCTTGCCACCCTGGAAAACAACGTGCAGTGATTTTAGAGCAAATCCAGGATAAGGCTCATTCCCACAGCCTAGCCCCTGTCTGGGTCCACCGACCCTGACCATCACTCAGCTCACTGCAGTATTTTATTACTCACTTTTGGCCCAAATATTTCACATATTTTCATTCCTGCTGTCGCCTCTGAGGGGTGAACAGACACAAGATCCACCTCTGCCCACCCAGGCCAGTCTGGCTGTATCTTAGATGACATGAGGGATGTCTTCCATCTCTGTCCCCAAAGAGGAAAAGGCAGGGAAAGGGACAAGACCAACCCTCTGGGCACAGCCCTTCTCTCCGGGATTTCCTTGCCTTGCATTCCTTGTGCACCACAGCCAGGGATCAGCCCAGGGATCCACTGGCCCTGATTCCATGCTTCCCTGCCTGTGGACAAAGTTGGGCTGCGTCCACCTGACAACCCCTTCCTTCTCCCCCCAGGACTGGGCCTTGGGAACACCCATCGTTTTGGCCCCCACTTGCAAAGCTTTTATGAATATGTGTAATGATGCAAATCATCCCATTGACCCGAGAGAGCACCAGAAACACCCACACAGGGAGGAGGAGGAGGAGGAGGAAGGGCAGCTCTTCACTCCGCAATATCACAGAGGAGCCAATATCCCAACCAATATCCCAAAAATCCTCATGTATGGCAATAAATCCTTCATCTCACAATATCCCAACCAAGGCCACGGGCTCATCTTGTGTCACGAACACCCTGAGATACAAATCCAGCACCGCGGCAGCAATGCCCTTCCCAACACTGCCTTCACTCCTGGGCTTGCCAGGGCACAGGAACCCAGGCCGTGCCAATTCCATGGAATTTTTAAAACACAATGGAATGCCATAATTCCCAGAGAAGCTGTGGGTGCCCCATCCCTGGAAGTGTCCAAGGCCAGGCTGGACGGGGCTTGGAGCAGCCTGGGCTAGTGGAAGGTGTCCCTGCCCACGGCAGGAGGTAGAACTGGATGACCTTTAAAGTCCCTTCCCGCCCAAACCGTTTCAGAAATCTCTGATTCTATTAACAGAGTTAATCAGATTCAGCTCTGATTATTCCTCAAGTGCATTCCCAGAGACACCTGGATACTCCAACAACAGGAGCAGGGAGCAGACAGCTCTGAAATCACAGGGGGAGAATCAATTCCAATTGTGTCTGTTTATTACCAAGCCTAAAATATTTCACTTCCCAGATCCAATAACAAACAAGAGTAACTAAAAGCTGGGGGTTTAGAGCAGCCTCCAAAGCAACACTCAATGGTCTTTCAGCACAATTCTCCCTTTTGAGGATTATCTCAGGTATGGAAAATCCTCCTGGAACACCCACCACTCCATGGTCCTACTCACCAAGCAGAAGGAGAAATCCCAGCCCTGGGATTAAAGGAGGCATTTCTCGAAAAGTCTTCAAAGCACCCACAAATGTGAGGAATCACCTTATTTCAGCCAAAAAAAAAAAATCAAATTAATTGCAAAACCAAACTCAGAGGAGGGAAGTTAAAAGGTTATGTCTCACCTGCAAATTTAGACACTCCAGCCCCCTCCATAAAACCCAAGATCAGACCCAAAGCACACAAAAAACTATTGGGGGTCTTCCCTGCCTGGGAAAGCCCGTGGAGAACTTGGAGTTGGTTAAGCCAGGTCATTGTTCTCCATGTCCTGAGCAGGGTTCCCGCTGGCAGAGGGGGAGAGGTGGCCCAGCCCTGCTCGGAGGTTCCCTGGACACTCACCTGGGATCTCCTGTCCCTGGAGTGCAGGCTATGCTCATAGCGGGCTCCTTTTCACTGTGCAAACTGGGGTGTGTCCCCGTCTCCTCAGCCCTGCATCTCCCGCTGCAGGATGGATTTGGAGCCCTGGACACACCTCCCAGTCCTTGAGAACACAAATGTTTCGTAGTACAAGTCACTGTGTGCTGTTTGTTAATGCCTGTCATTCCTGGGAAACAGGAGGAAACAGAGGCAGGATGAGAGAGCGAAGAGGTGAATTCCCCCCCTGCCCTGCATGGGACGTGAACAAAACTGAACCTGTGCTCCCGGGGCAGAGCTACTCCAGGACCACCTTCCTCCAGTTACCAAGGAAATCTTTGGCATCAGGAAATTTTGCTTTGGTGGAGCTTGAAATGGTTGAAACTTCTTGAAAATTTCTACTTCCTCCAGTTGTCCCGAGCAGAAACACATGGAAGTTGCTCTGCTGGCCAGCCAGGGCATGGAACGGGATGAAGCTGTGTCAGGGCAGGGGCAGGTTGGATCTCAGGACAAGGTTCTTCCCCCAGAGGGTGGTTGGCACTGACCAGGCTCCCCAGGGCAGTGGGCACAGACCCAAGGCTGCCAGAGCTCCAGGAGGGTTTGGACAGCGCTCTGAGGGACAGGGGGGATTGTTGGGGTGTGTGTGCGGGCCAGGAGTTGGACTGGATGGTCCTGGGGGTCCCTTCCAGCTCAGGATATTCTGTGATCCGGAGATTTCGGATCCTAGGGCTGTTGGACTGGGAGCTCTGCCCCAGGCTCAGGTCATCCCTCAGACACAGAGCTCCCCACTGAGGGAGAGTAACTGAAGCCAAAATCCAACAGGACAAGGCTGGGACTGGCACAGGCAAAGCCAGGGCACAACCAGCTGCCTTAATTCCTTGAGGAACCTTTCCTTGCTGAGGAGCTCATGCCAAGGTACCCAGAACCTGCACCCAGGTGGCCTGTGGGCTCCAGCACCCACTGCAGCAGCTCACGAACTCACATCTAGGAGCCCCCTGAGCAGGAATGTCACTATCCAATGGCTCCAGAATCATAATCCAGAGATCCCTGTCTCCCTATCACCTGTCTCCCTATCACCTATCCCTATCCTGTGCTCTCCTCAAGCTCTCAGCCCATCAACACTTCAGCAAAACAGGCTCAGCAAACACAGTCTGCATGAATAGAATGAGAGCTGCTGCAGAGTCTAACAAGGGATGGATATTAAATTATATTCCCCTCATTTCAGGCTTCTTTTTGCTGACCTTTGGATCTGATCCCCCAAGTCACTAAGAAACCCAAAGTACCTCTGAATTTCTCTGGACACAGTGGGGTAATTTTACACCTCAGATTTGAAAAAATCTCTGTTTGGTCACTTCATTGATGCTTTGCAAGATCAGTCCTATGCCAGGCTCAGACTTGCCCCATCATGCCCACCTACAGCTCATGTTTGTGCCAGTGTTGACTCACCATCCCCACCCACCCAAACCCGGCTCCCTCCACACTCCCAGTTCTCTCAGCCCACTTCATGTGTTCATCAGCTGTTTTGGAACTGGTGCAGCAGCAAGCCATGAATGCAGCTTGTCTGACTCACAGCGTGTGAAAGTGATTTCACCAACACAAAGCACTTTGTGCTTGGACCAGTCCACAGACTTCGAGTTCAAAGCAAGGAGCCTCTTCTCCAGGGTACCCAAAGGGGGTGTCCTGGAGCTTCCATCAGCTTTCAAACACCACAGCTCTCAGTGTCTTGCACCTTTTGGATCAGCTGGTTGGAAGAGGGTTGTCCATGACAGAGGGTCAGGTGGGAAAGTGGCTGTGGAGCTGCTGGACGAAGTGTGGGTCCACAGAAGAGCCAGCCAGAGGAGCAGCAAAGGGCTCTGCCACCTGCAGCCAGATCATGGGATCAGGGAGTGTTTAGGGGTTGGAATGGACCTTGGAGATCACCCAGTTCCAGCCCCTGCCATGGGCAGGGACACCTTCCACTAGCCCAGGCTGCTCCAAGCCCCATCCAACCTGGCCTTGGACACTACCAGGGATGGGGCAGCCACAGCTTCTCTGGGCAACCTGTGCCAGGGCCTCCCCACCCTCCCAGGGAAGGATTGCTTCCGAATATCCAACCTAAACTTCCCCTCTTTCAATTTATACTGATTCCCTTTCAATTTGTACCCCTTCCCCCTTGTCCTGTCACCACAGTTCCTGACAAAGGGTTCCTCTCCAGCTTCCCTGTAGGACTCTTCAGATCCTGGATCTGGAGTTTCTCAGCTGCAGGAAAATGGGAACACAGAGCAGGAATGTTGGTAAAACCTGCTCTCAGTTGGAGACAACTGGAGATCTTCTCTTGTCCAGGCAGCACAGAGCTGGGAGAGGTGTCCAAGGCTGCCCAGCCCACGCCCTGCTCCGTGGCTGTGCCCAGGCTGCCCTTGGTAGGTCTGTGAGGGAGATTTCAGAGCTCACCTGTAATAACAGTCACCTTCAGCTCAACACAACTACAGGAGGCCTCTCTCTGCCTCACCTTCCGCTACAACCTCCTTTTTCCCTGAACTGAAGCCCAGCTCTGCCTCAGGATCACCAGCACACCCCAAGGTGGGGTAGGAAGGGGGGCCACGGAACCTGCAGCGGGTGGGACAGTCCCGAGACGTGGTTTGTCCCACGGCAGAGTGAGTCAGAGCCTTCCCACCCAGCCTGGCAGGGCATGAGCAGCCCCAAGTGTGGCTCAAGTGTTCTCCAGTCACACCACACCGCACAATTGCTGTTCCTGCTGTGCTGAGCCAGGTGTGACCACAGGAAATAAATCCTCCTCAATCCCATCTCCAGCAGGCAGGGCACACCCTGCTTGTCCCAGCGGAGCTCTGCCCTGTGGCATTCACCTGGCACAAAGGGGCTTTGTGCTCTCTCAGGAAAGCCAGGTCTCCCCTCCGCTCAGGAGAGCAGCCTCATGTCCTGCAAGGCTCAGGCTTTTCCTAAAACCAGTCAGACCACAGCCAGCTCCTCTGAGACCTTGCAGGGCCCAGACATCTCACCAGTGCTCTCCTTTCACTCACCCTAAACATGACCCAGAAGCTGGAGGGGTTTAAGAACAGGAATAACAGAGCACAAAGTAAGGGATGATGAATAAAAGCCCAAAGGGGCAAGATAAAAGATTAAAACATTACAGGTGCTGTGGAAATTATACCAAATCATACCGAAGGCTCAAAGCAAACAAAGAAAATCCAACTGTCCTAGTGGAACACAGAGGCAAAGGAGGCTCCTGGAAGCACAAACTTTCTTTCAAAAACTTCAAGTTATTCTTCTGTTTCTTCACTAGTTCCTTCTTGAAGAAAGAATCTGTGAGGGCCCTGCTGGGACAACATGGCCCAGGTGTAAAACGAGGATTTGGAGACATTCAGGGCTAAAAGGGAAACTGGATTAATTCTTTATATCGTGTCCATCCCATTAAATCCCTTCAGGACCTGAGTGCATCCCACAGTGGATCTCCCATGCAGACACACCCAAATGCCCAAAGTAAACAGCCTTGGAGAGTCCAGAAGAAGCACAACACGACCCAGCTGCACTGTCCAACCCCTTGGACCAGGGACGCAACAGCAGCTTGGAGAAGGTTCTCCAGAAGGAGAAAGAGCCATGAAGGTCAAGTGCCAGCCTAGAGCAAAGCTCCTTTCTTTGGAGGCAGGAGCAGGTTTGTTGCCCAGTCAGGTGAGCTGGGTGGGGTCCAGAGCTGACAGAAGGGATAAAGGGACACAAGTGATGCAAAACCTGTGGTTTGAGGTATAAACAGCTCCAAGGCCACAACAATGAGCTTGCTATGATAGGCTACCACTTGCACTCAGCTCTTCCTTTCCTGCTGCCTGTGCAGGTCTCAGGTTTGATGGGACTTGGCACACGAAGGAAGAGCCCCAGTAACTGAAAGTCTGTGTGAAACTTCTCCTCGCCTCACCTCTCCAAACATCGAAACTCTGCTAAAATCTGCCCACATGAGAAGAGATTTGGGTGGCAGGGACCCACCCAGCACTGCCCCGGGCTCACAGCAGAGCAGATCCTGCTGCTCTGCACCAAACCCTCTGTCACCAACTGCAGAATCCCAGAGGAGAAAGTCAGGAGAGCTCTCCAGCTGCTCATCACTGGCTTAAGGGTGGATCAGTCCAACAACCACTTTGCCTGGGGCAACATTCTGTGCTGGCAACCTGAAAGGTTCAGTTTAAAAGCAGAAGATGCATTTTTGGGGACGCCTCATCCTGCAGGTAAAACCCATCACCAGGGTTGAACGTCCTGCTGTGGGCAGTGCTGGGAAGAGGAGCCTTGTCAGGAATGGGGAACTGGGGTGTTTGGGCCCGTTCCAGCTGCCACCTTTCCCTGCAAACCCACCCATCCTTATCTTGGCACAGATCTGTGAAAATATGTGCCAGTGCCTCGGTGCCAGCAGCTCTGGGACTGTGCTGTTACGTACCTGCCTGGTAAATGTCACCGGGAGAGTTTGATAAACAAGGCAATATTTGGTTCAATAAGCAGCTTGTCTCACCCTGTTTGCCCAAGGGTTCAGTTACAAGCAGGGAATACGGGAAAAGAAACATTATTGGCTTCAGGTTGCTCCTGGGCCCACACCTCCAAATGCCAGAGGGGTCAGCAGAGCCTGACACCGAGGGTTTGTGTTTTACAGCTCATGCAAGACCATCTGGCCCAGGGAACAAGGGACAGGAGAAGAGGGAACAGCCTCAAGTTGAGCCAGGGGAGGTTCAGGTTGGATGTTAATAAAAATTTCCTCACAGAAAAGGTTGTCCAGCCCTGGCACAGCTGCCCAGGGCAGTGGTGGAGTCATGGTCCTGGGGGGGTTTAAAAGCCCTGTGGATGTGGCACTTGGGGACAGGGGTTAGTGGTGGCCTTGGCAGTGCTGGGGGGTGGTTGGACTCTCAGAGTTCTTTTTGAACCTTGATGATTCCGTGATTCCATCCTCAGCTGCCAGTGCTAACAAGGGTAGTTCTCAGTTGCAAAGGAGGAGAGAGGAAAGCCCAAGGGTGTCAGAGACCTTCCTGGCACCAAACACACCCAGCCCTCGCTCACCTCAGCACTAAAACCCAGTCCTGCTTTATCCCTGCTGGAGTAACCCCAGGGCAATCCCTGCTCTGGCCACACAGCACTGCCCAGCTGTTCCTGCCCCCTGCTAAAGGAAGTGCTCCAGGGACAATGGAGACAGGATAAAAAGGCCAAATAGCATCAAACATCAGTTTATAGCTGGAAGTAAAACCCAGACACCACGTTGCACCTTCCTGGAGGTTTGCAGAAGGGATTTGGGTTGGTTTCTGTCTCCCCCTGTCCTCTGTAACCTCCTCTGTGACCTTTGCATTCCACAAAGTCAAAAAACACCGACATGCAACACTTAAATCATGTCCTGAACTAGAAATGCAAACAAGCTAAAAAAGGAAAGGTGATCCTCTGACGTCTGATGTTCCTCCCTCACCAGGGTTTGGTGACCAAGCAGCTGCTCCAGAGAGCAGGAGGGTGCCCAGCAAGGCCCAGCCCAACCAGTCTGGCCACCCAGCAGGGCAGGGCTGAGGCCCCTCGGGCACACTGCAGCCACACCAGCAGCCAGCAGGAGCACCAGGACTAGTTTTGAGGTCACCCACACTGCTGGAAGACCACTTTTCAGCAGGAGGAGGCTCGGAGCTGCCAAGTGCTCCTGGAAAACCAGCCCAGCCTCAAAAGGCTGCTCAGGAAGAACCTCACTGTCACATCAGGGGCCACTCAACCATCAGCTCTGGCTGCAACAGGGATTTAATCCCACAGGACTGAAAATCCAGGAACGGGGCTACTGGTGTGAGCTGCTGTGCCGTGTTGGAAATGATATAAATTTCCTAATTAATTGTTTTAATTACCCATAGCCGGTGTAACTTCCCACTGGAGCCAGGTTTTTCACAAACCCAGTTCAGCAAAGCCACTGAAACTTGAAGTTTGGCTAAACCAGCCTTGGTGTGCTTCAGTGAGCAAAGCCTGGGGGAGAGAAATATTGCTGAGAACTGGTCACCAGGAATGCAAGATTTATAGCCCACAAGGACACGTGGCACAAACCAGAGACAAAAAAGAAACTAACACAGACAATTCAGCATTTGCACTGAAATTCTGAGGGAAAAAAAAAAAGATAACAAAAACACTGAGAATGGGGGCTAATTAGCACAAGAAGGGAAAAATCAATAACAAATAGAAGACAGAATAGTAATTAATGAAGATAATTATGTAATTTATAGCCAGTGAACATTAACTGATTAGTGAAAAGTTTGGAAAACGGGTGTTGCATGTTTGGGGGAGAGACTTCACAGGCGCCTGGCACTGTGAGTAAGGTAATCCCTGCTTTCTAATGCTAAAAAAAGAGTGATGGAGAGTTTGATTTATCCCGATGTTTCCAGCAACACTTGGCTCCTCCCAAAGCACACACTCACCTTCCGGGGGGCCAGGCGGGACAGGTGAGGTGTTGTGGGCACCCAGAAAATGCTCCAGCTCCTCCTGGCTCCGTTGGGACGATCAGCAGCGCCTGGGCAGCTCTGCCACGTGCCGAAGCGCCCAGAACACGGCCAGAGGTGGCAGGATTCCTCATTCCCGAGGAGTTCTGCCTCGTGGAGCCTCAGAAAAACGATTCCCTGTGAGTCAGACCCTGCTGGGAGACTCCGCGTGCCCTTGGATGGTTCTGGAAGCGAGGCTGACCGATGGTGACGGGACAGAGCCCTTTAACCTGCCCTCTCCTCCAGACGGAAACATGTCGACATGCAGATACAGAAATATATAAACACAGAGACGGCCGTGGGTGTGCAGAGCCACCTGTGTCGGGGGGCAGGACAGGCGCAGCCCTGCGAAAGAAGGAGGGGAGAAGACAGAGCTCGGTTATGGAAGCCAGAGATCCACGAGCTGGAAAGCCAGACCCAGCTTCTGACCTGCCTAAACCCTTGGCTCCCGCTCTCCCCAAACTCCCGAGGCTGCCAGCCCTAAATCCTCTCCCTGAGTGCCCGCTTAGCACCTCGTTGTGCCGGGCACCTGCGGGAATTCGCTGCAGCTCAGCCTCCTGGCCCGTCTGTGGGGCCGGAGCAGGAGGTGTGACCCTCCGAGCCCTCCCTGTGACCCGTCTGTGGGGCCGGAGCAGGAGGTGTGACCCTCCGAGCCCTCCCTGTGACCCGTCTGTGGGGCCGGAGCAGGAGGTCTGCCCCCCCCCGTGCTCCAGGGCCGTGCCTGCTGGAGCCCAAGCACGGCCCAGGCCCAGGGTGGGGCTGTGGGGCTGTGCGGGGCCGGGAGCCGGGCAGGTTGTGTTCTGATCCCTGCGGGGGCCGATCCCTTTGGAGCCGGGCGGGCGGTCCCCGGGGGTCCCTCCCAGCTCAGCTCTGCCATTATCAAGAGCACCCTGCAACCGGCACCTCCCACCCAGGTGGCCGGAGGGTGCTCCCACGAGCGGCGCGACGATGTTTTGTTAAATAAGGCCCCCCCCCGTCAGTCCGGGTCGTGTCGCGGCTCCGCAAGGCCCCGAATTTCCCAAGGCGCTCCCGGAAACGCACGGAGCCCTCTGTGAACCACGAAACACCCAGTTCTCACCCGGCCAAGCACCGCGAGAACCCTCGAACGATCACGACGCCGCTTCTCCCCGCTGAAAATNACATAAAATTCAGTGAAATTCTTTTCAGAGCAAGATGCTTTTTAAAAAAAAAAAAAAAAAGAGAGAGAAATAAATCAATCCCCGCCGTGCTTTACGGCGGCGTGGCGCGGTTTTGCAGCAGTGTGGCCTCGCGGTTTTGCGACGGCGAGGCGCGTCGCTTTGCGGCGGCCATGGCGGCGCGGTTCAGCGGCGTCCTGC
>VZRE01004983.1:253350-269132 GCA_013396775.1 Cephalopterus ornatus
CGTTGGCCCCGGAGCGCAAAAGGCTCATCCCGGAGCGCGCAAAGCGTTGGCCCTGGCCGTACTTGGTGACAAAGTGCCGCGGGGAAACCAGCCCGGGGTGAGGTCGGTGGGACGGGGAGTAACGAGCCCTGCTCGTTCTCCTGCGCTCCTTGGGCTTTCCGGGGCAATTCTTCGCCGTTCGCGTTTCGGGGAGGGATCGCTGTAGAACCGAGGAGCTGCAGGGGATGCAGGAGACGGGGGCGAGTTCGGGGGTTCCCGGAGGCCTTGGCAGAGCAGGGTGCGCGCAAGGCAGAGGAGCAGCAGGACGAGGAACCGGGCGGTGCCTGAACAATAAAAACGGCACAAAATGCAAAAAAAAAAAAAAAAAAAAAAAAAGACCACGGGACTCCACCCTGGAACAGCGCAGGGAACGGGAAGCGGCCCGGGGAGCCCCTCAGGGACCCTTTGCCATGGAATTAAACTTCCCTGGCAGCAGGACGCGTGTGCACGGACCGCTCCTCCCCAGCGCAGGAGGAGGGTCTGGCCACGGTCTGCTCCGGCAAAGCCCTAAATCAGTGCTGAGATCCTCCAGAAAGAGCAACAAAGGCCTCCCCTGCTTTTGGGGTGATGCTGGAAAGGTGTTCTTTCTGTACCAAAGGGGTAAGGAGCCTTTCCTTGGGCGTTTTCTTACAGCACTGTCTGAAGGGAGAGGAGTCGGCCCCATGCAGAACTGGTGCCTGGTCATTCCACTGCTGTGAAACCATCCTCTTTGGTGCTCATCTCCTCACTTGGGGGCTTTATTGCTCTTTCAGGAATGTATCAAACCTGTCAAGGTGGAAAAGCAGGCTGGAAAAGCAGCAGCGAAGATCAGGATCGAGGCAGATGGGAGCTACTTCCAGATTGATCAGGTAGGTGGGAATCACTGTTGTGTAAAACACCCAGAAAAATGAGTGTGTTTTAACTGTTTGGACAGTTAATGCCTCAAAGAGAACCAAGATGACAGAAAAGTGTTGCTGCTGCTGGCAGCATTCTTCTGTTTTTTCCCCAAAGTCTGACTTTTTGACATCTAAGCAGTAATTCCAATTTTGTGTCAGTTTTATACTCTGAAACGTTGACATTAATCAGTGATGATTTTCAGTAAATCATTTATCAATTTATTAAATTTTAATTTGTGAGCATTTGAATTTAGAAATGAACTTATAAGCAGTGATTTTATAAGCAGTAATTCCAGTTTTGTGTCAGTTTTCTGCTCTAAAACACTGACATTAATCAGTGATTTTCAGTGTTAGAGCAGTAAAGCTGAAAAGTTTATTTTGCCATCAATCCTTAAGGATCAGCAATTCCAGGTTATTTGGGACAATGCCTTTTGTGCCCACTCATAATGAGATTCAATTGGATGTTTCTAATAAATTTTGCTCTGATTTTTTTGATAATATTTCAAATTATTTCTCAAGTGTCCTGCTGAATTAATAAGTCTCCTTCCAAAATTGCTGCTGAGTTTTGCAGAACAGTTTCTCTGCTTTCACAGAAAATTTTGGCATGGCTTAGTTAACCAAGCTGGGAATTCATCTGGGAACGGTACTTTTAATTTTAGGCAGATAGTGACCTTTTGATCTAAAGAAAGGAGGATGCAGCACTTCCAGAGGGGTCTGGTTTCTTATTTTATAGTATTAATAGCACCTAATTGCTCTGCCTGTTCCTGACTTTATCCAGGAGTGATAATTAGAGGAGAATCTCGGGGGAAAACCAACTTATTCAGGTCAGATATATCCTGAAAAATATTTCCTTCCAGTGGCAAGCCACATGCTGTCTGGGATGAATCTTTCCGTCTCTGTGCCAAATAATCCCGTTAAAACCAGCAAGTTCAGGTGCCTTCCACCCCATCTGACTAAAAACAAATCTTCTTTCTGTAACGGTGAACCAAGAGCACGAAAAGAGCAACGTCTTTGGTCCTGTTTGTGGGTGAAGGTGGGCCCCTGGGTGAGCCCAGAGCTGAGTGTGCCCTGTCTCCTTGTAGGATGGGGGAGCACAGAAGCTGGAAAAGGCCAAAATCACCCTGAACGACTGTCTGGCTTGCAGTGGCTGCATCACCTCGGCAGAGAGTGTCCTCATCGCCCAGCAGAGCCACGAGGAGCTCTGCAAAGTGCTGGCTGGCAACAAGGTGGGCCACAGGTCGTGGCATCTGCACAAACAGGGGGGGAAACCGCGCAGCAAAACGGAATTTCAGAGCCCTGAGGGTGTTTTTAGTGCACCCTCAGGGGTTGTTCTCGTTTTTAAAAAGTTTTCAAGGGCTCTGTGTGAGTTACCGACTGAAGAGTTAATGGGTGAGGTACTTTCTGATGCTCCAGTGCTGGAATTGTGCCTGGGCCGTGTCGTCTGACGGTGGTTCTGTTTGGTTTTATCCAAGGCTGCTGCTCCCAGCAAACAGAAACTGGTGGTGGTCTCTGTTTCCCCTCAGTCCAGAGCTTCCCTGGCTGCAAAGTGTAAAATGGGTGTTCTGGAAACAGCCAAGAAGCTGACAACGTTCCTGAAGAGTTTAGGCAAGTGTGGGATTGTTGTGTTACCCCAGAGGGGCTGTGGGGGGGTGTCACACAGGACTGTTTGAGAGCACAGGGTTGAGGGGATTTAACCCCCAAACTGTCCACAACTTCAGTCACAGAATAAACTTGGAGGGATGGAGGAAAGGCTTTGGAAAATAGGGACTTTTTATAGGGGCAGATAGTGCCAGGGCAAGGGGGAATGGATTTAAACTGCCAGAGGGCAGGGTTGGATGGGATATTGGGAAGAAATCCTTCCCTGTGAGGGTGGGGAGGCTCTGGCACAGGTTGCCCAGAGAAGCTGTGGCTGCCCCATCCCTGGAAGTGTCCAAGGCCAGGTTGGATGGGGCTTGGAGCAACCTGGGCTAGTGGGAGGTGTCCCTGCCCATGGAAGGGGGTGGATTAACTGACCTTTGGAGTCCCTTCTGACCCAGACCATTCCGTGAATCTATGAAACCTCTAAAGGACCATTCGCAGGAACTTTCCATTTCAGATTTACAGCTCACCTGTCTGTGCTGGTGTGCTGGGGAGAAAGGCTCCCCCTCTCAACTGCAGGGGGTGGTGCCTGTAAATAAGTTGGAACCTGGCTTAACCGGAGGCTTTTTGCTGCAGTTTGCTGCATCTCTCCTGTGGATTTTAACCCAGGTGCTGTCCTGCCTAGGTGTGCACTACGTTTTTGACACAACTTTCTCCAGAAACTTCAGCCTGTTGGAGAGTCAGCGGGAGTTTGTGAGACGCTTCCGCAGGCAAACCGAGGACAGAAGGGCTCTGCCAATGCTGGCCTCTGCCTGCCCAGGTATGCAGTGAGGTGGAACTGGAACTAAGAGTCACAAAGCTGGGCAGAAAGGTTTAAATGGCTGTATTTACCTGGAGGATTGCTCCCTTCAGTGCAAAGAGAGCTTGGTGTTAACAGCAAAGGTGACGCAGCTGCCTGAGGATCTCAGTAAATCCTTTGCTGGAGTGAGGCTCAGAACAGTTAATAATGAGTACTGAGCCTGAGGCTGGGGGGAGAATGGGCAAGGTAAAGGCCTGCTTGTTGTTTTTTAAGTTTAACTTGCTAATTCCATTCTCTCCAGGTTGGATCTGCTACGCAGAGAAAACCCACGGCAGCTTCATCATCCCCCACCTCAGCACCACCAAGTCTCCCCAGCAGGTCATGGGCTCCTTGGTCAAGGGCTATTTTGCAGAACAGCAGGTAAAGGTCTAAAAATGCTATTCCTGATGGAAAACTACTCAAATCGACCACTTCAGGCTGTTGGGTTTTTTTTTTCTCCTCTTTTGCTGCATGTTATCCATGTTTAAAGGTAAAAATTACCTTGCAGAAGGTTACGAAGCCAGAATCTTGCTCACTTCTGTTTTATCTAATGAGAAGCTCACAACTACGGCACAACACAGGTGCTGCAGGGGCTAATTAAAACCTCTGTGTGGTATTTGGGAAGGCTGGAGAAACTTCTTTACCAGTGTCTTTGTGCTCCCCTCTTGTCTGGGTCCGGTTTTTCATGCTGAGAAGTAACTTCACATCAGCTCCCCTCAGCCAGTGCTTACGTGCAGATCATGTCTTGTCTAAAAACAACTCCCTCATTCCCAACTCGATGTTCTGTTGCAGTTGGATTTAGTTCTGTCCTCAGTCTGTAACCTCTGGAATCTTTCCAAGAGTGAGTTTGATATTCACAGCCTGGAGTTATGCAAATAGCCCAGATTTGTCCTGTAAGGAACTTAAGCACCACTTCTGGCTCTGTGATTAATTGTCCTCTAACGAGCAGTGGTTTAACACTTGCACTAAGGAGGTGCTGACATTGCATATTTGTTGCAAAAATTGGCAGCTACTGAGAATATTTGGCACAAGGGACTCGAACAATGGCCCGGAGTCAATGACTTGTTTCCTCGGCCTGTGTTTATTTCTTGGATCATCCTGAGGTTTTTGTCTGACTCCAGATGATGTTCCAGCTGCTGAGCAGGGGCTGAGTTTTAGGAGCATGGAGGAAACATGTTCCCTAAGTGCTTCATTAGGGATTCACCTCTCTGCCTGCCTTTGGAGCATCTGCACTAGGATGGGGGGAAGCTTCCAGTGCCTGAAGGGAGCTGACAGGAAAGATGGACCCAGACTATTTACAAGGGTCTGGAGGGACAGGACACAGGGAATGGCTTCCCAGTGCCAGAGGGCAGGGTCAGATGGGAAATTTGGAAGGAATTCTTCCCTGTGAGGGTGGGGAGGCCCTGGCACAGGTTGCCCAGAGAAGCTGTGGCTGCCCCATCCCTGGAAGTGTCCAAGGCCAGGTTGGACGGGGCTTGGAGCAATCTGGGCTAGTGGGAGGTGTCCCTGCCCAGGGCAGGGAGTGGAATGAGATGAGCTTTAAGGTCCCTTCCAACCCAAACCTTTCCAGGACTCCATGAAACCTGTAAAGGACCAAACTGCTGACACTTGCTACAAACTGAAATTGGCTTCTAGGAGAGAAATAATTTAGTGTATATATAAAAATATATATAAGTATTCAGTAAGAATGGGAATTATTTCCGGGGCATGGTGGCATTAATTTCACCATTCTCATTTGTACCTGGGAAACACCTCCCTCAGGACAGGTGGGATTTTGGCTGATCCAACTGCCCAGCTTTGTCTTTCTTGCAGCACTTGACCCCTGACCAGATCTACCACGTCACAGTGATGCCCTGTTATGACAAAAAGCTCGAGGCCTCCAGGCCAGACTTTTTCAACCAGCAGTACCAAAGCAGGGACGTGGACTGTGTGATCACCACAGGTAAGAGCCACAGGGAGTCAGCTCATTCCAGAAGCCTCAGAGCCAAGAGTTTCCTAGTTTTACTGACCCTTTGTCTCAGAGAGGCTGTAGGGGATGAATAGCAATGTATATTTACACTTTGATAGTGCAAATCATGCCCTGCTAAAAATGCAGGTGCAGCCTTAGGTACTGGTCTGTTTGTTTTCCTTTATCCCCAAAATAAGAAGTGTTTCTGGCTGGTTCTGTTTTAGGAGAAGTGCTAAAACTGTTGGAACAAGAAGGAGTATCTCTCTCAGATGTAGATCCTGCTCCGTTGGATACCATGTAAGAACAAAATCTTGTCCCAGTCCTGTTCTCTTTCATCCAGCGTTTACAGAGTTCTTCACTGAATTCCCCTCTCCACCACTGTTCTGCACAGTGTGTGTGGGTTTGGTTTGTTTTCTTGTGTCTCTTGAACCAGCACAATTGGGAGTTAAAATAATGTACAGAATAGGATGAATTCCCCCTGGATTCACTTACTCCAGCTCCTGTTACTCACAGGTTGCTGGTGCAATCCCACAGAAACCTCCCTGCAAGCTTTGAAAAGGGAAAGAATCTGGCTCAGTGTCAGTGAAACAAAGCTGGTACTGCCCTTTGTTCCTAATTGTCAGAGCTACTGTGAGGATCCCAGCATTAAAGCCTAAAGAAGAAATGTTTAGGGCCCACAGGTCATCTCTAGAAGACCATTTGTCCAAAAAAAACCACCTTCCACTAGCCCAGGTTGCTCCAGGCCCCGTCCAACCTGGAATTGGACACTTCCAGGGATGGGGCAGCCACAGCTTCTCTGGGCAACCTGTGCCAGGGCCTCCCCAGTCTCACAGGGAAGGGTTCCTTCCCAGTCTCCCATCTCTCCCTGCCCCTTGTCCTGTCCCTCCAATTCCTCATGAGGGTCCCTCCCCACCTTCCTTGTAGCCCCTTCAGACACTGGAGTCCCAAAAGCACAACTTCAGACAGTGCCCATGTCAACACCCCCTTGTCTTCCACCTGCTCTTTGTTACAGAAAACCGAGGGGAAAAAATGATCCTCAAGTGTTTGCCTTCCCTTAGGGAGTGAGACAATCTGGAAGTGTCAGTTATAACAGGGAGCTGAACATCTAATTACCTGATAAAGATCTCCGGGCAGCTGCTCAGGGGAACATTGTGAGCGCCAGGCCTCGTGCTGGGGATGAGCAGGTGCCTTTCCAGCCTCCTGGGGCTCCCACGTCCCTGGGGATTGCCTGGCTCCAAACAGCACGTATTCCTTGGGAACTGGAGCCTGCCCACGAGCAGCCCAAGGCCTGTTGTTCTGCCTTATCCCCCAGCACGTGGAAAAGCCCATTAAGGTTATTACATCTGGCAGCAAGGATGGGCTGAAGTGCCAGAAATCCCAGGAGTTCTGCTGGGATAACCGTTTGCTCCGGGCCAGCGCCGGAGCTTCCTGGCAGCTTCACTTGGGGAGAGGAGCTGTACGTGAGGGCAGACACACAGGGGGTGGGATGGGGCTCAGTTCCTGTAAACAACAGCACGTTAAAAATAGTTCCTGCAGCCTCAACTGGGGCTTCAGCAGCTCTTCCACGGCAAAGATTTTATCTGCCAGAGGCAAAAGCTTCCATTGGACCTGAAACTTTGGCCCCAGTTCAAGTGTTTTCCCCTCTGCAGCTGTCAGTGGGAGAATCCAAGTGTCACTGCCTGAGCAGGGCTGCAGAGAGATGCCTCAGCTCCTTATCCTCTCCTAACAAAGGCTATTGTTGTGGCTCCCATGTGTGGAGCTGTTCCCAAGGAACACTGCCATGATCTCTGCAGAGCTGGTGGAGTTCTGGCGTGGCAGGGAGATGGGATTGGGTGTGCAGAGCTGGAATTACAGAACTGGTGGTGACAGAGTTGTTCAACACAAAAAACGTGGTGAACTTGAACCAGGATCCTGCTGAAACAGCCGTGGAGGGAGCAAAAGTCCTGGCACTGCTGGAACCCTGGGATGGTTTGGGTTGGAAGGACCTTAAAGCTCACCCAGTGCCACCCCCTGCCATGGGCAGGGACACCTTCCACTATCCCAGGTTGCTCCAAGCCCTGTCCAACCTGGCCTTGGACACTTCAGGGATGGGGCAGCCACAGCCTGTGGCACGTGCCACTGTTTCCATTGAGCAGCACAGGGTTAAACCTGGTGGTCTCTGGGGCTATAAACTGGTTCCCAGAGAAAGGGAGAAGCTGGAGCTCAAAGGGCACTGGTTGGTGGCTTCTGCTGTTCCTCAGTCCCCTGGCCCTTTGTGTTTGTGGTGGCTGTTTGTTTTCCCAAAGGTCCCCCTGAAGGTGCTGCTCTCTCCCTCCCCCAGGCTCAGCAGTGCAGCAGCAGAGGAGCTCAGCACCCACCCTGGAGGGGGCTCGGGGGGATACCTGGAGCACATTTACAGACACGCAGCCAAGGAGCTCTTTGGGATTCAAGTGGATACCATCGAGTACAAACCTCTAAAGTAAGAAGCTGGAAATCCTACAGAGGGCACTGATTTTTTTGGGAATTCTATCCGTGCTGTTATCTTGCTGATGGGCTGAGATTTTCTTTGCAATGTTCAACATTTCACTTCCAGGGCTTGAGAGTTGACTCCTCACTCCCCCAGTTGCTGGACAATAAATCAGCCACTGTGAGCTGCTTTTCCCCTGGAGGTTTCCAGCCCCTTCTCCACCCACACACTTTAGTTTGGCCTGGTGGATTTTCCCAGTGTCAAGTTGCAGGCAATTTTTAGAATAATTTAGAAGGCAGAGCTCCTGTGGATCTGGGCTTCCTCACCTTTGATCACACCAGTAAAGTACATTTGTCACTAATTACTGATCACAGAAAAAAACCCTTGTGTGAGGACTTTGGGGCTCTGTTTATACTATAGCGAGAGAGAAAACAAGTCACGAGAGTTTGGGCATTGAGGCTCATTCACCTGAGATTCCTTCTACCTTCCCAGTTATAACTTAATGTATCATTTGTAATTAATTATATCCCTGATGAGCAACATTTATGTTTAGGATTCCCTGGTCCAGGAAGCACAACAAACAGTCCTGATAAGAAATACATGATAAAAAACAAATTACTTACTTTTTTTATCAGGAACAGGTACTCCCACTAACCTTTGGAGTCTGGAATCCTTCAATCTTGGTTTGCTCCCTGGTTTTATGGCCCAGTGCAAGTTAAAAACTCCCTCAGTGGCTTCAGGTCTGTCACAACAAACGGCTCCATTTGCTGAGCTTTTAAGGATTTATTCAGCACAGGTGTCCTTCAGCAAACTCTGCTCAGGTGGCAGTTCCTCAAACAAGCCTGGAGAAAGATCTGGAAGTAATTCCTTCATATTTTATTTGGATGGCAAAGAACTAGGCCAGCTCTTAAATAAGATTCACAGAGAACTTGGGTTTAGCTCAGGGCCCTTTGAAGTTTAAAATAGAAGTTCATTTGGGTAAGACATTTCCTCTGCTCTGGTTCCTCAGAAACAAGGACTTCCAGGAGGTGACTCTGCAGAGGGATGGAGAAGTCCTGCTCCAGTTTGCTCTGGCTTATGGATTTCGGAACATCCAGAACCTGGTGCAGAAGCTGAAACGGGGAAAGTCGCCCTATCACTACGTGGAGGTCATGGCCTGTCCCTCAGGTGGGGCTGCTCAGGGCTGCACTGCTGCAAATCCAGAGCTGGGAGATGCTCTATGAAATTAAGCTTAAATACGAGAAAATAGGTGATTTCACGTCCTGAGTGTTGTGGCAAAGCCGCGACCTCTGGAGGTGTGACAGTCCCAGCATCACAGTCTCAGAGTTGTTTGTGTACTTTCCTGCCTCTGAGCCAGTAATGCCTCAGGATTTAAGTAACTGCTGTTAAATTCCATCACAAAAAACTTGCATCATCAGTGCTCTTAAGGAGGGTTTCCTCATTTTTCTGAAGTCTTTGGTACCTGAGGGGATTTTTCCCCTAAAATTGCACAAAACTGTCCATTACACTTCTAGAAAACGTTGCTGTGATTGGTGGAGAAAGTCTCTTCCTACCTATTTTATTCCATTTGCCACTTAGTTTCCTTCCCCTCCCTCCTGGCTCTCTTGGAATCAGCCAGCGGGGAGCAGGGGCAGCTTGATCCCAGCCTGGGGTGATGCCGAGGGCCACTTTTGGCACTTGGAATCCACTGCCCCCTCACGAGGCTCTGCACAGCTCCAGCGCCTGACACTGCTCTGGGCAACCTCCCACTGCACAGCTCAGCTCCCAGCACCCCAGAACACATCCCAGGCCCATTTCCCTTGCCTTCAGTTGTGGCTCCAAGCCTGGATCCACGTGGAGTGTGCTCTGACCCGTTTCTGGAGGTGGGAGATAAGGGCTGGAGCTCACAGCATGTTCCCTGCTGGCCGCAGGCACAGCCAGGATCTCCCTGCCCTGCGGCCCTGCTGCTGGGAGATAACTGGGAGTAAACCTCCATTCTGATGGTGTTTTCAGTTCTGTAAGTGTTTGTAGGTGCTGAGTAAATTAACTGTGGTTTTTCTCTGGGTTTTTCCTGCTGAAGCTCAAGTTCCTTCTCCCCTTGGTTTCCTCTGCTGTTGCCGCAGGTTGTTTGAACGGAGGAGGGCAGATCAAGCTGGAGGGGGAATCCAAGGACGGGCTGCAGCACCTGGAGAGGCTGTATGAGTCTCCAAAGGCTGAGATTCCAGAGGAGAACCAGGCTGTGGCTGAGCTGTACGAGCACTGGCTGGGAGGCAGGGACTCGGAGAAGGCTGTGGGAACGCTGCACACGGAATATCACCCCGTGGAGAAAGCAAACACGGGCTTCAACATCAAGTGGTGAACACTAACAAGCCCAGAGACACATCCTCAGTGCCTTTTTAACCCAGCTCTATTTATGATTCTCAAAGGACAGCTGAAGTTCTGTGAAATTCCTGCCTCTGGAAGGGAGAAGATGGGAATGGTCCAGCACTAACAATTCCTTCAGCTTAATAACTATTGAAGTGATGTAAATAAAAACCAAAACACTGACTTAAAACATGTATTTAAAGAAGCAGAAATGCATCCCAGCCTCTGCACAGTCTCTAAGGACTCAATCTGCCCTCCCTTGGCCACCCTAGTCCTACCAGAAGTGATGAATGTAAGGTGCCAAGGGATCTGGCTCAGGGCAGGATTTGGCCTCTCTGGGATCAGTTGATGCTACACCACAGTATTCCTCATCCAGGCCTTGCAGGGCTGGCACAGCACCCACTGCTATGGCTGCCTCTGCTGGAACATCCTCATTTAATTAGAAATGGTCTAATTAGGCCTTGGGGTTCTACATTTCACTGCCCCTGGGGGCAGCTGCAGGTTCTGTGCCCTCAGGAGGGTTCCTGCAGCCTGGGAGCAGCTCTGGGGCTGCTTTGGTTCCTGCTGAAATGGGACTGGAATAAATGTTGAAGCAAAACCTTGTGATTTCCTTTAATTAGAATAATTATCTGTACTGTGGGCAATTGCATCTCTCTCTGCATCCAGCCCAGGCTGACCTGTGTCCATACCCTGGGCACAGAATTCTGGAATCACTGAGGTTGGAAAAACCCTCCCAGCCCATGGATCCACCCTGTGCCCATTGCCCACCTTGTCCCCCAGCCCAGAGCACTGAGTCGTTCCTTGGGCACCTCCAGGGATGGGGACTCCACCACCTCCCTGGGCAGCCCCTTCCAAACCCTTTCCATGAGGAAATCCCTCCTGAAATCAGCACTGACCCTCCCTCAGTTACAGACCTTGACCTCGGGGCTGGCAGGAACCGAAGCTGCCACACCTTCACCTGCCTGTGTGTCCTCTGCTCCTTGTTCAAAGCAAACCAACAGTGTAAATTACATTTTTAATGGTTTTATTAAAAGCTTCGCATTTTTCAGGTGTTGATCAGTCAGTGAATTCACAGTGTTCTAAGGCAAGAATCTCCCACTGCCTCCCCCTCCCCACCCTCCTGACGGGCAAGTCGGTGGTTTCAGGGATTCATAACACCCAGGCTTTGGCTAAACCACAAAATTCCATGGCTAGGGAGAAGTGCCAGTGCTCCCACAGAGCCAGCCTGGAGTGCTGGGAGTGCGGAGGAAACTGTCTGCTGAGCACATGCACATCAGGCCAGAAATGCACAATAAATTAAGCTCAATTAGCTGTAAATAAAGTAGTCGGGGCTCTACACTTTTGTCTCCTCTCCAGTTCCCAGGTTGCCAACACACAGATCACAAAAGTCACCTGGAACACCCCCCAGATTCCTGTTCCTGGCTGTTCCAGGTGGCTGCTCCTGCCACGGCACCAAGAGCAGCTGGAATTTCTCCCAGCCCTGGAGCTGTGCCCCCGTGAGCTCAGGGACAGTTCAGAGACCCTCCCTGAGCACACACCGGTGCATCCCTGCTCCCAGGGCAAACAAAATTCCCGAGGAACACCCGGGTACACCTACAACTCCACCATTTCACGTGAACTGAGGAACTCTGAGGCACCAAGGCAGCTCGAGCAGTGGATTAATCCTTCCCCTCCCACGAGGGAGAGTAAATCTAAACTATTAATAAAAGGCAGAAAAGAAAACCTCAGCCCAGTTTGCAGCAAGGGAAGGAACAGCCACAAACCAAACTCCAGTTCACAGTCCACGCGTGAAAGACCCCGAAATCAACTCTATTCCAGTGCTGGGAGCTGCCATCAAACCCCAATTTTCTCCACAAAAATTGCGTTACTCGTCCAATGTTCCTCCCCCCAGCTGCAAATAAAACTCTGCACATTTCTCAGATCTAAAAAAAAAACAACTCAAAAAAACCCTAGTGTTGCACAACCTGGAGGCCGAGGAGGCCTGAGAGCTGCCCCCCGGCTCCTGGTGAGAAGGCAGGGCAATGTCCGTGTAGTTGCAGCCAAGTGCCTTCCAGTTTTTATCTTGGGGGAAAAAAAAAAGCAATGGATGTGTGGCAACCTAAAATCTGTCCCACCTCGGAAAGCAGCTCGCAAAGCCAGTGGGTTGGGGCACTCCTGGACTCCACTGAGCACACCCCACGTGGGCTGCGGGGTTCCAATGGCTCCTGAAAGCAGCGACTGTTACAAATCCCTACACACTGCTACCCACTAGAAAAATAGGGAAAAAGGGGGAAAACCCACCAAAACCCCGCCGTGCTGAGGGTGTCTGTCAGTGCAGGGCTGCAGCTGGGTAGGTACCACGGTGACTCCAGTCACTTCCCAGCTTCCCTTGGGTCTCCGAGTCTCTGTGCCTCATCCCTGCCCATCCCAGGCCTGGCAGGACCCCAGGGGTTCCGGAGCCACGTGGCTGCTTCAGACAATCCCCTGGGAGTGGGATGCAGCCCCCAGGCCTGGCAGGAGGACAGGCAGGAGAGCCTGACAGCCTGGTGGGTTACAGCACCACAGTCCCTGAGCATGTCCATGTTTTTCCTTGGCTCCCTTCCACGGGAACGGGGCTGCGGGACGGGCGGCAGCTCCCACACTGATCCCAGCACTGGGAGAGTGGGATCTCCTGTCTCCAAAACATCCCCTGACCCTCTGCCAGCAGCAGCCCCAGCGCAGCAGGGGGGTCACCACAGCCTGGGCTCTCCCAAGGCACCCACGTGCTCCTGCTCCCCAGGGACTGCCCCGGGAGCCGGACACGGAGCCGGAGGGAGAGCAGAGCGGAGCAGAGCGGCCTCAAACGAGCGAGTTAAAGACAAACACCAGTTCCCAGCTGGGAGTGAGTCCAGGCTGGGCACAGCCAGAAGGGACCCCCGGCACGGTGGGGATGTCACTTCTTCTCGAGGAAGGGGCTGAAGAGCCCCCAGTCGAAGGCCAGCATGGCCGGGGGGTTGGGCCTCTCCTTGGGCTTCTTGAAGTTGTCCCTCTCAGTGCGGAGCATCCTCAGCACCTCCACAGGGTCCGTCTGGCCCGTGAACCTCTGCACGGGCTCCTCCCTGCGGGGAGAGCAGCTCTGCTGTGCCACGGGGGGCACGACGGGACCCCTGCCCCACCCACACCGCCATGGACACCACCGAGTGCCATCCTGGTGCCGGGCACTGCTGGGGCACACGGGCCTTGTGCTGGGCAGGGTGGGACCCCATGTCCAGACACCCTCCCCTCCCTCAGGGCTCGGGATTCCCACCGGTTAGTGAAGCTACTGGCAGAAGGGATGTTGCTGGAGGGAACAGGGGAGTGGATTTGGGGGCCCCAGGCACTGGCACTGCTTACATGACCCTCAGGAAGGGGTTGTAGAGAAACTCCTCCTGCAGCGTCGAGGGCACCGTGGGCAGGTCCTCGTCATCCCGCTGCTGCTGAGGGAGATATCCAGAATCCCGCTGGCATCTGACACCTCTGGGCCCCACCCGGGGGGGCACAGCCACTTACCTTGGCCCAGGCGAGTTTCTCCTTTACCATTTCGTTCTCTGGCTCCACTTTCAGGGCGAATTTGAGGTTCCGGACGGTGCATTCGTGGCCACAGAACACCTTCTGCGGACCCAGTGGGAAGGACCCGGCATCAAACCTGCTCCAGGGACTGGATCCAACCCATCCCTGCCACGGGACAGACGCTGTCCCCTGAGCTGTGCCAGCCTCCAGCCCCCTCCTGACTGCGGGGTCCCTCCCAGGGGGGCTGTGCTGTGGGACTCACCGTGTCCTTGGGCAGAGCCCCCAGGATCTGGGTGAGGTTCGTGTACATCTGCTCCGCTGTCCCCTCGAAGAACTGCCCACAGCCCCCCACGAACAGGGTGTCACCTGCGGGAAAGGGCTCTGGGCACGGAGGGGACCCCAGCCCCGTGCTCAGGGATGGGTGCCAGGGGTGCCCCCATACTCTGGATTCACACTGGGAGCGACAGGAGCACACGGGGAGTGTGTCCTGAGTCCCCGGGACCCACGGGGGGCACGTGGGCAGGGCAGGATACCTGAGAAGAGGGCGGGAGCATCTGGGGAATCATCCTCCCACATGAAGTAGCACATGTGGCCTGAGGTGTGGCAGGGCGTGAAGAGGCACCTCACCCGGATGGCCCCGAACTGTGGGGAGAGAGGGTCAGGATCCCACTGAGGGGACAAACAGACCCCCCCACACCCCTTGGCATCACCTGCCCGGGCTCAGTGGGTCACAGAGGTGGTCTGGATAAGGCCCGGGTGGCACATGCCTGGACCATGGCATTGAGCAGCAGGACCCCAGGAGAAGGTTGGATCCTCCACCACAACCCCAAATGGGCTGGGAACAGCAGGAGATTTCTCTTCCATCCCAGCCTCAAATCCACGGTGCCAGATTCACAACTGCCCCAGGGCACAGGGAGCTGAGCACAGCCCAGCAGTGCCAACCCAGCCCCCAGCACGGTGCCACCCCACTGGGGACCACAGTGCCACCCCGCAGGGGGTCGTGCATCGCCCCTCTCCACCCCCTCATCACGCAGTGCCAGCCCCAGCCACCCCACCAGGCGGGACCCATGTGTGGGGTCCAAGCCCCGGACGCTCCCGTGGTCCCGTGGCCACGCACCGTGAGCTCCTGGCCGTGTGTCACCGTGTCCGTGAGGGCCCCGATGCGCTGGTCGGCCCCGAACACCCTCAGCCCCGGGCACAGCCGTGCCAACTCCTCGTTGCCCCTCGCGTGGTCCCTGTGCCAGCAGAGGAAATGGGCACTCAGGAAAGGGGAACAGGAAAGGCCACGGCCACCCCGACCTGGCCGCACTTACCAGTGGTGGTGGGTGGTGAGGATGGCCCTGAGCACCACGTCCTCCTTCCTGATGATCTCCAGCAACTGAAAGGGACCCAGAGCAGCAGGACGTGAGCGGGCAGGGGAGGTGACCCACCCACGGCTGGGATAGCCACTGTAGGACCCATCCCGGGTGGCACCACTGCGTGGGTGAGGGACCCAGCCGACCAGGGCACGGGCATCACCCAAAACCACCTGCTGAGCAGCCAGGGGCTGAGGGGGGGATGAAGCCTCGACTCAGAGCGCAGCGGGTGGGTGGGAGCACGCTGCTCCCACGGGAGCGCTGGCATTTTACGGCCAGGGATACCACAGAGGAGCCGTGCAGGGAAATGGTGGCCTCGTCACCCACCCCGGCCGGGCGAGGAGCCACGTGGGGCTGCCAAGACCGGCCCAGCTGCCAGCGGGCTCCCAATGCCAACTTAACATTCAGGGCCAGGAACAAGCCCTCCGGCAGCTCCCGATTACGCTCCTCGGAGAGGAAGGAAACGTCCGAGTCAGCACCAAACGCTTAAAAACCGCGACAGCGTTTGCACGATGCGCAACAGCCCGGGCGGGGGCACCGGGGGTCAGGGCGACCCCTGCTCTGCCTTCCCTGCGGCTCCTGGAACACGGGAGTGGGCATGGGAGAACCGCTCCAAAGGTTTATCCTGGGTTATTCTCACTCGCTGCGGGCTCCAGCTCCGGCACGGTCAGGGCAACACGAAATCCCCCCCGCAGCCCAGGGGTGGGTGGGAGAGGGGTCCAGCATCTCCCCCCATTCCACCAGGGGTGAAGGGGGCCGGTCCTGCCGGTGGGATGTCCGTGGATACGCCCC
This sequence comes from Cephalopterus ornatus, assembly GCA_013396775.1. Taxonomy (NCBI): domain Eukaryota; kingdom Metazoa; phylum Chordata; class Aves; order Passeriformes; family Cotingidae; genus Cephalopterus; species Cephalopterus ornatus. The sequence goes on from VZRE01004983.1 coordinate 269,072, forward strand.
GCTGTCCCACGGGCACATCCCCCGCGTGGGACCCGCAGCCCACCCGGGGGAGCGGGGGGGG
>VZRE01004983.1:269475-280602 GCA_013396775.1 Cephalopterus ornatus
CGGCCCTTCCACGCACACCCCGCGCGCACACACACACCCCCACACCCACACCCACACGCGGGAGGTGCGGATCCCGCAGCGCCGCGCCGGGAAAGGAGGGGGGAAAAGGGAACCTCCCACGGTGACACCCCCTCCGTGTATCATCACCCTGGGGTCCCACGGACCGTCCTGGCACCCAGCGGGTCCCAGCAGGCTGCGGGTCCGGCCGGGAGGGAGGAGGGAGGTCCCCCCCCATCCCAGCGGTGTCACTCCCACCGCAAAGAGGGGACGAGGACAGGGGTGGGGGGCTGCGGGCACCGGCGGGGCCGGGGGTGCGGTGCCCAGCAGGTGATGGAAACACCGGGGTCGGGACACGGTAAGAGTGGTCTGGACAGCGGTGCAGGGGGGCTGGGAGGGTCCTGTGCCCCTCCACGGCAGAGCTCCGGGGTCAGGAGCCCACCGAGCCCAGAAAGCACCGAAGGCTCGGGGAGGGCAGGGGCAGAGCCCTGCTCCGGTGCCTTTCCCAGCTGGACACAAATCCTGGTTCAGGGTTGACCTTGGTCCCCCAAGTAGAATCATTTAGGTTGAAAAGGCCCACTGAGATCGAGTCCAACTGTTCCCCCGGCACTGCCGAGGCCACCACTAACCCATGTCCCCAAGTGCCACATCCACAAGGCTTTTAAATCCTTCCAGGGATGGGGTCTCCAGCCCTGCCCTGGGCAGCTCTGCCAGGGCTGGACAGAAGGAATTTTCCCAATATCCAACCTGGACCTTCCCTGGCACAACTTGAGGCCATTTCTTCTCATCCCGTCCCTTGTTCCCCGGGAGCAGAGCCCGACCCCCCCGGTTCCCCCCTCCTGTCAGGGAGTTGCAGAGAGTGAGAAGGTCTCCCCCTGAGCCCCCTTTTCTCCCTTCCCCAGCTCCGTTGCCCTTCCAGCCCCCCAAACGTCCTTCCTGTCCCAGCTGGCACTTGTGCAGGAGGGAACTCGCTCACAGGCAGCAAACCAGTGCTGAACCTGCTCCCTTCTCCTTTCACAAGAAAATACACTTGTCACAAGACCTTGAATAAAGGCCCCAGAGGATCCCAAAATGCCACCTGCTTACCCCAGGATTAGGCAGAAAGATGTTCCAGTTGTTTGACTCCAGTCACTTGTACAAAATAAAATAAATTCATGAACTTGGGAGCTAAAGAACCCCCAAACAGCTCCATTTCCAGCCATTATTTATTTCTCCTCTGTCACAGCCACTCCCGTGTAGCAGCACAACATTCCAGTTCAGGAGGCAGCAAAGCTTTAGGTACCACTTTTCATTCTGAATTACATAACACTTAGCATTTTAAAGCAAATAAAGACCTGGTGCTCATACAGTGCCATGCAGGTGGGTGTGGAACAGCAGACACAGGGACATGGGTGACACCCAGGCGGTTCCAGGCTCCATCGTGGCATCACCTACCAACGTGTGCCGGGGAGAGGGGGAGAAACAGGAACCAAAATCATTTGAATCTTTTCAAAGTTTCATCTGCAAAATATTTGTTCGAAACAATCTCTGGTCCTGGAGCAGGTCTGCGGTACGGAGGAGACCAAGGAACCAGGAAGAAAAGAAAATTAGGAGGAAAAGAAAATTAGGAGGAAAATGGATTAAAGATGCTGAAGCCATGTGGGGCTGGTCCCACCCTGTCACTCACATCCCTTGTTTAAAGACCCCAAGCTGCCGGACGGGAATGCAGGAGGGGGTGATCCAATCACCACAAATCTGCATTTGTTTCCCTCCAAAATTCACCCCAATCATCCACCTGGACACACTATTCCCTGTGGGAAAAGCAGCCCAGGGGGAGCTCCCTCCCTGCAGTTTCCAAGCTCACTGCAGGCTGGGGTCACAGCTCTAGTAATACAACCCTGGAATTGTTTGGGGTGGAAGGGACCATAAAGATGACCCAGTTCCAAGACCCTGCTGTGGGCAGGGACAGCTTTTAACCCCATGGACACCAAGAAACAGAAATGTGCCACTCTAATGTGGCTTCTGAGCCCTGTTTAAGCAGCAACACGTTGGCACCTTCACCAGTTATAACCTCACCTCCATGGCCTTTCCAGAGGCTGGGCCAGGCAGGGGGTGAGGGTGGGGGATGGACCCCTGCAGCACATGGCCCTCAGCCAAAGCCCTGCTCCATTTGGTACTGACACGGGGGACTCACAGGTCGCATGTAAGAGCAGGTCCATGCAAACAGGCTCAAGACTGAAAGGGTGCAAGCAGTGCAGTGCCTGGGAAAGCCAATGCCATCCATGCCAGGGAAGGTCAGGGAGAAGGGAGAAGCTGGATGTCCCCACGTGCCATTCCCAGAGCCAGGCTGCCCCATGTAGTTCCCAAATTACACCCTGAACTGGCTCTGGCAGAGCAGGTCTGTCACTGGGAACTGGTTTTAGTGGGGCCAGAAGCGACGCTCAGAACGTTGAAGCAGCAGCATGGAAGAAACACTCAACTCTTCAACTACTGTGTTTGGTCTCTGCTTTACACAAAGGCACCTCAGCCCCAGTCCCACTGTCTGCATCCACATCAGGCTCCTAGAAAACTAACAGGAGCTTCTTCCTAAACCTCCAGGTTTGATCCTTGCCAGCCCAACCTCTGAGCCTCACACCAACACTGGTACAACGATCTGCAGGTGACACGTGACAGCCTGAGAGACAGCAACAGAGGGATAAATATTCTTCATCGCAATATAAATATGCTGTAGAACATCTCAACAAGGGCAAAGTGCTTTTCTTCTCCTTAATTAAAACAAAATAAAAACCTAGACAGGACTGTCTCAAACACAACAGAAGGTCTGACCCCTAGAACAAGTGAATAGTCTAAAGGACGCTGGGACTGAGGGTGAAGCGGGCAGTGCTTAGTCCCTGGGCACTCGGAAGTTGTCCTTCTCCTTCCTGATGGCCCCCATGGTGCGGACGGGGTCGGTCTCCCCCGCGTGCTGCTGGACCGTCTTCTCCCTGCCAGGAGGGAAGAGCAGGACAGGGGAAAATCTCAGCTGGGAAGTCACAACTGTCACGTGTCGCTGCATCGGGGGAAAAGCTGCACTTGCAGATCAAAGACCCGGGGCTTTGGCACCGGCTGATCAGCTCCCCTGGTCTGGAGGCTCACGGGCAGCAGGGAATTGCAAACACTCTCCTGCCTCCAGCAGCATCTTCTGCTGTGTCCCTCTGCCAAACTCGGCTTGCTGAAGGAACATGAGGACACAGCAGAGCCTGTTCTGTCTCCTGAGTCAGGGATGGATGCTCACCACAGCCCTCACATCCAGCGAGCTTCTGCCAGGACAGCCAGTGTGTTTTAAGGAGACTCTTGGAGGCATCCAAACAGGAATATTCAAGGCAATTCCCACTTATGGCTCTTTCTGGTGCTGCGACAAACTCCTCCTTCCCGCATCCCCGCTCCCAACACAAGGACATTCCCACCCCCACGCCTCCTCCATACCTCACTCTCATGAAGGGGTTGTAGGTGAACTCCTCTGCGATGGTGGAGGGGATGGTGGGCTCTCCACTGTCGTACTGTGCCTGGAACAAGGAATGTTTGGTGAAGAGGAATGTCCTGTTTGTAGCAGGAAGTTTTCCAGGAGGGTCACGTCTCCACCAGGCAGCAACTTACCTTCTCTGGGCAAACCCAGGCCCTGCTCCCTGGAACACAACATCCCGCAGCTCCTGGCTCTCAACTCCCACCCCTCAGCCTCTCTTTCTCCCCAGCATTGCCTCATCTCCCCCATCTCCTCAGCAAGGCTCTTCCTCCATGAGACCATCAGGTCTAGGGAAAGGATGACCCAGCTTACCTTGGCCCACGCCAGCTTTTCCTGGATATTGGCATTATTGGGTTCAACGTGCCGAGCAAACTTGAGGTTGTTGATGGTGTATTCGTGACCACAGTAAACCCTCTGGGAAGGGAAGGGAAGGAAGGGTGACACTGGGTAACTGAAGGTACAAAGGTGCAGTGCCAGGTGCCACCACCAGTGTTATGGGGCAGCAGGAACAACAAAGTCAACCTGAGGGCACGTGACACTTTCCACTGGAGACATGCATGCGACAAGTTCCAGGAGTTACCAGCCAGGACTACCTGCCAATTCAAAGATGAAAGAGCCCCATGTCTCAGCTCAAGAGCCTTTAATAAGCAGCCCCTGCTCTCTCCCCTCATTTGGGGCAGGCATTTCCTTCCCAGAGGACTCCAGCTATCCATCAGAGACAACTCCCCACGCCATTTCTTCCACACATGAGAAAATCTCCCTTTGAACAGCAGTACTATTGGGAAGGCAGTTTCTCTGGTGCCTGTGGTGGTTTCTGGCTGGTTAACTCACACAACAGGAGAGGTTCCTACCGTTCTGGGGTCCAAGCTGCCCAGAATCTCGATCAGCGCCTTGTACATCTCCTCCGGGGTTCCCTCGAAGAACTTCCCACAGCCAGCCACGAACAGAGTGTCACCTGCCAGGGAGGTGAGACGTGGCATCAGACCCACAGCAGGCTCCTCACAGCACAGCCTGGGCAGAGGGTCCCCCTGGGCTCAGTCCTGCCACTGCTGTCCCCACCACAGCAGCAGAAGGCACAGGCACAGCCAGGCTGCCCCACACGGGCTCGGTGCCACATAAACCCACGTGGCAAAGGTGGTTTCCGAGGCACAACACCCCACAGCCTGGCCAGGCACACCCTGCCAGCACCTCCCGACCTGTGGGCAGCCCGCTGTCCCCTCCTGTCCCTTCTGGAGTGGACAAGGAACTTGCTCTTTGCTATGAAGTTGAACAAAGATCAGTCACCTGTGCATTTCTCCCCAGTGCTCCCTAAAATCTTGCTTAAGCCATTACCTCCTCCATGCAGCAGCTGGTGTAAGCTCTGGAGAACACCCAGCAGGACAGGGATGACCTGGAGTCTGGGGAGACTGGGCACAGCCTCAGGGAAAGGGGACCCAGCTCCCCACACTACCAGCAGTGGAGCACCAGCCCTCCTTACTCCTCTATTTGCTCCTCTCCCAGTTTTGTTACAGACATGAGCACAGACATATGGAAAAGCAACAGGTTCTGAGATCAGCCAGTTTGGCCTGGGACAGGAAACCAACAGCTCTTGTTTCAAGGAAGAAAATGCTGGATGTAGGACTCATCCAGGGCTCGCTCCTGACGTCATTTGCAGGGTGTCCAGCACTGGTTTACAAACCCAGGGGGGTTTCACCAGTTCCACCTACAATTCCTACTTGGCAAGGGGGCAAGACGTGGATGTTAAGGCAGCTGCACTGGCAGGAAGGGCCGGATACACAGCCAGAGTCAGAGGCCCCCAGGCAGAGGGGGGGCTTCTGTCTTTGCAAGGGAACCTCCCAACTCCTCACCTGTAAAAACTGCAGGTGGCTCGGAGCTATTTGGCTTAGTCACATAATAACAGATGTGTCCAGAAGTGTGACACGGCGTACTGAGGCATTTCACATTAAGAGATCCCACCTGAGAAGAAGGCAGAAGACTGGAGCTTAAGCTTCTGTTTGCCACCAATCGTATGGTTAGAAAAGAATTGCAACTACTACAGCGGTCTACTGCTCCTACGGGCCCAAACTGGCACAAATCTGGCCAGGAAGCATCAGCTCTGCTCCTGGGGAGGCCAGTGTGGGAGGTCTATGGCAGGGACTCTGGAAGGGAGCTGTTTCCTGCAAGCAGGTGCTGGGACAAAGAACTGCCAGATCCTTTCATTTCCATTCAGAGAGACTCAATGCCCAGTTGGCAGCAAGAGCCAAGAGATCCAGAGCAACACAAAATCCTAAACAAGGCTGATCAGGCGTAAAAAAAGCTCCAAACAAAAATAAAGCTGAAGGGAAGAAGTGGATGACACTCAGGAAAAGGGAAGGATTAAACACAGCCTCATCCCCACACCTTCCCGTGTATTCCTGTGCTCCCTCCTGTGCTGCTGCCCCCCAAAAGGTGCACCCAAGGCCAGCAGTGACATCCATGCCAGTTTGTGTCATCTGCCAGCTCTCCTGTAAACAAACAGCCTGGTTCCAGCCAGGCCTGCTGCTTTAGCTCTGGAGCAGCCACGCAGGCAGCTGGCACTGCTGGCCCTCCCGTATTCCAGCCGTCATTCCCACAGGAACGCTCACGTTTGTTCAGTGCAGAGCACGAGCCCTGTCCTGTCACACGGCTGTTCTGACCCCCCCAGGAGCACAGGACACCCAGCGTGTCCCAGGGGCCTGGGCCATGCCAATGCTCGCAGCAGCCAAGGATCACCGGCCAAAACAAGACAGGGGGGTCACAGTTCACAGAGCTGGGAAAGGGTGAAAGCTGCACTTCAACTACTCCATCCAAGAGATGTTGAAAGGTAAGAGAGCTGTGACCACAGTATTGACTCGGGGCAGACCACACCTGTCCTGCTGTGACACAGCAGGAGCTGCCCCACCAGGCCCTGCAGCTCCCTCCCTTTACCTTGAGAGCTGTCAGGTGGGACACTTTCTGTGTCAGAGCTCCCACTCTGTTGTCTCCCCCGTACACGTGCAGCCCCGCCTCCATCTTTACAAGCTTCTCATTTCCTCCAGCATGGTCCCTGGAACATCAGAAAAAAGGATTTGGGAAGGAATGAAGAGAAATTGAGGGTAACTTTATATTGCAAGGGTAATCCCCAGGTGATAACCTCTGATCAGTCACTCTCACAGTATCTAACACTCCTCATATTAAAGAATAAGCCATGTCGACATGAGTGGAGATAATTTCTCCGGTAATTAGTGAGAGAGGGGAACAATCCCTGAATGAGTTCCCACCTAGCTGGGAAACACCACCCTTAGGGGCTCACTGTCAACTCTCCAGTTACTAGGGCAGGGAGAGAATGGGATAAGTGGGATATGTAATCCAGCATCCCACAGGACAGCATGGAGCAGGCACACAGGTATCCAACAGCTCAGCATTCACCTGTGCTGCTGCTTTGTCCAGATCAGGGCTGATTCTTTGGCTCTCCAGCCACAGAGGTGCCTCCACTCTGACCCACAGGAGAGGTTGCTCAGGTTCAGCACTGCTACAGCAAAACATTCCCCTTTACACCCCTGGCAGAGTTAATCTGCACCTCGGGGGATCCTCCCACAGCTGCTGGCTGTGAGCAGGACACCTCACGGGCATGCCCTGGCACCTCAGTGCAGTGTGCTCCCTCCCACACCCACAGCCACCTCCACACCCAGGCCCTGCACTGGCCACCTGGGAGGAATCAGCATTTTAGAGGTTAAAGGCACTGGCACACAGAGCTCAGGGTCTGGACAATGCACCTGCTCAAGCAAGGCCAAGGGCATGAGCTCTGACCCTTCTCCTCACACCTCAGCTGCTGCTTAGAGATCGATTTGATCCAGAAAAGCAGCAGCTCCTGACTGCCTGTGCTTGTGCCGAGGGATCCCAGGACAGGGGTGGTTACCAGTGGTGGTGGGTGGTCAGGACACTGGTCAGCTTCACGCCGTGCTTCTTCACTGCATCCAAAACCTGCGGGCACAGGGCACACAAGGGCAGTTACACCTCCCCTGGAATGAGCTGCCAGCACACCTGGTGTCACCTGGACACAGCAGAGCTGTGAGGGCCACAGCAGCAGCTCTGCAGGGAGCTCATCCCTCCCCAAGGGGTTCCAGAGCAGGGCACGAGGGCTCTGACCCAGCCAGCGCCTGAGCCCTCGGTCCCATTTCCTCCTTTCTGCTCTACATCAAACTAAGGGCAAAACCCCAAATGAGGTGAGTGAGCCCCGGAGCCAGGGCCAGGCTGGCCGGGGAGGCAGCGTGGCTGTGAGCCCTGTCTGCACCTCTGCACAGCCAGTATTTCCTGCCTTTCCCCCACGCCTGAGTTAGCGTGTCAGCAATTCCCTCGTGGATGCAGCAACCTGGAAGGATGTCCCAGAGCCACAGCGAGCACTCTGCTCACAGGGCAGCATTACCTTCTGGGGGTTCACAGGGTCAACGATGGCAGCCTCCTTAGTTTCCTCATCGATGAGGAGGTACATGTAGTTGTCTGTGAGGGCTGGCAGGATTTCCACCTTCATGTCGGCTTGTGGGACCGTCTTCAGCTCCCTCCGCTCGTGCTCCGTGTGCAGGAAGAAAGCTCGCAGCTGGGCTGGACCTGGGCACCCCAAAAACAGCCACACCTCAGCCCAGGCAGGGGAAAAAGTGGGACAGAGCACAGCAAGACCCCTAGTCCATGATCCCAGAGAAGGGAAGGTATGGACAGCCCAACTTGTCTCCTCCAGAGGAAGAGGAGTGAGGCCACCACAGGACAAAGCCCTGGAGCCTGGCAGTGTCACCTTGTGCCCCTCAGCTGCCCCAAGGGAGATGGGACACTTTGTTCATGCAAGGAAAACACTGCTTGGATCAGAGAGGAGGTTTCAAGGGGCAGGAAAGCAGAACGGAGAGGGAACAGCTGGACAAAGGTCAGCCTGGGACAGTGACTTTGCAAAAAAAGAAATAATCACAAAAGCCCACGTTACAGCCGAAAGACAAAAAAGGCGGGGGGAAGGAGAAACACAGAAATACAGGCCCTGCTACAACAGAAGTATCTGGTTTGTTACTTGGGGAAGTGACATCCAGCACAATCCATGGAGAGAAGTCAAGCTCTCCATGGAAGCAGGGCTCCTTGCCTGGCCAGGTTACAGGCACACACAGGGCTCTGGCTCACAGGCTACCCTGATGCAACAGCAGTGGAACATGGAAATGTTTGCTTTTGGTTAAATGTTTAATCAGATCCAAGAAGCAAGTTCCAGAGGCAAATAACCTGGGCTCCACTGTTCAAGGCACAGATTTAGCAGCACTTCAAGAAACAACCAAGCCCTAAGAGGCTCTGCCATAAAAAATAAAGGAAGGGAAAAGAAGAGAACAAGGTCTTCCATTGCTGGGGCCCTGCAGATCAGACCTGGGTCCACACACGTGCAGGGGAAGAGGTGTCAGGCCCTGCAGGTCAGGAATCATTGTCTGAACACCATCAAGGTGTTTGCTCACCCCCAGAGGTGGCTGTGCTGGGCTGAGCTGTGCTGCCTCAGCCCCATTTCATTCTGCACCACCGACTCTCCCCGAGGCTCCCAACGCTCTGTGTGTGCTTGGCCACCTCCCTCAGTGCCAAAGGGAGGGGTCCCCGTGCTGGCATCACCCCGCCCCACTCTCCCAAAGCAGCTCAGGCCTGCCTAGCCCTGATAAGAGCTGCTCCAGAGAGAAGAGCCCCACAGTTCTGCAGCTCCATGGGCTGATGGGGCTGGAAAAGCCAGATCCAGCCCTGACAGGAGCCAGGGAGCTGCTCCTGCTGCAAACCCAGCCAGGAGCTGTCAGGCCCCTCTGGTGCAACTGCCCAGAGCTTCTCCCCCTTCTACCCCCACCATCCCACCTGCTTATGAGGGAAGGCAAATCAGGAGGGGAGACGGCAGTAAAATTAAACACTGTGCTCGAGCAAACCCCAAGGCAGGATGGAACAGGCATGCACTGGGTACTGATGGTGAAGTATTCAGGAAAGCATCCATACCTGCCAAGTGTTCCTCTGGAGTAGAAGACTCCTTTCAAAAAAAAGAACAGCACAAAAAAGCCCTTACTATTCCTTGGTAGGAAAAAAAAAAATTCCCAAAAAACACAGAGCACTTGTGGCTGCTGTCAGTCACCAGAGCTGTATATACTGGGTGTTTGTTTGCATGCCAGACACTAACTGGGGAAAAAAACACAACCAAACAAAAGAAAACACAACCTTAACTTCAACTCAAAGGAATTATTCACATACTTAAAATGCTTCTTTCCTGTGAACCATCTCTAACCTTGGCCAGGATCCCAAAGCCTCTTTGCATGTTTAATTCACAATTCTCACAAAACAAACAAACAAGCTACGCCACATAAGGCAATGTTTTCTAACATGTAATTTCTACAAAGGAATGAGAAAACATCCACCAAGAAAGAAACTCACTCCTTGTGAATTCCCATCTGCAGCTCAGCTGCACTTTTCCAGCCTGCCCAGTCGGAGCAGACCAGGAGTGCCCTGCTCTGAGAAGGGCATGTTCTGAGAGCTGGTTCAGCTCAAAGCTGCTCCCCAGGTGATGCCCAGCCTCTGGCCCAGCACTAACTCCCTGTCACACGCACAGCTCTGCTCCAAAATTAACGCCCAGTGACTTCATTTTTGCTCACTTTGGTACCACGTCCCTCCTGACTTCAGGCCTGGAGCAGAGCAGTGGGGAGGGCAGAGCCAGCAGCCTCTGAATCACACACTTGGGCTTCCTGGAAGGGCTCCTCAGCACAGCTGGAGTGGCCAAGAGGAGAGGGTTTGCAGCTGGAAGTGTTAATGTCATCACAGAAACGCAGACGTGCTGCAGACTGACAGAGCAGGTTCCCTCGGAACAGGGCTGCTTCGTGCATCTCCTCCAGAGCATTTTGGGTTACTCGTTTTATTACATAAAAGAGTGGAAAATTCCTGTGTCAGACGAGGCTGTCACTCAGACACGACTGCACGCCCAAAGCCAGCTGCACACCCCTGCACTGCCTCACAGGAGACACCACGCTCCCTCCCTGCACACTCTGCACGCAGGTATTTTTTGGATAGCCGGTGGGTTTGAGGCCCCTCACAGTCCCAGGTGAGCTGGTCCCCAGCCCCAGGGCAGCTCCCGCTCCCACTCGACCCGCCCACCCCGCGGCCCGGGGAGCTCGGGAGCTGCCAGGGCTGGAGACACCCGTGTGACAGCTCCCAGGGCAGCAGCAGGGCTTCCGTGCCTGCGGTGAACCCCGACGGATTCTCACTCATTTCTCCAGCCCTTAAAACCGGAGCGATGCAAAAGGCCTGCGGCAAATCTCCCCCCCCACCCCGAGAGGCTCCGAAGCCAAAGCCCAGGCTCTACGTCAGGGAGACACACTCGGAATTTAGGCCCGAAATGGAAACGCAAAGCTCGGGCAGTTTCGGGGGTTGTTTACATCGCCAACACAACCTGTCACGCACCGAGCCCAGCTCACACGCCGGCCCTGGCCCCCCGCCCTCCTCCCCCAGCACTGACCGGCGCTGCGGGGCCCGGGACCGCCGCGGGGCCTCCGCGATGGGCACGGACGGGAAGAGCCGCGGCAGCGCCGGCTGCGGCCAGGCAGGACCTGCCCTGCTCGGGGCTGTGAGTCAGCGCAAAGCCGGCACAGCCCGAGCACCGCCCGAGCACCGCCCGCGCCGGGCACGGCGGA
>VZRE01004983.1:280947-342288 GCA_013396775.1 Cephalopterus ornatus
CCCGCCCGCCGCCGCTCGTTCGCTGACCCGGCCGAGGAGGCGGAGGAGCGGCGGCGGAGCCGAGCGCGGCCCGGCAAGGACAGCCCAAGGGCGGCCGCGCTGCCCCGGGAAGGAGACGCGCCGCGGCCATGGCCTCCTCCAGGCCCCTGTCCCGCTTCTGGGAGTGGGGCAGGAACATCGTGTGCGTGGGGCGCAACTACGCGGAGCACGCCAAGGAGATGGGCAGCGCCCTGCCCGCGGAGCCCCTCTTCTTCCTCAAGCCCTCCTCTGCCTACGTGCGCGAAGGGTCGCCCATCCTCCGGCCCTACTACTGCCGCAACCTGCACCACGAGGTGGAGCTGGGGGTGGTCATCGGCAAGAGGGCCCGGGCCGTGTCCCAGGAGGCTGCCATGGAGCACGTGGCGGGATATGCCCTGTGCCTGGACATGACGGCCAGGGACACGCAGGAGGAGTGCAAAAAGAAGGGGCTGCCCTGGACCTTGGCCAAGGGCTTCGGCTCGTCCTGCCCGGTCAGTGACTTTGTGCCCAAGGAGAAGATCCCAGACCCCCACAAGCTGCAGATCTGGCTCAAGGTGAACGGAAAGCTGAGGCAGGAGGGGGACACCTCCTCCATGATCTTCTCCATCCCTTATCTCATCAGCTACATCAGCCAAATATTCACCCTGGAAGAAGGCGACTTGATTCTGACGGGGTCTCCCAAAGGAGTCGGGTCTGTGGAGGCCGACGATGAGATAGAGGCTGGGATCAGGGATGTGCTCTCCATGCGGTTTAAGGTGGCCCAGCAAACACGGGCATCCTAAACCAGGAGCCTGCCTGGGACGAGGCTCCTTAGGGAACATCTGGTGAACAAACACTTCCGTGGCCCAAAGTGCTCTATGTGCTTCTCTTCTGTGATGATTTGAGCTTTGCCAATGTATTGCTTAAAAATAAAAATTCTTGATCAAACAAAGTGGTGATGGAGGAGGTATGTGATGTGTAACAGTAAATCAAGAACTGCAGCTTCACAGAAAGTTTCTTGGGATGTTCTACAAAAGAAAGATGTTTGATTTTTTTGACTAGTTTCACAATTCCTCCTGCATTTTCCAGACATACAAATGAAATGAGGATGGCTTTTCCTCCCACTCCAAGGGGTGAATGCAGCAGGAAATGAGCCAGCTGCTTGGCAGATTGGTTTTGTCCTAAGCTGATCTTTAGATATGTTCTAAAAGTGAAATAATGCAAAAGATCGAGAATAAAGAGGCTCCTGGGTAAAGATCACCAGTTTGCATGACAGCCAGTTGCCTTTCATTTCAACAGAGTGAGTTGTAAAATATAATTTAAAAAGTCCTCCCCACACAAACATCAAAACTTACCATTTTCAAAGGTTGCACAGAACTGACTCGTTTCTGACAGAAACAGATGGAATAGGTTTTTTACATATGTTCAAGCATCAAAGTTAAATGCTTCCATTTACTGGAGTCACATCTTAATAATTGCCAAGAAAAGATTTGTTTTTAAAAGTGGGGAGTTCTACAGGGAAAATTCGTGTCTCCCAAAGTCAAGCACCTCTGTGAGAGCTGCATGGTCCAGGGTGCAGCACATCACACTGTGAAAAGAAAGCAGAATGTTGCAGAATTAAATTAGACATCAGAGTGAGCAATTCTGGAAGAGGAAGGATGGAATTAAGTTTCTGTCCTGTTTCCATTTCCTCGTGCCTGTCAAACATTCCTGCTTATGGTGACAGCAGCAGTGCATCATGTGCAGTTTGGTCTCCAGCCCTGTATTGACAGCAGAGCCAAACTGGGATTAGATTATTGGAAACATTCACTTCAGAGTCTGAACTGTTATGGCTGGAAAATGTTGAATCATTTATTGCTACAATGGGGGTGCAGTGACCCAGCACTGGCCGTGTTTTTTGGGGTGTTTAGTCCCTGGTTCCCACCCGCGGGAGAAGGAGATGCAATCCTGGGGGATTCTTGTCAGAATTCACTGTTTCTGTGGCTGTTTTCTCTGTGCTTTAAGGGTAGATAGGGCACAAGGGTGACCTGAGTTCCTCAGGCTGTCCCAGCATAACAAATCCCTTGCAAGAGGAGGGCTGCGGGATCTCACAGTGTCTGAAACAGGCTGAGTCCCAACGTGCTCAGAAGGTGAGGACTGGAGAATGCAGCAAATACAGCAATGGCAGGGGAAGCTAAAGACAGAAATAGATTAAAAATAGGGAAAAAATACACAGAGAAAGGCAAAATATACCTACCTGGGTTCTTTATGTCCAGTGAAGCACAGCTACTTTGGTGAAGAAGAGTCCTTTCCTCTCTGCTGCTCACAGTCTCAGCTGATTGTTCGCTTGGCAGAGGGCACTGCTAGCTGATGACTCTGTTCTAATAAGCCTTAGTCTGTCCCAAAGAGAGTCACCTCTTCTGTTGCCAAAAGTTGCATGTTTGGACTCACCAAGGGGCACCACAAACCCAGGCAGTGTTTCAAAGTGGGTCTTTATTTATTTAAACTAACACAAAAGTAGCAAGGCAATTAAAACATAGAAGTCAACAGATCTATCGTGACATATTTGTCATTTCTGAAAACATCTGAGATCTCAACTGAGTAAAGAAACCTTCCAGCTCCCTTGGAAGGGGTTGACTTTGGTAGAACTAACTTTTAAGCTGAGGCCCAAGTTACTTTCTGAAGTACAATCACCTGAAGAAGATCAACCCAGAAGCCCATTTACAGGTATTAGTAACACATATTCCTTCTTTACCATCAGAACAGACTTGGATAAAACCTGCAACAAAAGAAGTCCACCTCTAATAACACAGGGAAGGAAGTCTTTTTCCTAGCCACTGTTAATAGCATAATCTCTTATTTCCAGTCTCCTCCCAACAAGCTCTGACTGGCCTCTACAGGATCTGCCAGTTTGCAGGAAAGAAGATTCACTTTCATTCCGGTTCTCCAGTTGGGTGACAAAATAACCTGGAAAAATAATTCGGGGTCTTTGTTTTCACTGCTGTACAGCACCTTGGCATAGATTATTTTCAGATGTCACACAGCGTGATTGACAGATGGATCTGTATTTTATGCTATTTCCTGTGTAAGTGCACATTTATGCTATATACCTGTCACTGCTGAAGAAAAACATTTGCTTTGTCCTGGAAATAGGGACAGAGGAGGGGGAGATGGGAGAGTAAGAACAGTTTTGCTAAGAAGGGCAAGTTTAAAAGTGAAAAAGAGCCCCTGTTTTAAATTAGGATTAAATACTAACTTTGAAATAAATCTTGCTTCGTTCCAAAAGAAGTTGCCATTTCAGTGCAGTCTTCTGGTCGTCCTCCAGCATGAGGAATTCATGGACCTGTTAACAGGACACCCCGGAAACTTCAGCATGTGATTACAACATCTCCACAAGAAAATGATGTTAAAAAGAGCATCTTACCCCTTTCTATACACTTCTAAGCTGTATTTTTCTATTTTAACATAGTGTTTGGTGTGATAATGTACCCAGGCAGCCAAAATAACCAGAATAAATTGCAGGGTGTTTGAGAATCAAAGTTGGGTATTTCCAACCACATTCTCAGAAAAGTGTGAATTAAAATAAAGCAATATTTCAAATTGGGTGTTCACTCTTACATTTAACACAATTCTCATTAACGGCTGCTGACTTCTAACTTTGGAGTTGTTAAAAAGCTCTGTGTGTATTTTTTAAATATGTGCGATTTTTTAAACTGTTGTACACACACACAAAGGGCATCGACATGCATTTGTAATTGTTATCAGGCTTCACAGCGCAGCTCAAATAACAACCTAATTCCTCCCTACTTACTGTGCAGCCTAGCGTCTCCTCAGCCACACAGTCAGACAGGTAGCAGGAATGTAGAGTTCCTGTGTGATCTGTCACATCCACGAGGATGTCAAAGCTTGCAAAGGTTGACTTTGACTCTGGAGAGACGTCGCTACAGAAAGCGCAAGTGTTTGACATTTCGTTCACGACGAACCGGCAGATCGAGCTGAAACGTAAGAAGATAATTAATGCACATAGGCAATTCCTCCTTTGCTTGAAACATTTTTCTAGACTGAGATTTCCCAAGAGACTTTGTCCTTAAAAAAAAATTTCTCATCTTCTTAAACTTTCAAGTCTGTCTGGGACAAAATGGCCTCTTTTTTCTTGGCTCTAGGACCAGAAAGAACAAGTCCTTCATGGAACCGACTCCTCTTCCTTGCTACTTGTGGAAGCCTACACAGCAGAAATCCACATGGCATCCTCCAGAGGAGCTTTATTTCTTTTCCAGAAATGGACTAAAATAGTGTTCCATCTCATTTGGGTCCAGGGAAGGAGGACAAGCGGTTTCTAATACAATTTGAAGCAGTTGCTCACCATCTGTTGCGCATAACTTTGGATACATTATCATCAATGTCCAGGGTGGAAATGTAGCCATAAATAATGCCATAGACAGGGTCGGCTTTCCCATCACCCTGGAGAGCTTTTTCCTTCAGCTGTTCCACTGTATAAACATCAACTATAGTCTCCACTAAAATAAAAGACACGTTAAGTGGATCTGAGCAAGAAATAATTCAGAAGAGCAACAGCAACAAAGGATCTGAAGGTAATAAAAAGGAGAGGTTTTGATCTAAAGCATCAGAAAATCCCCCCACACCTTCCTGTTGAAAAAGTCAAACAAAAGGGAACTAAAGTCAGGAAAAGATCTACTATTTAATCTTTGTATCTGTCAAAACGAGCTTTTGACAAAAAACTTTCCCTCTCAATTTGTCATATTTATTCAGGACAGAAAGAACACACCAGACAGGCTGCAGTTGGCACAGTCAGCTGAAGATACCTAATTAATAAAATAAGGGACAGCTCCAATCATAACATTCCAGATTTAAATACTGAGCCAGGCTGTACTTGAGCTTTGTTTCTCTGAACACACAGAGCAAGAATTCTTGCAGCTGCCCTGTGAAACCACAGGATATAGTTAAATAAAATCAGTGTCTGCATCCATACTCACAGTTAATGGATTCATTTGCCTGCTCCTTCATTCCATCACGCAAAGCTCCTGACTGGGCACTGTCCTTGATGAAGCTGAAGAGAACATTTGCTTCTGCTGTCTCTGAAGATGTATTTTTAAAAGTTATTAGGATATGGTGGGTGGAAAAATAACAGCAGCATTTTATTTTACAACTTTGTGTTCTGGTAGCACCAACACATTGTCTCTTGGAATCAGTCAAGAGTCATTTTTGTATTTTTTATTTTAACTGTTAGTTCTGCATTGAATATATGAAGACTGTTTAGCTAAATAAAATACAACAAAAGAAATAAAATAAATCGGGGTGGAAGCCAAAGGCATTGGTCATTAAATATCAGACAAAAAGCAGGGAGCTTTGTAAGGCAAACAAGCAGAAGAAATTAGACTTCCAATAGATTAATTAATGCATTATAGCCTATAGTTATTAATTCCAAAGCAATATGGCAGCAGCTCTTACCTGGGTTAGTTGTGATGATGGTTTTGGATATCACAGTTGCAGTCATACAGTTCCTGAATTTGTCAAAATTTATTCTCACATCCGATGCAAATATAACTGTGCACAAAAAAACCCCCAAACTGTTACTGTAGAATAAATATGACGTGAAGAACTACAGTAAAAACAAAAACCAGACTGTTATACCTGTTTCTTGAGGGATCCAACTCTGTGCCAGCTGGATGGATTCATTATCCCAACTAAATGGAACAAAAGTGAATGTATCAAAACATTTTTGAAGGAACACTCAAACTGTTTAGTACTTAACTACTAAATAATATAGTGAAAATAAAATTAGTCAAAGGGGGCGTGACATGTGTACACACATGCCAGTGAAATTCCACGTGCATCCACAGCCAGGCAGGATGCCTTCTGAGCAAGTAACTTTTCTGTACAATCCAACCCAGGCCCTACTTTATCCCATGCCAAGCAGGATAAAATAAATGTTGAAATGCAGAATATAGCTGGAAAAATGCTGTGTGTGTGTTTCAGAGCTGTGATAAAAGTAATTTTGAACTAAGGCAAATCCCAGCTGACGTGTTTGTCAGCTGAGCCTGTGCTGGGGGCCAGGCTGATTGCTCAGATGCCTTGGCCAGATGTTCAGCCACTTTCCAACACTGGAATCTTTGTAGCTGTGCAGGATGAGACTGGAGTGAGGTCAGTGGTATCCCTCAAAATGGTAATTTCATGCTTAGGTTCCTTGATAAAATCTCATTCAGTTCCTCCTAAATTTGGCTGGCAAGGACACTGCCAAAGCACGGATTTGTTCTGGTGGGTTTTTTGCTTAATTCCTGGAAAAAGATTTAAGATATTTTATTTCCATCTAACATTGTTCAGCCACCTCTTCACTGATGGGCTCTGAAATCCCTTCTCTACAACTCTGTTGCTCAAGTATCAGCTCTGAAACAAGGCTATTGGAGGTGCTGCTCCAAATTAACACTGGTGGCAGCCCAAGGGCTGGAAGACTTCCCACTGTAGATGTTTATTTTGTGTTTGTGAGTATAAACTGTGTGAAACATCCCTCTGATGGTAATACAGCTCATAGCTCAGACAGCGCAGTGCTGTTCTGCTCCTTCTCTCGAGGGAACAAAGGTCATTTAAGTCATTTTTCAACCAACAAAGAGCAAACCCAGGGCCAGTGAATCCCCACACACCCACATGCCCTTGCACATAGATAAGGCACAAGTTTATTGAACAGACTGTGGGCAAAATGCAAATGTTCCTCTTAAATAAGTCACTGTTTACATGCATAAATGGCACGGATATAGCTGTGTTTGTAAACGGGATAGAGTTTGAAAATATGGCCAAAGTTGTATCAAAATGTTTCTGCATTATTTTAAACGTTTAAAAACTGTTCCAACCTATTTCCATCCCGCTTGTTAATTCTGCTTGCCTTTAAACACAGCACGTTCCTCTTTCCCCTCCCCAGTTTGTGGAAGGAACACACAGCCTTTGCAGCTGGTTTTAAAGGCCATTTCCTGAATTAGTTCAAATGTCCACATTAAAAAAAGGAACTATTTGGAGCTAAGCTTCATTTTGCTATTTGTGAGCCAGCAGGCTGTCAGCAAGCCATAAAACTGCGCAATATATGTAACGCCACGCTAATGCATCTCTTTTTAAGTCCCTTTTCTGTCTACATTGCTGCCTCATCACAGCTGCCTCCCAAATAACAATGCATTTAAATTAAAAACCAGTGTTATAACAGGTATTACAGTTAATTTATGTACCTACTCTTGCGTTAATTTGTGTCTTTTAGTGAAGGAAAAGCCATTTTACCATACTATTGGAAAAGACCTCTCTGTTTCATCAAACAGCTTCACTTCACACCTCTGGCCTTTCCTTTTGTCTGAAGTCATAAAGTACTTTGGCTCCCCCACCTTTAAAAAGAAAAAAGAAGCAGTCACGTCTCCTCTACTAAGTGTTTAGGAGGATAAAAGTAATAACCTAGAAAATAGAAGAGTTAGAAAAGGGGGGGAAAACACCCTGTAAGCTGCTAAAAAATGAGACCACTACATTTCCCCCCTCACACTGTTGGTAAAAATCTCACAGGGTGTGTGTGGTTGTTGTCACTCAGCTGAAGTGGCTCCAACCTGAACAAGCCACCCCACTGAGTCCTGTCCGCTCTGAGGCCCAGAATCCTTATTATCAATGAAGTTACTCATGGTCCTTCTCTGCTGGGGCTCCTTGACTTACCGACATCACGGCTGCCAGCACATTGAGGACTCTTCCATTGAGGCTTTGTCCGTTCGCAACGATATCCCCCAGGGAATAATAATCCTGAGGGTCCTTGACAGGCAGGTGCAGCAGAGAAAGGAGCCTGGTGTCCGCTTCGTAACACGAAGAGGCTTTGACCACTGAGTGATTTTCACTGAGCAGTAATTTGTAGCAGCTAGAGAGCGTGCACAGAACAAATCACAGCATCAGCGTTGCACTCACCAGTGTATCAACAGCGTAAAATGCTAATTCTCATGAGAAAACAACTTCATTCCTTTATTGTTTTCCCTCAAGAAAGAAAAAGTTTGAGTAGACTTTACTCAAAGAATGAAGTTTACTCTGTTTAGTTACAAAGAACATAAATTACTCTATCACCATATACTGAGAAATATATTCCCCTTTGAGATTATTTGACCAGACATGATCACGGGAGGAAGGCACAGCTACACAAGAAGACTAACCCCGAATATTTCTACCAACTTCTGCAACTGGCTGGCAACTAAAGCAAGTGTCAACTTTGATCTTTCTGGAAAAAACTACCAGTCTAAATTTACCTAGGAGTTACAGGGTTGAATTTTTCTTCCCTTTCTGCTTCCTTTGACTGAATTAAAGGGTTTTCGATTGTAACTAAAACAAAACATGGATAAGTGATGTTAGTAATGTTAGAAAATTGCTTAAAGATACAGAGAAAGAGAGATTACTCTAAAAATTATTGTTTTCGAGGTTGGTTTGGAAAGGAAAAGGTATGTGAAACAACTGCTGCCAAATGTTTTCATGTTGAAAACCACATCTGTCCAGGCAGCTCATGTTATGGCCAAAGTCCCCCACGAGTCCTGAAGACACGTAGTGGAAACACAACAGCCCTGAGTTTTTATGTGTGTACTCTGTGTGGTCACAAGTGTAACCCAAACAACCGTGGGCAGCAAAGGCTTTCTATTAATTTAACAAGATAAAAGCACATACTGTAAATAAAGACAAGATTTTTGTGGTGGTTTTATGAACAATCATTTTTGTAGTCGTATCTGTAACTAAGGGAGGACAAACACCAAACTGCTTTACAGAGTTTATTTTTAATCATTTATAAGAAGTCAGTGTAATGTAAGACTTCAGATTGATTAACTACAGGCCAGTTCTGAGTGGCTGCACTCAGTGGGTTTGTGCCTGGTCTTTTTGTTGACATATTTACTGGTTTTGAGTTTAAATCCTCGGAATCTTGTTCCTTTCCTCTTTTATACTTAACATAACTGAACAGTTTGTTTCCAATTAGGCTGTTTTCTGAGTCCTCAGAGAAAAACACAGCAAAGCCACCAACACAAACCACTGGTTTACACGCAAACAGAAACGTGGCAAGAATAAACTCTGCCTTACCACAGTCCCCAACCCTGAAGCTTTCTGAGAGGGATCTGATATACTCCTCTCTGCCCCAGGACTGCACGTTTATGAAGTAAGTCGGTGAATCCCGGATGGTAAAATTGAAGGTGTATCTTTCGGACCCAATGTCTGCAAAACCAAACAGCATTGTTACAATTCTTAGCACGGCTTCATTTCTAACTGCAATATACGTATAAAAACTACTGTTTCGATGCTCTCCTAGGGTTTTGCCACGAGTTTCCTCCCACTAGAGGTCAGCAGGCTGTGCAGGAACACACTGGTGTTTGAGAATGGGCTACACCACCCCATCCACCTGATCCCTCCCAGCAGTATTTATGGAAGGGTGGGTTCATACTGGTACCAACTTCAGAGCCTGAAACACTTCCCTGGTGGAGCTTTTCCAGTTTCTAATTGATAAGGTTTGACCAAACTAATGTTGCTCTTTCACCTTGGTTCTCAAACACACACAATTTTTTTTGGTGTGTATTTTTATTCTATTTTTTTGTGTGCATTTTTAATTTATACATTTTACACTGAGGAGTCTGTTTATCATTTAAATATTGATTTCAGCCATCTATGCCAAATTATACCATTTAAGCAAACAAAGTAAAAAGAGTTAAAAAAGGGACTGTACTTTTTCGGTCTGGAAAGCTTCTAACATCTGTTTTCCCAATAACCACACCAATTACATTCTGAAAAATAAAGAGATTATAGAATACAAGGATTAAACACAGATGTATATGATGAATTAGATTTCATGGAATTATACTCTACTGATGATAATAAACATATTTCTGACTAGTAATCATTTTAATCTATTTATTCCGCAGTACCATATGAAAACTAAAACATAAACACACGAGTTTACTTTAAGAAAAAATAGCCACTAATAAAAATATTAAAAGCAATACATCTGTTTCTGTTTGCAGAGACAACGGGAGGACAAAAGTTCACCTCAAACAGCCACAATTTTGGCTGTTCTACAGCAATCTCTCCTCAGGTAGGCGGCAATGTTGTTGTTTCATGCTCTCTGCACAGGTCTCAGATCTCCTTAAATGCACCATGAAGTCTGGACAGGATTTATTTTCCAGTTAAGCATCCAAGGTTTCCCTGGCTGTCAGCACCACAAGACACATGTGTGCACCCACGGGGAGGGCAGTTACCCTGGCCTCCTGTGAGCAACCCGAATTTCCACGGGTGCCTCTTCCCTGCTGTCTTTCAATTGACTCAAAGGCAGCTGAGGCAAGGAACTTCCTTGGTGACTGAACCAAAATCAATCTTATTCTGCTTTGCTAAACCTGTGTTTATCATGCAAAAGCACTCTGGTCTTAATTATCAAACACAACTACTGGAGCAAACATAGCCGTGATATATATTAATATCATATAGCTGTGTGGTGAGTTTTAGTTTTTTTTAAGCAGGCAGTCCTCAGTGAGAGAGAAGTGCTGCAGTGCTAGCGTGGGATTTAAGAGGAAAGCAATGAAAATTGGAATGCAGTAAGGACGGGGAGGAGAGACAGACAGTGCAGCACTGCCAGGGTCCTTCAAAACGTGAAGCACCCCATGTCACTTCCACTTCCCACAGTCATGGAAACCTGGAATGGTTTGGGTCGGAGGGACCCTCGAGACCATTTTGTTCCACCCCCCTGGCATGGGCAGGGACAACTTCCACTATCTCAGTTGCTCCAAGCCCCATTCAGGCTGGCCTTGGACACTTCCAGGGATGGGGCAGCCACAGCTTCTCCACTCGAGCCCTTCCTTCTCTCAGTACTGCCTGTGTCATTCCAGCGGGATCCCAGAGTCAGCCGGCAAGGGCAGGAGAACGGTTTAATAATGCCCGCCAGGTTAATTTTGTATCTATTCACAAAGCAATGTGACCTGCCTGACTTCACTGAAACAGTATTGACTCGCGCTCCAAACTCAGCTCTGCAGTTCCCGGTTCCCTTGGAATCACTAGATGGAGCCAGGGAACTGCCTTATCCTGCAGTGACAGGCACCCAGGAAGAGGACACGGTGTACAGCAGTATCCGAGTTAGTGCATCTTCTGATGGAACACTTTCTCTCCAAAGCCTGGAGTGATTTAGGTTACAATTTTAGTTTTCTATTTTTGATTTCGTTTCTTTAAAAAAAGGTTTATCAGTTAAATCAGAGCACGTTGCCTGCATCTCACCACCAGGCAAAAGAACTGACATTTTGGATGGCTCCCCACAGGAATTAAGCTGTGGAAATCTGCAGCTTCCAAAGGAAATCTGCCTGTCCCTGCTGGAAATTCATTCCCCTCTCTGTCTCTAACACCAGGCCTGCACAAAGAGCTGGCAGAGAGAAGTGATCTGGCTGGAAACTATTTTGGAGGGAGGGGGAAGGAAAACTTCCAGAAATCATTTCCTTGATCAGCTTATTGTGCAACTACCCAAGCACTAATTTCACCAAGGGAGGAGGAGCAGAACACAGACCTTTGGAAGAGAGTCGCGCTGCCTCTTTTGGCAGAGCATTGCTTGAGGCTGCTCAGCCAAATCCTGAGCTACACCATGGACACGCTGCAAGTGTTTATATTTTAATCTATTTCACTTTTAAAAATAAACAGCAAACTAATAAATATTTTGATGCTTTAAATTATATGTGTTCAGCTGTTTTAACACACACTGATTGTTCTATTATGAGTTGCTGTTTCATAAAAATACTTTCATTACTATGTGTTACTAACTGCAATATTCAGGATGAGTTTTGTTTGTAAATAAAAGCTTTTTACTGAGTTAGTGGATCATTATTTGAGAGTAACTGTCAATGACAATAAATTAGCTTTGCTGGAGAACAGGAGTTTATAAAAAGATGGAAAATATATACAATATCACTGGGGTATAAAATGGCTTCCCTTTGATCATCCCTTTTCTTTCAGTTGTTTAAAATAAAATAATCATTAAAAAAAAAAAAAGGTTAAATTGTGCCCCTCCTAAATAAAAAGTTGTGGAAACAGGAAAACTTGTTTTCACTCTCTTCAGGAGCAACCTGGTCTAGTGGAAGGTGTTCCTGCCCAAGGCAGGGCGGTGGAATGAGATGAGCTTTCAGGTCCCTTGCAAGCCAAACCAGTCTGTGATTTTATATCCCTTCCAAGCCAAACCTGCTTTTTATTGCAAAGAAACAGAAACAATCCTATCTGACGTGCAACTAGGAGACTTTTATGCAGGTAAAACGCCTCTCACCAAGAGTTGAGTGTAACTCAGGACAGTGTTAGGAGCTCGGAGGGACTGAGCACACCAGGAGTGGGCCCTACGTTCACAGGTGTGGTGAAAGATGACTGAGGGTCCCAGATACATTGTGGCTGCATAAAGCTGACTCTGTAACGCCTTTACTAACGTCTTTACTAACCCAGAATCCATTTAAAATGCTACAAAGAAGCCTCTGACGCTCAGACATTGAACGGTCCGGTCAATATCTGTAGTTGTGGTACCCGCAGACTGTGGGCAACAACAGCATCAATTTTCATTTTGCTGGTTTGCACACAAAGAAGGGAAGGTGCTTTCTGTCTGACAATTACACTAATGCTCTTAGTACCTAAATCCATGGCAATTACATAATTTTGCAGTAATATAATACAATCAGATAGTGTTTCGTCTCAGAACAAAAGGACCAGGTCTGTGAGACTTACAGGACGAGCAAGGTTTGGATGCAGATCCGAAAGTGCAACAAAGTCTGGTGCTGGACTAGAATAAGCCATTCTTTATCTGAAACTGGAGAAAACCAATTTAGATTTTTTAAAAATCTAAACAAATCGCTTCAGACTATTCACAGTGAGAATAACAAGTTATTTTTTAACACAAATGTTTTGACCTAATAGCATCTGTTTTCAATAAAAGGCATTTCAAGCCATCTGAAGTAGACAATTCTTTATTGTTTGGATTTGGCGATGGAAGTTATGAATTTTACTGTGACTACTCTACCTATGCTTCTCAAATAAAAGTCTGTGATTTTTATTTATTATTCATCATTAAACGACTCCATTAGCACCAGCCTCTGAAAAATATTTACCCTCCTTCTCTCTGGGAAGTCCAACTGAATTTAATGAGGCAGCTCATATAAAAAAGGCAATTTATATGTGAGGAAACAAAAGCATTGGGTTGCAAAGCACCTTAATTGAGGTTTTGGACTTAATATTAAACTACTTCAAAATGTGAGTTTATTCCTTCCTTAAAGCAGAAAAGTTCTGAATTTATTAAAATAAAATTTGTGAAAATTAGTTCCTTCCAGGCTGCCCAGTTCTGTGAGCACTCAGGTCCTCTCTAGTGATGCCAAAGTGGGGCTTTTTTAGCCCCTCTGAATGCCTCATTATTTCATGGATACCTCAGAGACTTTTAGATATTTAACAAATAGTTGTCAGATTCTACTATTTTTTGTAAAAGGAACCATCGACGTTGTCCAAATCTTAATAACCTTTAATGAAGAGAGCTGCTGGATGCCTGTTCAATGTTTGTAACAAAGTCCTGAGCGGCTTTTGCAGTCTTTGTACCTGACACCTTGTGTAAGAATTGTTAACCATTTCATCAGAACAATAGGGTAAAGTCTGTTGAACGAAAGAAATAGTCTACATTTTAAAAAAGTAAGCAGTGATCTGAGAACAAAGTGATTTCTCTAAGAAAGCATTTCAAACTACACTCCTCTCACAGAGAGACAGCCCAAATTTGTCTTAGAGAAACCACTGAACAGTGGGTCCCTCAAACCCGTTCCCACACCATTAGACGGAAGGATTTACATTTCCTAATGCAGGAAAGTCACCTCAGCATCCCTCCAAGGCATGGCAATATTCTTACCTCCGAAGAAGTTAAATATTGTTCAGTGCCCGTACCTCACACCAGCTGAGTCGGGTCAGAGGAGCCGGCACTGGGAACACATGGATGGGAGGAAAATTAAAAAAGGTCATTTAGGATTTAAAATGCAGCAGGAGCTGTCCCCCCTCACAAACCTCTCAGGGACCCCCTCAGCTATCTCCTGGACCTCTCACCCCATCACGTACCCCCTCAGTTACCCCTCAGCCTCCTCACAGACACCTCCTGGACCCCTCAGTCTGTCACACACCCCCTCAAGCCCCTCACAGACCCCTCAGCCTCCTCATGGATGCCCTCAGTTACTCCTCAGCCTCTTCACGGACCCCCTCAGTTACTCCTCAACCTTCTCATGGACCACCCCCTCAATTACTCCTCAACCTCCTCACAGACCCCCCTCAGTAACCCCTCAACCTCCTCACGGACCCCACAGTCCCTCACAGACCTCTCGTGGACCCCTCAGGTACGTGAAGGAGACAAAATGGCGCCAGCGCGGTGGCGGGAAAAGGTCTCCACGACCCTGGCTGTGTGGGAGCGTCCTGAGGGCCAGCACAGCACGAGGGGAGAAGTCTTCCAAACACACTGACGGCATTCCTGCATCAGCAGGATCACCGGTGGGACTCAAGCCCCTTGGCTGAAGGAGGTAACAGCAGGGTTAGATGGGAGATTGGGAGGGAATCCTTTTCCCTGTGAGGGTGGGGAGGCCCTGGCACAGGTTGCCCAGAGAAGCTGTGGCTGCCCCATCCCTGGAAGTGTCTAATTCCAGGTTGGACAGGGCTTGGAGCAACCTGGGATAGGGGAAGGTGTCCCTGTGCATGGCAGGGGGTGGGACTGGGTGATCTCCAAGGTCCATTCCAACCCAAACCCTTCTGTGATTCCATGACTTAAAGCCAACAAAGCACCAGCCCAGGACTCTGAAGTCAGGTTTGTTCTACAACCATAAATGCACACCAGCAAGACAAAGCAAACTCCAGAAATCTTCGGAGAAACCATTGCCTACTTTCTTTTTCCCTTTTTTTTTTTTTTTCTTCACTAGATCTAAAGGGAAAAAAATTGCAGCCTGTATTTTATAAATGAATTAAAAAATTCATCATTTAAGACATTATTTGTATTGATTTGCACCCAGCAATTTCTGAGTTTTCAGGCCGTGCAAGGAGCTGGATTGAGCCATTTTGTTGATTTATATTGCATATGAAATCACTTTTTTATAAAATCAATGCCCTTCACTTCTGCATCATGAAAAACTTTACTCCTGATGAGTAATTTTATAACCTCAAGGTCGTGGCTATTGAAGTTTTTAGTGTAGCCTGACAAATTCTCTGTGTTGACTCTGTATCACAGGACCTTTCATTTCTTCAATTAAACAGCTGAAAATGGACACCACCTGTGCTCTCATATTTATTGTATCTCTAAAGTCCATGATAATTATCCCGTGCTGATGACAAACATCATGCCAGGGTACTGACAGCCTGGGGAGGGGGTTAGGTCACCTTTTATACAGTATGATCCATGGATCTAACTTTGTTCCATACATCTGAAGTCTCCACTAAAGAGAATATGGTATTTTCTGTTACTTAGGTTGTTTTAGTTATCTCAATCCAACGGACAAGAAGAATACAATGACCATGGCAATGGGCTCCTAATCCAGTGGGAAGGAGAACGTGTAAACTGGCTGGAAAATGCTGGCAAAGGTACAAGTCTCGTTCTTCCAGCCACGATTGCACAGTAAACCAGGAAAACAAACCTGGAATGAGACCTGCGGGGTGTCCACTGCTGCAGAAGGTGATAAATCAGGATCACAGCCCACGGGCTTACAGGTTTTGAGCTTGTCCAGCATCTCAGCAAGGTTTTGGTGGGACATAGGCACCTGCTGCAGTGGGGCCTGGCAGAACCAGGCCGGGATCTTGTGCTGCCACCATGGTCAGCGCTTCCATTAGGTTTTGTCCAGGCTGAGCTGCTTTTCTCCCACAGGCACAAAGGGCAGGTGAAACCTGACGCCGCCGTGTCCCGTCCAGGGCCCGGCTTTGTTCCATTTCAAAGCCACCAGAACAAGAATCCTGTTGTGCATCCCCACGGCCTCGCTAGACAGCTAATGATCGAGGGGGTTTGCTTTGTGGGTTAGCTCCACTCCTATTTTCAATGTACATTTTGAAGAAAAAGCTTCTTTTTCCTTTCCCATGATAGCTCCTGCTGGGGAGACGTTATCAGGGCCATCGTGACAGGATGCACAAAGGCAGTGGATGTGAGACCGGAGCTCTTTCCCTCCGAGATGTGATCAGATGCTCCGTTTCTGACTTGCAGATACTGAGCCAAGAACTCATTTGATGGACGTACCTGTCTCAGGTGTCGCTGTGAATTCTGCCATTCATACATGGCACTTCGGAGGATGGTCAGGGATTTGGACTCCTTTGGGTTACTGTAAAAAAATAACATTTTTTTGGTGCTCACAACAAACAGAAGTGTAACCTGACTTTATCCTGGTGATTTACAATGTCAGCTGATTCTCCCCATTAGGAACTTCTAGTACGAACACTGAAGGGTGCCTGCAAAAGCAAACGTTACTCAACTTTGTACTCAGCTTTACTCAAGTTGTCCTCCTCAATTGACCTCAAAGTGATCTCTAAAAGAAATCAGCATCGTTGTCTCCCTTTGACAACCGGAAAAACAGAGGCAAGAAAAAGGCCACAAGCATTTTCCTGAGGTCCACGTACCACACAGGACCTGCTCCCCTCTCAAGCACCATCCCCTGTGGGAAAGCAACAGTATAAATTCAGTATTTTTCTGATCTAGTGCTTGATCCCTGAAAGCTCCAAGTGATTTTAACTCTCCAGCACTTCAGCAGCACTTAGCACTCTGTCGGATTCAATCTGTGATTGGCAGAGACTTCCCATCCACTGCTGCAAATTGCCCAGTCCCTGCTAATTAGGCCTTCATGAATAGATTTATTTAAATTACACTCATTGGCATGGTCAAATGCCATTTTGTAATTCACTTTAACGATTTGTTACGTGACTGTCAGCGTTTGCGTTCAGGGAAAGAGAGTCCAGCACTAGCAGAGACATTTCAGAAATCATTTTCCAAAGTATCTTCAAAACCAGAGCAATATAAAAATATTTGCTCTGCAAGTTTTCTGCTGTCCGCAGCGTTTACTGAGAGGGCTCATTGAATATTTATACATTCTTAGGGCCCAGAGAATTGGTAAAATGGAAAGGGTAGACCTGTAATTTTATGTAATTGGCTTGACTGAATGCATTAAAAGCAGCAAATTATTAAAGGTATTCAGTGCTCAGTGGCTTTGGCTGATACCTGAACTGGCTGAGCCTCGGGAGTGCTGAGGGAGTAATGATGGACATCCTTAGGAGCAGCAATGCAGGTGCTGATGCAGCCAACAGGTGCTCAGTGTGTTCAGGGATATTGAATTTAAATTTCTCCCTGTCACCTCAGTGAGCCTTTGTTCAGCTCTCACTTCCCCCCATCCTGGTCCCAGCACTGGATTCATCCCAGTGCTGTTCCAGTGGGATTTCCTCGCTCCGAGCAGCTCCATGACCTCCTGCAGCATGGAAAAGCACAACAACCCAGAGCCTTAGTTTAAAATTAATGTAAGCTGTGGCCGGTTCCCACCTCATCTGGGCTAATTCTGACTTTTCTGGGCCAGGGGAGATGCCAAGACCTGAGGTTGGTGTATCCACATGAGCCTGCAGAAAGCTCAGCCCCTGAATGCATGTGTGAGCCAACAGGACCACGTGCCAAGGGCTCTCTCTCTGCACAAGAAAAGCCCCACTGCTGGCAAAGCCAAAAAAAAAAAAAAAATGGCTTTTTTAAAGGTGTAAATCTATGTGGGCCATGCCAGCCCTGCTCTTTCCAGCATTTTGAAACAGCTGCTCACAAGACAAAGTCTCCCTGTTCTCTCTGGAGAATTCAGATGAAGCTGTTTAAAACCAGACCTGCGCTTGCCCACAGCCCAGAGAGGAACAGGAGCCCCTACACCAAAATCAGGTCCCCTCAGGTGGTCATTGCAGAGTTACTTCAAAAAAATAATCACCAAAACTGAAATCTGAGAGCTTTTGGATCATCACTAAGCAGATAATAATTAGCAGTGAATAATTAGTAAATAAACATATTCCAGAACTAACCCTTCTATCTAATTTTCATAGCAAAGAGTCAGAATAAGACAGCCATATAGGAGAATTCACTGCTTGAAAACGCTGACACAAGGCTTTTTTCTTCAATTATCTTGCTTTTTTGCAGCTCAGGCTTTGATTGCCCGAGATTTTAAAGCCCTCATTCTGCTGTTTAACTTGCCTGAAAGTACACAGATAGAAAGTGCTTCTTTTTGGAGCCTTCAGGCTACAGAGAATAACTTTTCCTGCACATAATTCCAAAATAATTTAAGTGAGATCAGTGAAATGACTTGGATTTTCATCACTTTCCCCAAGACCAGAATTTCCTCCTCCCTCTCTGAGCAAACGAGTGATGAGTATTTTCCAACAAAACATCATGAATTAAAATATACAACAATTAAAAATAGTTTTAGTGACAGCTCCCTGACACTGAGGAATAATGCTTTGAGGGGGAAAAAAAAAGAAGATATTTAGCATTGTTGGCTGCCATTCAGACATTTCCAGCTATTCAAATCAATGAAACCAGACCCAAATTGTATCTGGATTTCAGTTTGAGACACATGATACTGAGCAGTACCAATTAGGACACACAGGATAAGTGTCTTCCAGCGACAAAGCTGGGAAAAAACCCTTTCAGCTTTCAGTTGCTCCAGTTTCCAACCACGTCTAGAACTTGACCCCTGCATGAGCAGTTCATAAAGAGGAAAACTTGGGATATAATTCCTAAAGACACATGGGGATGGCTGTAAAAGAAAACCGGGATCTTGGAGTGAACATCATCCCCCACCGCGGAATCCAGTCAACTGAGCACCAGTGAAGTCCAAAGAGCCCATCCAAGCTAAACTTCCCAGCACAAACACACCTCTGATCTCCTGATGGGTGTTTGGCCTTGGCGTGGTGGTGGCGAGGCTCCCGCTGCTCCGAGAGCCAGGCCCACATCCAGCCCTTTCAAGGGAATCGCGTGTCAACGTTTCCAGAGCCCGCCTGGCCGCCTGTCAGGCAGCTCTTTAGGGACTGCTGCAGACCCACACTGACGTGCAGCTCTTATCCGTTAGGAAAACAAAACCTCCCCCCAAGGCCCCTTTCAAAGTGCAAAGGTACGAGACCCGAGCAAAACGGGACTCAATCACGACATTTCCCTTAAGAAAATGAACACTAGAGGTCAATCTAACAACTTGTCCCGGAAATACATATCCCTGGAATAAAATATTCCAGTCTTCTGCGCACTGTACACCTCTAACTACATCCAGACCCACGGGCTTGGCAACGCGCTTCGTATCTAACAAGGGTTTCTTCTATTCTTTGGAATTTGTTCTTGTCTTGCTCCACATTAGTATTTCCTTTCTGGAGCCTGTCCATATAACTGCTGTCCTGATCCATGAGGCTCACACATGCACTGAACTACCCAGTTATGGAATGAAAGGGGAAATGGGCATTTGCATGTGCGAGCGCTGGAGGCCAAATGTGCCCCTGCTGGAGCTCTACTGCAGCCAGGCAAGTTCCATTGAGGACTGAGGGCAGGAGCAGATGGAAACCCCTCCAGCTCAGGATCCCATATCTCATGAATAAATCATGGAATGGTTTGGGTGGGGAGGAATCTTAAAGATCATCCAGTTACAAACCTTCCACTAGACCAACCCTAGACCAACTTTCTACCCATCAAACCTTGGCCACTTCCAGGGATGTGGGGCAGCCACAAATCCATTGTTTCAAAGAGGCAGCAGGGAACTGGGCTGAGATGCAAGCGATGGGTTTGTTACTTCCAGCCTTCAAGAATGATTCCCTTCCAAAGTGTCTCCCAGCTAATAGCAAAAGGGTGACACTGTTACCTGCACCTCACACTTTCCTCATCGCATCTTCCACACTGAGACTCTGGAGGACCACACTACAAATTCCCACAGAAAATTTATGCATAACACAAAATAGTCTTTGGTTGAGATTTTAGCTTTATCACTCTTAAAATGATAAAGTCTTCCAATTTCAGTGAGTTTGTTCCTCCCGCTTCCCTGCTCTTAACACTAGAAATAAGACATAGCCCTGCCAGCCGGTTTCACTCTCCCCATTTCCATCTTCTTCAGCAAACCCCCAGGTCCCCTTTTGAAGGCTCCTGTCTCAGCCAGACTCCCTGGAGACATGGAAGGAGCACGGAGGCTGCCTCCACTGGGAAAGCCCAGGGAAACTCAAGGCACAAAAGTCAAGTCAGATAAAAGCGCAGCCCCGGCAGAGAGGGTGGTTAAGCACAGAATTTCTCCCCGGGAGTCACCGGGACAGCTCGTGTGCTTCTCTGTGAGCACATGTGCAGTACTGTGCTGAACCCAGGCCAAGCGCAGCGCTTTCTGAGTGCAGGCCGGATACTGCAGCACCGAGCCCTGCCGCTGAGTAACATTTATTCACAGCCGCGGGCTCTGGAGAGGGGCTGCCAAGCCCTGGCCCCGCAGGATTCTTCGTGAGCGAGCAGCCAGAGCACAGCTCCATATGGCAGCGCCGGCTCCTCACTCAGCAGCTCTCCCGCTGCCAGCTCCGTGGTGGAAACGGCCCAGCGCAGCAGAAATGTTCCAGCTCAACCTTCGTGCTACAATTACCTTGAAAAAACTGCCAGATAAATTCCTGAAAATTCTTCCCGGGAGTTTCCTGCTGCCTGTATGACTGGGGAGGTCCTGGCTGCGGCAGCAATGCTCCCCCAGGGCAGCACCCAAGCCACTCCCAGGTGGAGGTGTCTCCCAAAGGTGGTCCAACCTCAGTGTCCAGCTCCTCAGAGCACTACCACATCCCAAGGTGCTGTGCCACCACATCACAGAGGTGACGGAGTAGCAGGAAAAGCCTCTTATGCTCCTCTTCAGGCAACCTGGCCCTAACACAGAGCTTAAGCTTGTGCAGGGACACATCCCTGAACCTTTCCCAGGTAATGCAGCCATGAGACAGCTTTAGGAAGGGCATAAGCATGGTTGGGACAGCAATGGATGCCTTGTGCCACTGTGCAGCTGTCATGCATTAACAGCTTCTCTTCAAGACAGTCAAACTTGGGCAGAGGTGAACAGGAAACCTCCCTTCTCAGGGCTTTTGATGCCTCACCTCAGTACTTTTTCTTCCATTAAAATGCACAAGGGAAGATGCAATCCCTCAGTCACAGGGGCTGCCCTTCCCTGTGCCACCATTCATCCCCACCCAGTCAGGAGTGGTGCCACCAAAGGGTGGGTGCACCCAGAGGCTCTTCCCAAGGGCTGACAGCAGCAACCACAGCAAGCAAACCCTTGCTACAGCAGAGACACTGTGCAGGACCCCTGCCAGCCCCAATGCCAGCTGTACCAACCATAAGGACGCTCCAGAGACCCTGCCTGAGCCCCTCAGCATCACAGGGATCCTGCAGCAGAGGCAGCAACTGCCCATCTAGGTACCCACAGACATGCCACGTTCTCTCCATCCCTCACCATCCCCTCTTCCCAGGGGTCACACATGCAATTACTGACAGAGCTGACACTTTGCAAAGATCTCCAAAGGCCAAGCAGAGAACTTAGAAGATCTGCCCAAGGCCAGGCAGGAGTTGATGGAGAGCATGGCCATCCCATCCCTCACCACCACCAGCTGTTCCCACCATCTCCAGCACAGCCCCCAGTGCCACCACCCTCCTCACAGGGCCTGGGCATGTGGCAGTGCCAGCAGTGACACCACAGGGGTGAAAGCCACAGCAGCACCTGAAGTGATGTGGGCCTAACCCAGGTGGGACCAGACTCAATCCAGGCTCACAGGGAGCCCAGTTTAGGCTCACGGAACCCTTCAGCCTCCTGCAGCCTCAGCCCTGCCATGGCACGTGCACTTCCTGCCAAATCAATATCTGTGTCTTCCTGGCAAGTAATTGTGTCAGTGGGATGTTAATGGTGCACAGTGCTTGTGGTGTCAAGGCTTTTTTCCATTTTTTTTTTTTTCAAATGAAGCGAAGTCATTCATTTTCCTCCCCTTTCCCCCTGCAAGCCTTCCCAAATGCACAAAATGGGCTCCAGACCCACCTCCTACAAGGAAATGAGAACCAGCCCCGGAGGATCACCCAGCAAGAAGCCTCTGTTCGGAGATCTGACGCCTCTTCAAAGCCGGGGGAGCAAATGTGCTCCTACCTCTGCTGATTTATGAGCAACGGCTGCGTCACTGATGGGGGAAATGCTTAAACGCTACCAGAGGGAAGGGACAGAGCTCTCGCTGCCTGTGCTGAACAGCCCTGCTCTTAGGAGAGTTTGTTTTCCTATCATTAGCTCTATATTGCATTTTGAAGGAAAACAAACAACCCGGAGAGTGCAGCACACACTGCTGGATGGTTCGCTCTCTAGGAAAATAAACCCCAGAGCAGCACCGCCGGGACCGGCTGATGGCAGGCAGGACATGCCAAGGGGGGCTCTTGAACTGCTAGTACCAGCCTGGGACTGTGTCCCCACGTGTGAGGGGACAGGGGGAAAGCAGGTGGCTTGCCTGTGCTGGTGGGACACAGCCCATGACACCTCAGCTGGAGGCAGGAGCAGAGCCAGAGCCACGGGCAGCCAAACTGGCACCCTGGGAAAGGCAGGAGCAAGGCTCGACTCAGTGAAGGGCACAACCCAGGAGCGTTGTTTCCTTCCTCCCTGTGTTGAAAAATCCTGGGTGTAAATTTACATCTGTTTGGTTTTAATTTCTGCTCATGTCCCAGGGTTATTTATGCTTTTGAAATAGAGCAGTTAGGCACATGTGTAGTATTGTGTTCATGAAATACAACACACTGCCCACGGTGCTTATCGATCAGTGCAGTAAATAATTCCAACAAGCACAACTCACCCGAGAGAGCAGGGGACATGGATGAAGGCTGTCCATCTGCCAGGGCCCTCACAGGGCTGCCAGGGCCCTCACAGGGCTGACAGAGTCACTCCTGAAATGCTCTTTTCCATCTGAAATGAAGCCAAGAGAGCCAGTGCAGCTCCCAGGTGGGTCCTGGTGGCAGCTGTGCCCTGAGCTGGCACAAGGTTCCCAGCCAGGATGGCCACTGCTGCAGGGACATCCCCAGGGACATGGGATGCAGCCCTGTGCCCACCATGGGATTCTCCCAGTTCATGGCTGAAGGGCAGTGGCCCCCAAAAAGCAACTGCTTGACTGCATCCGAGCTGGAGCAGAGGCACCCAAGAGACACAGCCACACTGGGAACGGGATCCCCAGAGCACCACACTCCAGGACAGCCAGAGGGCCACTGCCTGAAATAAAAGCTCTCTGCAGGGACCTTTTTTGGTTTGATTTGACCATAACTGAGGAGAAGGTGGCAGCAATACTAACAGCCCTATATAAGCAGTTTCTCAATTAGCATCGGTAGTGTCTGTGGAATGCCTGAATTCTTGCATTTTTTCCAGGGAAAAGGACACAGGGGACTCTACATGATGCTGTCCATACAGAACTGGTATTTCCCTGGAAGGCCTCCTTGTCCTGCAGCAAATAGAGACCTGGGAAAGCCAAGCACAAGGCTGGATAGATTTAGTGTTGCTACACTGGGACTCATTTATCTTCGCTCAGGGGTGAACCCACACCGTCTTCAAGGACAGGAGCTTAACAAGCAGAGTAGGAAGATCTGAACCAGATCTTGACCTGATCTCAATCACACAGCTGTGCTGAACCAAACAATGTTGATTTATGTCAGCAAGAAGCCAATCTCTGCTCAGACTTGTGCCCTCTGCCACCAGCATTGCGGGAGCTGCCCATCCAGGCAGAGCTCATCCCACTAACACAGCTCTCCCAGAGCCATGGTGTGACATCAACAGTTAGACGCCACCATGGGACACTCACACCAAGACATTGCACCACTGACATGGGCAGCCTGAAGAGCCTCAGAGTAAAACACAGATCCTCCTCTGGGTTTTCCAAGGCTGTCCATTCCTGCAGGATGCTGTGCCTGGTTTTAGGAGAGACCTCAGCACCACACAGTACCTATGGGACTATCCCAAGAGGAACTCACAGGCAACTCCTCTTGGCTTTGCTGCCAAAATACCACTTCCCAGAGAAGATAATCTTGCATCAAACTCACATCTCTTGCCATGAAACCAGTCTGGGAGAAGGTCTGCAATCAGGGACCCCCACTGAGGCACAACAGCAGTGATGGGAGTGCTGCAGTAACACCCTCAGAGAGCCCAGCTCAGCTCGGGGCAGGGTTTCCAAGCAGGGGGGTGCCAGCCAAGCACAAAGGGTGCTTTCAGCAGCCCTGCTCAGTTTTACCCTTGGGCAATCATGACATCCCAATGGCCTCTCACCAGGGAACAACTCCTTCAGTTTAGAGTCAGGCACCCCGGAAACCCAGGATTCCCAACCTGGGATCCCCAAATCCAGGCAGCATAAGGTGTCAGACAGCTCTGCCTCCAGCCAAGCCCCAGCTTTGCACCACTGAGGCCTTTTGCCTTCCCAGGGTCCCCCCAAATATCCTCTTGCTCCACAGGCACAGAGGGAGAAGGCAGCAGACACCCCATCTCCCACCCTGCCCTGCAGCTCAGCACCTGCTCCTTCCCACCACCAAGGAACCTTTCCCAGCCCCGAGGAGCTGCCACACCTTCCACATCCTGCAGAACACCCCAAGTCTCTTCCAGGGCTGAAGGCACAAGTTGGCACTGCTGGAGATGTCCCCCCTGCCCCTGGAATCAGCAGAATGGGGGCACCAGCACCCCCAGAGCTCCAAAGCACCCCAAACCCCACAGACACCGAGTGGAGCCACTTCACCTTGGCTCACTCCCCATGTAGGAGCTGGTTGCCAAGTCCAGACTTGGATCTAGCAACAGACTTTTGTGCTTTGGCTTATGGACCCTGAAAACAAGAGCTTTAATCATTGCTTGCTTTTATGCGGGGAGAGCCAAAATTGTCTTGTTAAATACAGTAAGTGATCAGTACTCGCAGCAAAGAACATTTCAATGACTGCTTGTATGGGTAATTGTTCCAGGCTTGCCTCTCTTCCCCTCTTGAGAAAAACTACTTAATGTGGAAATTATTGCGAAGCCTCTCCGGACTTGGAACGTTTTCTGCCGGTTACAGGCAGTGCTTCAGCCTGTGCCTGCATTTTGTGCCTGATTCTGCCCCATCCCACATGCCAAAGGGTGCTGGTCCCTGGGCAGGTTGCACCAGGATCCCATCCTGCACAGGCAGGTTCACCGCTGGGCTTTACTCAAACAGGTCTAATAACCCCAGGTTATTACTCAGACAGGTCTAATTACCTGTCCTAAAGGTAACAGGAATCTCTGCTGTGCCAGCCTTGGGGTGAGCCTGTCCTCCCCTGCCAGAGCACCACATCAGCACACCTCAGCCAAGCCCAGAAAATGTAGATTTTCGGGTTTTTTCCCCCCCATTTACCCCTGAGCGGCAGCTGGGGATCTGTGCTCGGGCCCCCAGCTGTGCCATGGCCACAGGCAGGAGCCTTTCTCTCCCAGCCCTCTCTAATATTCCACCATTAAAGTTGCCTTTTGGCTTTTATTATGATTTTTTCCAGAGATAAAAGAGCACTGTAGGAGCAGAGAGAGCCCCAGCACCAACCATGTCACTGGAGCTGACAGCGAGGAGCCTCAAGCTGGGAGCACTGTGGCGAGGCCGGGGCTCACAGAGGGAGAGGAGGAGGTTGGTGCTCAGTCGTGCATCACTCAGCCCCAACTCTGAAAGGACCAGGAGAGCAGACTGCACTGATGGTATCTGCTCTGGTGGGCAGGGGATGCTCTTCTGGGAAAGGGGGATTTTTTTCCCTTGGAGTAAAATGCTCTCAGCCAGGTTTGCATCACCTTCTCTTCTGCAAATGAAGCTCAACAGGAAGTTTCAGGCACTTCCCAGTGAAACAGGGACAGGACCCCACGGCCCCAATCCCAGTCCCACAGCCATGGGCAGCTCTGCTCTTACCTCCAAGAGGATTTTGTACAGTGCTGCATGGGATGGAGGAAGGAAAGGTTCCAGGAGGATTTGGGGTAAGCAGATAAAGCTTAAAAAGATGGGACAAGTAGTTTCAGCATAAACATCTCTGTGCACATTTATGTGTACAGGAAAGTGTCCCCATCTGGGAAATGCTGTCACTATGGAGCTCATTCCTGCAGGTCTATTGCAGTAGAAGAAATGGGGCAGGTCCATTAGCTCCAGGGGATACCTGGGAGCCCCATGGCACCTCCATCACCTCTGCCCCAGCGTCCCAGGGCTGCCAGCCAGGAGCTCCTGCACTTCAGGAGCTTCCACCTCCCACATTTGTCTCCAGACCTCGCCATGACCCAGCCACAGCCCCAGGGCTGGTTCCAGGCACCAATATCCTCCCCAGGGCTGAAGCAGGCACCCCCAATCCAGCATTTGGGTGTGAGACCACAGTGTCCCCTCCAGCACCCAGGGATGCCACCAGTGCATTTCCCCCAGCAGCTGTTCTGGGTGCTGCGTTAAAGACATTTGAGTGTTGCAACCAGCTCAGAGAAAGGAGCCTTTTCCCTGTGAGGGCAGAGGGCTCCCTGTGCCCTCCACCCCATCTTCTCTGCCTCATTTTCCAGAAGGGGTGGGGGATCCATCACCCACACGCAGGGCTGGCAGGAAGGGAGTCATTCCTGAGGAGCATTGCTTCTAAACCACTCCAATATGGCAAGGCAATGTTAACCAGCTGGGAAAGCTCTTTAAAGACCCTTAATTAAAGGCTGGCTGTTGCACAAGCCCCTTTCCCATCCCCATCAGAAGCCTTTCCCAGTTTCCTGGCCTCTCCCCCGCTGCCCTCCATCCCTCGCACTTTCTTTCCCGCTGGCAGCGTGCTGGGGGATGCCCTCCAGCAATCAGCCCCTGCCGTCACATGGAAGTTTGAACTCACAGCAAAAGGGAAAGGAAGAGAAAAACTCCCTGCCTGTTGCCCTTCAGGCACGGCTGGAGCAGCAGCTGCCTGTGTGGATGGCAGTGGTGGGGCAGAGCTGGCATGGCTGTGCCAGCCTGGCAGTGGGAGCATCGGTTTAATCATCTGCACCACCACTCACCAGCCACAGGAAACTGGGAGAAACTGGGCTGGGTCAGCCCCTCCAGCACTATTTCACCCCTCTAACACTGTCTGTCACGTAACAAGCTGTGGTATCACTCAGTGCCCCACCACTCATCAGCCCCAAAGGCTCCAGCCAACCCCTTCTCCTGCCCACTCCATGTGTCCATGTCCCCTGGAAAAGGAGCAGCAGTGACACTACCCCATCCCACACACCTCCCTCTACCCCACGCAAATGGGGGCTACAAGATTAGGGCCTGGGGCTCATCTCCTGCCAGGGGAGTCTGGCCAGAAAGGCATCAATTTATTCTTCACAATGATATAAATTAATTAAACAAGGCAACATGTTCCTATTTCTAATCAAAGCAAAAATTTGGCATTCTCTCATGACAGCCGAGCTCTGCCCCATCCCAAACACCACACTGGCCCTGCAGCCCCCCAAAACAGCAGGAAGGATGCCCCACACTCTTGGCAGCAGCCCCCACTTACCAGCCAGTGCCAGCTCCTGAACCAGAACAGCCTCTACACCCTCCAGAATCCCTCCAAGATTTACCTCCCTCCCAGCTTTTATAGCCCCCAGGTGCCCCATGGCCATGGCAGCACGAGCCTCACCTGGGGACCATGGGGTGGGATGGGTCCAGCCATACAGAGAGTGAGGAATGGGAATGGGGGCAGATGGGCACTTTCAGGGAAGAGCACGGCTTCCCCTGTTACAGGTTACAAACATTCCCAGAGCACATCAAGATGAAATGTGTAATTACAAATCAGCCCTGCTGCTCCTCATCTCCAGACCCACGCAAAAGCAGGGAAGTTTTAACTTCTTCCTTGTGGAGCTTTTTTTTTTTTTCCTGCCTATTTTTGTTCTTTCCCTTCTGTCCTCCTAAATTCGGTATAAAAGAAAAAGGAGTAAATAAAAATTTTGGAAAGCTCTTTCAGCCCTGCTCTTCCTGGCTTATGGTGACGGTGCAGTGGAGGGGGGAGGCCCAGAGCACAGGAACCGCAATGCTTTGGATAGCTGGATTTTCAAAACAAAAATGGAGTTAGAAATGGAAACTTTGGTTAACTGAGATGGGGATGAAAGCTTCAGTTCATACTTGGCTGCAAAGCTGGATCTCCATCACCCTCTTGCTCTGACACTTCCCCCATTTAACCTGGTGCTCCAGAGGCGTTTTTCCAGCTCCATGAGCACAGGGGGTCTTGCCATCGTCCCCTGAGCAAGCAGATGTGGGGTCACCACTGTCCAGACTCTTTTCTGCCCCAGGAAGCGTCAGCACAGCTCAGCATCACCTTGTTACAACTTTATTTCCAGAGAGCAGGAAGATCCAGGGGGTCAAATGGAATGATCTTTAAGGTCCCTTCCAACCCAAACCATTCCAGAATTCTGTGGCTCTGGGGAATAAAACATCCCGGTGGAGAACTCTGACTCCTCTGACCCATGACACTGGGGTGGACCCACCCCAAGGACAGTACCAGTGGGACGTGGGTGCTGTCACCACCCTGCACTGAACCATTTTGGTTGGA
Organism: Cephalopterus ornatus; assembly: GCA_013396775.1. Lineage (NCBI taxonomy): Eukaryota > Metazoa > Chordata > Aves > Passeriformes > Cotingidae > Cephalopterus > Cephalopterus ornatus. The sequence goes on from VZRE01004983.1 coordinate 309,434, forward strand.
CACACATCGCTCTGCTGGGGCTCTTGAAAGCAACAGAAACACCCCAAAATTGAGGTGAACGTCATCCTGAGGTGAACATCCGCCTGTGCTTGGCTCTTCCGAGCCGAGAGATTTCATCCCCTTCCTGCCAAAGCTGCTTTTATTGTCTTGATCTAATGAAGTGCAGACTTCACCTGGACAGACCCATAAGTGGCTCCTCTCGGAGGCAATGAATACAAATACTTGACCTCATGAGCTGCGGGGCAGCAATTAGTTTAAGCAGGGGGTTTGTGTAACACTTCAAAAGTCTTAATCCGTGCGGTCAGCCCTGGCACGGTATTTGCCAGAACCTATTGAGTAGTCTTAATGAGTCTGCAAAGCAAGCTTTCAATACATTTTGGGTCGCTTCAGATGCTTTAAATGGCATAGTCTATATGGTATTGTGCGGCTTTAGAAAGGACCGGGCTTTAAAAAAGTATGGCTCCCTTTCACAGGGCAGACAGAAACCATCTTTCGAGCCGGGACCCTTAACGTTTTGCATATCAATATGGCTGGGGCTGAATGCAGTCACTGAGCTGAGAAATAGGATCACTATCAGCGTTTCCAGGCTTTCACAGGCACTTGGGAAACTTTAAAGCCCTTCGTGGAGAATAATTTGGTCGAATGTCGTGGCTGGAAACAAAACCTAAACAAGCAGAGCGCAGTCCATCACGCGGAGCTGCCAGCGCGGCTGACAAGGGGCTCCAGCCGCTGCGACATCCCACCCCCGGCGGGTCGGGGGCCGGGCCACCGCAGTCCTGGGGGGACACGGCCAGGGGTCCCTGCACTGACCACGGGGGCTGAGCCCATGCCAGCGGTGGCCACATCGCTCAGAGGGCTCTGGGCTTTCAACCAGCAGAAAACCAGTCCTGGCTTCGACTCTTCCCGCTATTCTCTGGCGATATCCCAGTTTATACTGGTTATAAAGTCCCCCCAGGCTCTGGCACAACACTGGTGGCATCTGTGTTGGTCTCCGGTGCCCCGACATCTTCAGGCACTGTCACCACCACGCCCCGTTCCCCACAAACAGGCGACTGTTTGCGTTTGACTCCGACACTCCATTAAGCCCATTCCTGCACATGTCGCTCCTCCTGGGGCTGAACAGGAACATTTTGAAGCTCAGCTCCAGCCCGGAGCACTGGGACAGAAAATACCGTCACCGCCACGGGCACAACAGAGGTGCCAGCAGCTGGGATGCAGGGAGCAGGGAGAGCTGGGAGGGATAGAGCACAACGTGTGGGTGTAAAACCACCCTGGAGATGGGAAGCAAGGGGCTGGGGGTGGTTGTACATCCCAGGAGAAGTGGTACCTGCTGCCTCCATCACCCCGGGCAGCAGCAGTGTGAAGGGAAGGCACCCGGGCAGGATGGGCAGCTTTGGGGTGCAGCTTCGGGATGCTGCACGATGGAAGGAACCACAGCCAAAGCGTATTTGCGAACAATGCAGGGCCTGAGGGCCCTTCAAAACACATAATTAGCTCATTAAAGAGACAAATACAAGTCACTAACAAGATATTAGAGGTTAATTAAATGTTTTCCCCATCTTTAATTAAGGGAAAACTAGTTAGTACAGATTAAACTAATTTCTGCAGCCTCCTGTGATGACCCTCGATGGCTGCAGATTTGGAAGTCTATTGAGATTATTGAGCTGATAGGGCAGAGTTTGGGGATTTTGTCTGAGCTGCTTGGGAATTAGGGGGAAGCAGGAATTTTCCTCCTAAGGGCCAGAAATGCTCTGCTCCATCAGCTGGGTTACTCAAGGAACATAGGAAGGGATGTGATACACAACTCCCTCTCCCTAACCCGGCCTTGGCATTTATTCAAAACTGCTGCTGTTAATTGTTTTCTTAACTAGGCAATTCCTGCAGACTAAATTCCATCTGCAAAACATCCCTTGTGCTCAGGGGCTGCTGCTCGAGGGCCTCACCCACCACCCCTTGGCCCTCAGTGCCTGTGCCAGCACTGGAATTTGGTTTACCCAAAACCCACTGGTCACCCACCCCAGAGGCCAACTGGTTTCCAAAGGTTTTATTATGGATGGTGGATCCATCACTCCCCACACACAGCCCCATCCACACACCCACACATCCCACTCGCCACCCGGAAGGGTCCCGGTCAATTCAGATTAGCAAGATTTATATGGAAGAATATTTAATCTGGTCAGGGCGGGGAGAGGGGCCGTCTGTGGTTTTATTTCTTAAATATTTCTCTCTACTCCAGAAAAGTCCATTTCTTGCCAGAAAAGGTCCGATATAAATTAGAACGAAGGGAGGAGGTTGCCGGTGGGGTGGCCACGAGCATCCCTGGACCACGATGACCACGAGCATCCCTGGGCAACGACCATCAGCATTCCTGGATTGTGGCAGCCAGGAGCACCCCTGTCCCGCAGTCCTGGCTCCAAACGCTGCTGGGCAGAGCAGGTGCCAGTGTGGTGGGGTGCCCCGGGGGTGGCTCAGTCCCACCCGAAGTCCTGCCCTGTCATCTGATAGAACTTCATGTTGAAGGGTCTGTAGAACTCGCGCAGGCGCTGCACCACCTGTGGGTCGATCCTGGGGTGGGGCCGCCCCTTGGACTTGCCCAGGCAGCGGGGTTTGCTGCCCTCGGGCTTCTTCAGGCAGGGGAAGCCCTTGGTCTCGTTGAAGTAGAAATGTTTGTCCGTCACCACCCTCTGCAGGCCCAGGAAGTCCTGGACACGGCCCATCTCCCCGGCCGGGTCGCTGACGAGCCTCTCCCCGCTGACGAAGAGGAATCTGGAGAGGGGGAAGTACTGCAGCCAGTTGTCCAGGTGCTTGGCGTAGATCCCGATCCTCACCGCGCTCCAGCTCGTGTCGATCAGTCCCGTGCTGGCGTTTTTGAAGGCCAGGGCCTGAAAGCTGGGGATGGAGGGGTTTTTGGAGAGGGTCTGTGTGTAGTCCGAGATGGCCCTGGTCACTGGGTTCCGCACCACCACAATCAGCTTCGTGTCCCGGGACATGTTGTAGATGCGCCGAGGGGCCTCCTTGGTGACGAAGTAGCTGGGGGTCTTCTCCATGGTGATCTGCCCCTCCAGAGTCCTTGGCATCAGGCTCCTGGGGACAGAGAGGGACACGGTCAGGGCTCAAGGCACAGCTGCTCTACCTGATGCCACAATGAGCAGGAACAAGCCCCAAAACCCGCCCAAAAATGCTCAGGGGCTTTCCAACCACAACCCCCTCTCTCCTTCCCCTCCTGCCAGCCAGGGACATGACCTTGTCACACACCACTGGTCACCTCCTCATCTTCAAACTCTTTCCCAGGAGTCCCCATGTCCTGGTCTCTCCCTTCTGCTCAGTGTCCCCCTTGTCCCCTCCACAGTCTGTCCCCGGGAAGGGACTCCCTGTCACTCTGCCCCACCAGCAGCACATCCAGAGAGCATCTGCAGGCTGTTGGTCCCCCTTGGACATTCTCCTCCAACCCCCTTCCCAATCCAGAAATCCTTTCCCAGGATGCTCCAGGACCCGCTACACACGTTTTGGGGTGGGGCTGGTTTTCATCCCCAGCCTCCAGACAAATTTCACGTCCTGGAGGTTCTGACCCACCACGTGGGACTGGAAAGAGAAAAATCCCATCACAGCGGTGATGCCCAAGCAGTAGCTGGGGATACAGATGCCCACAGGGCTCCCTCCTCCTCTGCCCCCAGCCAGCGAGCAGTTAAGGCCAGAAAAAGACAGTTTCCTTTTAAAAAGAAAGGCAGAAAACCTCGAAGGGCCCAGCCATTCTGCTGGGGAAAATTCACTGCCCTGATTGTTCCCTCGTGCACTTTAATGAGGCATTAATTACCAGAGAAATTACCCAGCCATGTCACCCTGTGTGACAGAACGGGTCCTCCCTGCCACCAGCACAGGCACCTGCCTCAGAGCTCTCCACAACCCCCTCTTCCACTTCCAGGAAGAGTCATAGAATTCTGGAATGCTTTGGGAAGGGACCTTACAGACCATCCAGTGCCACTCCCTGCCATGGGCAGGGACACCTTCCCCTAGCCCAGGTTGCTCCAATCCCCCTCCAGCCTGGCCTTGGACACTTCCAGGGATGGGGCAGCCACAGCTTCCCTGGGATCCCCATCCCACTGCTCGGAGTGTTGTGCCCAGCAGGGAGGTGGGTCCCCAGAGCAGCTGGGGACAGGGACAGGCCACGCTGCAGCCAAGGCTGTGCTGGGGGGAAGTCAGGGCTCTGCCCAGCAGCATCTGTTCCTTATGTAATGGGAAAACCTTGAGGTTTCTGGGATTTTTCCCCTGGACTCAGGAAAGAACACTTGATTAAAAGCACTTGTGAGCGATGCTGGGCCCCGCACAACTCCCTCCCTCAGACAAGAGGCAAAAGCCACTTGTGGCTTCCCCTTTAGCTTTTTTTTTTTTTTTTAATTTTTGCACAGTGCTGACGTTTTTAGAGCCGCTTCTTGTTCCCAGTGTCCTCTCCTGGCAGCACGGCCCCTCCGTTTGGCACCAGTGGGATGCCCTCTCTGGGGCCCCTAAATCCTGGGGCAGCCGTGGGTCCCCATCCTTTCTAGCACCTTTTCCCCATCACCCCAAATAACAGCACTTACCAGAGAGGCTGACTGACAGAGTTCCTGCTGGGAAGCATCTTCCCAAACCAGGATCAGACCCTCACATCTGTCTCCTCCCTGCTGTGCTTGCCTGTAGCCAAGGAAATCCCAACTGCACGGCCCTGGAGCCACTGGGAGCACCTCCACCCTTCTTGGGAGCACACCTCCTCACAGCTGCCTGGGCTCCCCTGCCAGCCAAGCATCTTCAGATACATTCAGACAGTGCCACAGGGTTTTCCACGCTACTTCCTGCAGCTTCTCTGGGCAACTTGCTGAGGCATCTCTGCAGCGCTTCCCTGGAGGCCACTGGGATTTCTGCACAGCCCAACAGCTCCTTCCTCCTGCTCACCCACCCCAAGCCCTCTCAGCAAACATGGGCTTAGGACCTAAACCAGTCCCTCTCCTCACTGGGCAATCAAATGTTTATTATCAGCAGCAAACACTTGGGATGACGTGATGGGAGATCCTGGAAGAGTCCACGTTAAACCACAGTGGTGTTGTCCTCAGCCTGTGCTCCAAACCCTCCACCTTCCACCAGCCCAGCTTGCTTCAAGCCCCATCCAACTTGGCCTTGAACACTTCCAGGGATGGGGCAGCCACAGCTGGAACACCTCTCTTACCCCTTGCTTCCTTCTTGCAGAGGGACAACAAGGGTCAAGCTGACCCCACAGTGCCAAGGCCATCCCTAAGGGGTCTGTGGGGCAGAGGGACTCCCAGAGCCCCCCAGGATCCCACCCACCCACACCCAGCAGTACCAGCACCTTCTCTGACCCCATCCTACTGACCCAGGGCTTCTCAGTTCCCGGGAGCTGCATCCACTTTAATTAATACCAACCACACCATCCCAGGCTTAATCACCATGTAATTAACAGAGAATATTTAATACAAAGCCACGTTAGGGCAGCTCTGTTTGCACAGGTACCCCCGGGGCTGCAGCCCCTGTGCCTGTGCTGGGGTGCAGAGACCTTCACCCCCCAGAACTGCCCCCCAGCAGGGACAGCTGGGTCCCAACATCCCAGAATCCTGTCGGGAACAGCAGCCTCCAAGCACCTAATTGTGCAGCACCTCCTCTTCCTGAGCAGCTCAATCACCCCCAGCTACTTGGGAGATAATTACGCAATTTCACATTATCATTAACTCCCTAATACTTTCCCCTAAATTACCCCAGTTAATTATTGATAACCCCGGTCTCCCTCCAGATCTGGCTTAAACTGGCAAAGAGCAGAGTGGGCTTTGTTATGCCCCGCTTTAATGCAAGCATTGGAAACTTTAATTAAATTCGCAGTTAATTCTTATTGACCTTAAGAGAACACCCTGGGAACGCCAGGCAGTGCCTACAGGTACATGACACTGCAGTGGGGGAGCCCCAGGCAGCCTTGGAAGGAGTTGGGATTTCAGGAGGAGACTGTGCCCAGGAGGAGGGATACAACCCTTTTAACCTTTCTATTAAGCTGATAAATTGGGATTTTTAATTAACAAAGCAACTGGCATTTGAGAGGCGTCAGAGATGGGATTTCCTACACAGGGATATTCGACACGTGAAGTGTTTCCTCTGCTGAGGAAACGTGGAGGAAAGTTACAGCAGATAAAACGATGATAAAAATGCGGAAATGCATTAAAGACTGATTAACAGCCATGGCAGGCAGGGAATCAAAGCAGACTTCAAAAACTGGGCCGACACAACTTTCCAGAGTTAATTGGTTTGTGATTCCTCAACTCTGGGACGATCTTGGTGCAAAGGAAGGAGAACTCCTCCCAGCACGGAGCTGAGAGCCCAAGGGATGCACCCTCAGGAGCTCAGCCTCCCTGATAAATAACTCTCCAGCCCAAAGCATCCCTGAGTTATCACCCACGGCAGCTTCATAAGGAAAATTAACTGTATCCCAGCCAAAACCAGGAGAGCAGGACAGGCCCTGCCTACAGCTCATCCCCACTGAAATGCCAGGCAGAACCTTAGCATGGATACAGGTTCCACCTGTGCTGGGAGCCTGATGGGGAACCCCAAACCCCAGATCAACCACAGGGGTGATGGGGGCCATCAGGTCAGGGGGATGGGGTACTATGGGCTCAGGCCTTACAGGTTCTATATTACCACCAAAAAGAAAAAAAAAAAAGGGAAAAAAACCCCCCTTCTCTATTATTATTTTAAAAAAATGAGCATTGACCAAAAAGCGCAGACAAAAGGAGTGAAAGGAAGGGATTTCTCCTGGGTGGGACATGGTTGAGAGCTTTCTGCAGGGCAAAGAAAATTACTCTTTCAAGGCACTAAGATAGGCCATGGGGGACAAAACCCCCAGGCAGGGGACACCCCACGCCTCCAGGGGACCCCCTCCCTCCTGGGCAGGGTGACAGGGGCTCGGTGGGGGACAGAACCGTTTTTGTGTAAATGTAAAACAGTTTGGAACCGGGAGAGGGGGGACAAGGCTTGGGACAGATTTATCCTCTCCCAGCAGACACCCGGTACCACCCGGATCTGCATATGAATCGCCCCACAGGCTTATCTCAGCCCGAGGGACAAGGCTGCCTTTGTGGCCCCACGGCAGCTATGAAGTTGTTAAACTGGAACCAGTTATGGAAACTTGGAGATACTGGTCGCTTCCTTCCCGGCAGCTCGAACAGCAGCACCTTGGCTGGGAAGAGAGGTGTGAGAAAGCAGGGAGGGGGACAGGATGTCGGGAGGGACAGATCCAGCCCCGGATCCCTGCTCCCGGCTGCTGGGGGACATGCCAGACCCCCCATTCCCCAAAAATAGCGGGGGTATGTGTGGGCAGCCGTGCTTACCCCCATCCCAGGCCACTCCACGACCTTCTCTTCCCGGAGGACGCACCGGGGCATCTGTTGAACCTCTGCAGGGCTGGGAAGGATGCACTGGGAAGGATGCACTGGGAAGGCTGAACTCTCCAAGCCGCCCGGGAGCAAATTAGCCCACGTTTCTTTTCCCTCTCATTACTGTGACGTTCCCCCTCTCCTGCNCCCCCGCCCCCCCTCCGGCGTTCCCCATCCCCGAGCTGCCTCCATTATTTTTGGTTCTTTCACCAATTCAAAAATGTGCAAATGAGGCCACGGCTTCCCAATCAGGCCTGGCCGGGAGCTAATTGGCTTTAAGCGGGGAAACCTGAATATGCTAATGACGGCAGTAACAAGCCTGTGATGCGCCTGGAAGGGGAGCCAAGCCCTGGGCTCCACCACGGGCTGACTGAGACACGTCAATTAAAAACAAGGAAGATAATTTATTAATGCTCCTTTGCACCCCCCTGCCCTTTGCTCCTAATTACAGTTTGATACGTGAAACATCGAGGAGGTTCGCCGGGTCCGGCTTCCAGCTGGAGCATCCCCGGGCAGCCCCCGGAGCCTCCTCCTGCCCCCCAGAAGCCCCTGTCCCCATTAAGCCATAGCCCAGGACCACCACTGGGGGAGTCTCCAGCCAACACAGAGGACCCCAGAGCTCTCCCACCACCAGATCACGGGGACAAGGGCCCTGGGCTGGGATTCAGGTGGATAAAGAGGCTCAGAGGAGCAGGAAAATGCGATGGACTGGGTGCTGCTGCCAGACAGGGTTGTTCTCCAAGCCCCCACAAACCCTTCCCGAGAGGTTCCCTCACTGGCTGCCCCATCCTGCCAAGGGCAGGGCTGGAGAGCAGGAGAGGAGCAGCAGTGGGGTGTGTTGGGGGCTCTGGGAAGGGCCAGGAGCCAGGGAGTTTTGTTTTTGACATGGCATCAAGATCTGGGAGATGAGGAGCGAGGGAAAGAGGAGAAGCTGGAGCCAACATTTGCATTTCTAATGCAGTGGCTGCTTTCACCAGTCACCCGACACCCAGTTATGAACCCCCACAAGAACTGGGGCCATGGGGGAAAACACGTCTGCTTTTCCCGTCTGCAAAGTCCCCCAGACCTCTGTGTGCCCCAGGTTCCCTGGCAGGAAGGGACAAAAAAGGCTGTGTCCCCCCCAACCCCACAGTACCCACACCAATCCTGGCTCCTACACACCCCCCAACCCACTCCCCTTGGCCACCCCACACTTCCATCCCGGTCCTGGCCACGTGTATGGCCAGAGGCTGGAATTAGGGGCAGCTCCAGGCCCTGAAGGTTTTTCCTTGCATGGTTATTCCAAAGGCTCTGGTGAATGCACATCACAGTCAGTGATTATGGAGAGCAGGAATCAACCTTAACAAGGACACAGCTCCTTCCCTGCTCTGGAGCTACAGCATCCATGGGGCTCAGAGATAGTCCCTCCTCACTCCTCTCCAATGTGGAGCTGATATATGGGGTCACTCCAAAAATCTGAGCAGCGGAACTCCCCACTGACTCTTCCAGGGACTCCTCACAGTCAGCACCACTCGGATCCCTCTGTGCTTGTGCCAGAAGGGGTGTCCCTGGCACAAAGCCATGGCCACCCTGGGACTCCTGCTCCCTAAGGGGGTCCATAAAGAGCACCCTGGAACTCCTGCTCCCTGCTGGAGTCACCACCCACAGCTACAGAAATGAGCACTGGGGACCCCATAGTCCGTGGGGACATTTCCTGCCTCTGGAGCTCACCCTGAGATGGAACAAGAGCAGGGTGGTGCTGCCTCAGTGGCTGAAGGGGGACCTGAAGCAAACCCCCCTTTCCCCCCCATGTTGAGCAACATTTCCCTTGCAACAAGCACAGACCGAATAACCATTAGCAACAAAACAGCTGAACCCACTGCTTGGGTTGAGACAGGTGGGGAACAGAACAGCTCTATGAATCCCAAAAACCCTTCAGAAAATAGGGGCTGCCCCAACACGGTGGGGCACCGAATCCCCAAAACCCCTTCAGGAAGCAGGAGCTGGCACGTGCCCAGCTCTGGTGGGACGCTGGACTGTGGCTGGTGCACAGCAAGGGCAGGGATGCCGTGGGCACACACAGCCTCTCCGTCCCCCTGGAATGAAGCACGTCTGCGTGGCAGCAATTAGGAATGCTCTTCTCTCGGCTGGCTCCCCAGTGTCCCTTTGATTCCCCGTCCCGGCGTCCCGGGGGCGAGGGGACAGCCTGTGGCAGGTGTCTTGCCTGTGACCCGGGTCAATCGAGGGCTCTGATCTCCAAATGACCCTTCCCAGCAGTGCCTGTGTAGCCGCGCTCAAACAGCTTGCAGATGAAGGAGCAACAGACTGGAGATGATTTATTCAGGAATTAAAGGTTCAGTACCCCTTTTAAAGGCTGCGCCTCGGCACTGTCAGCCTTCATTGCACACAATTAAAGGGGCTTGCTGCCCCGGCCCCCGCCCTCCTGCCTTCCAGGGGAAGGAAATCAAACAAAACCTGCCCCCGCCCGCCAAGCCCCGACCCCGGGGGGTGGAACTGTTAAAGGACTTGTGAACTCGGTGCAGGAGTGGCCCTGGGTTCCAGCCTGGGAAGCTGCTCCAGCTCCACTCTCTGACAGGGAACACCTCGCCTCAGCTTGGGATGGGGGATGCAGGCACTCGAGCTCGTCCCCACTCGCGGGAAGGGATGCTCAGGGTTGGAGTCCTCTTGGCTCCCGTGCCATCGGTGCAAAGCCTGTTCCTGCAGCTGGGCCTTGGAGAAACACCCCTGGATCCTATCCCTTCTCCTGTTTGTCCTTCCTCCTGCTTATCCCTCCGGAGCAAACCCGACCCCCGCCTCCAGGCTCCGAGCCGGCAAGGCGCTGGTCACCTGTGACCTCACACCAGCAGAACTCAAACACAGCCTTGAATTTCCCTCTCACACTTGAGAGGGGAGATAAGGATAAAACCTGACATCATCCCGGTTATCTTCTCCCCTTCCAAGCTGTGGGAACTGCGGTGGTTGGGGGGGGAGCGGCGCTCGCGGGCGCGAGCAGCAGGAATTCAATGAAAAGCTTCCTTCCTCCTAGGAAAAGAAAGGGAAGAAATCCGCTGGCAGCGGCGCTGTGATAATCCCTTTCCAAGGCAGTAAATTTTCCTGCAGCTCCCCCGGAAAGTAATCCAGAGGATTATTGCACCTTTCAGCACCAGCAGCCTTTAAACAACGCTCTGCCCTCCCCAGGCATCTTGTGCTTTCTGACCTGACCTGCTGTCTGAGCGCGGGCAGACACAAATCACCCTCCTCTGCACCCACACACGGGTGACAGGTTTTATCCCCCTGGTAACTGGGATCCTTTGGCTCTCCAATAGATAAGGAAAAATTGCTCCTAGGGGCTGTGCAGCTCAGGCTGGGGAGGGGAGGGGACCCCCCAACCCTGACTGTCCAAATGCACACCCTGGTCTGATGGGTGTGACACGTTGAACGCACATTTAAGACAATTCCAGCTGTTTCTTATGGACCAGTTGTTCCCAGTCTCAGTGCTCCAAGCAAGCTGTTCAGATGCAAAATCTTTTGCTGTTAAATAAACATAGAAAAAACCCAAAACCCTGAGACCACTCTTAAGTATGTCTAAAGTCTTTGTTTTCAATTACAAATAAAAACCCACACATATTGGTTTTCACTAAATTATTCCCCTGCAGCAATGGGCTGGTTGTTCCCTGTTTCCCACCTAGATGGAGGAGAGCACAGGAAGGGCATAAAAAGGTCACAAAAATCACTTTTTTTTGCAGCTTCAAAGTTCCATGGGCAGAAGAAATGGGAATTCTTCCACTTCCTGATGCTTGATTGAGCAAAAGGAAAAGGAAGGGACTTTAAAACTCCCCCAGTTCCACCCCGTGCCATGGGCAGGGACACCTTCCACTAGCCCAGGTTGCTCCAAGGCCCGTCCAACCTGGCCTTGGACACTTGCAGGGATGGGGCAGCCACAGCTTCTCTGGGCAACCTGTGCCAGGGCCTCCCCACCCTCCCAGGGAAGGATTCCCTCCCAGTCTCCCATCTATCCCTGCCCTCTGGCAGTGGGAAGCCACCCCCCTTGTGCTGTCACTACCATTCCAAGTGCATCCATCCCCTCGCTGCCAGGTCCTGGGGGACAGTGGCTGCAGGCAGCCCCAGCCCACGAGCAGTGCTGGCCTGAGCCACCAGCTCACAGCTAATTAGCTCGGACTAATTAACAAGGGCACAGTGCAGGTGGCAGGACCCACCCACCCTCCGTGGCGGTGGGTCCCTGGGAGCCCTCCTGGCCCTGATCCCGGGGTGCAGGCGAGGGGCACCCCAGCAGCCCTGCCCACCCCGCCCGCCATGGGGAAGGCACCGGGGCAGGGGCCCACGTTGGACACCCCGGTCCCGATCCCGCCGCAGGTGCAGGAGCAGCGGGAGCGAGGGAGGAAGAAAGGAGGAATCCACACATGTCTGCCAGAGCGAGACCTTCCCGCTGGCCGGGGACTGGCAGCTGCTTTGATTTGATTAACAGATGCTGACGAGGCATCGAGACAAGTCCCCAGAGCCATGAATAATTTCAGGGTATTTGTGTTTATTTGATCTCAGTACGGGGCTGGCCCAGCCCGGCCGGACCCTCGCAGGGCGCTGGGGAAGGGGCTGCCGGGCTCTCCAGATGGCCATTCCAAGGCCACCATGGGCAGGGCTGGCTGTCCCTTCCAGCCTGTGCCCTGGAGAGCCCTTCATCCTACTCCTCACCCTCCTCCTGCACAGCCACCCCTCCGGGTAAGGGGGTGACGGGACCCCCCAACAGCCTTCAGGGAATAGAGAAGGTCCCCCCAGCCTCATGTCTTTTAACATAACTCATTCCAATATTTTCAAGTCACACAGTTTCTTCTCTTTTAAACGGGCAAAAATGGGTACTTTGAACTTCCTGGTTCCTGGGTCAGAGCTGGGATCCGAAGCTCTGTGCCGGGGCCACCAGGTCCTGCTGGAATCCCCAAGGTTCAGATGGAGGTTGGAAAGAAATTCATCAAGGTTGGATGCAATGACTTAAAAATCAAAGATGCTCCGAGCATGGGGCAAGCCCGTCCCCTGCCATCAGAACAACGTCTCTCCAAGCGCTGATCCAGTGGGGATCCACTGCCTACATCTCATGGAGTCTTCTGCAGAAATGCTTTCCCAGTCTGGCTCTCCCCTGCTGAACAAGCACCGAGTCCTGCTCGAAGCTTCAGCCTCAAACCAGCCACGAGTTGTTCTGAAACCCATCTCATTTCTACCTAAGAAGACATAAATCAGCCCCTGCTCATGAGCTGGAGCCAGGGCTGAGGTCAGCAGTGAGGCCATGGGGATCCATCGGCACCATTGCCACTGATGGTTTTAAGCTCTCTTGGCCAGACCCACAAAGGAATTTAGGATCACAAAGCTCACCAAGATCGCTGGTGACTGCGCTCCTCAGTGCCCCTGTGGAGGGGATCTCCCTCACTGCCCCAAGCCCTCTGAGGGAGAACTGAGCTGATGCCTCACTCCTCCCTGGCTCCTCCACCCTCCATCCCATCCTGCCGGGAGCATCCCCTTGTTTGGGGACACCCCATGCCCCCAGCACCAAACCCCTCCAGCACTGGACACCCATCCCAGCAGCGGGGTGTGAGCAGGAGGTGCCCTGGAGGGGATACAAGAGGGGACAGAGCCAGAAGTGCCCCTCCTGCCCTCGACACGTGGTGCTGGACCAGCCCAGCTCTGTCTGAGCGAGCAGCAGCTTCAGGAATCAGCCCAAAGCGGTGCCAGAGCTGTGGGGTTTGGCCCGAGGGAGGAAAAGCACCATATTGGTGCAATTACCTGAGTTTAGACAAACCTCCATGGGTGCCTGGGCTGGGCTCAGTGGTTGGCAGAGGAGCAGCAGCATCTGCAGCACCAGCTCTTGGCTGGGGCACCGAGACCCTCGGTGGGCTCGGGCAGGGAGCAGATGTCCCAGCCCTGGGAGCTGCAGGTGTGGAGGACAGGAGGGAGGATGGAGGCAGGGGGAGGACAGGAGGGAGGACGGGGGGCAGCGATTCCACAGCTGCACGTGGGCAGGAGGGACAGAAATGTGCCCTATCAGCAATGCTGCGATGGCAGAGCCCTGGTCCCCAGCCAGGGAGGATCCAGGCATTCCCATTTTCCCGGTAATGCCTTTGACAGCTTGGGCAGGTGATGGCAGAGCTGCTGCTGCCTGGCCCTGGCAAGAACCTGGTGGCCTGGAACTGCCAAGAGCTCTGCAAAGCCCCAGGGTGTCCCCGGGGTAATCCATCCAAAGGTGACGGTTATTCCCAACCCCTTGAGAGGTCACCTGCAAGGATGAGGGATGGAGCCAGGCCTGCCCAGCCCTCCTCATCACCACCTTCCCGGGCTGAGCAGGGCAAAGGAGCCATAACTGCTCCTCAAAGGAGAGAGGTTTCACCCTGTGGTAGAAGAGCAAAGCCTGGAAGTGCCCCAAACCATCCCCTTGCTCCCCCCCCCGCCAGAGTGGAGGTTGCAACAGATCCATCAGCCAGATCCCCACATCCCAGTGCCACAGGTCAGAGCCTCCTCCTCAGTTTTGGGGCCTCCCAGGGAAGAATTCAGCCTAAAACCCCCTTCTCCTGGTCCCCATCTCCTCCCCTGGCTGTTGTGTCCCGCCGAGCAGATTCTGGCTCTCCACAAACATACCCTCCGTGTGTCCCAGCTCACGATGGCTCCGAGCTGGAGCAGCTCATCTGTGCCTCCACCACCGACAAAAACCCAGGAACGGGTTTGTTTGGTGTTCGTCTCAGGTCAGATGCTCTCATGCTGCTCTTGTTGGGATGAAAAATACATCCAGTTTTCCACAGAAACAACAAAGATTCCCCATCTGTGTCAAATTTGTAATCCAGCCCGGGGGTAGATGGGAAACAAATTTAGCTTTTTTTTTTTCCTATCAGCAAAAGCCTCATTTCCTGGCAAGGAGCTTTGCCCCGGAGCGTGGAAGGGATGGGAGCCACCATTCCTTGCACAGCCCAGGCTGCCCTGTGCCATCCCATCCGGTGGCAGGAGCCGGGAGAGGGGGAAGTGGGAGAGGAGCCCCGACACGGAGCGGCTGCCAAATGGTTCTTTGCCCCAACAACCTGCTCAGCCACCTCCATCTGTGTGAGGGGCTCCCCTGCCCAGCCTGCAGCCCGTCACATGGGGCCTCGTAACTGTGTCCTCCACAGACAAGGGAGAAGCCTCAGAAATCCAGCCAGGCCCGGCCAGCAAGGCTCGGGATTTGCTGGGAATGCTGCTGGGAGCCCAGTGGGGCGGCAGCTCGGCCTCCTCCCCTCCCACTGAGGCTCAGCTGGTCCCCAGGCGAAGGAAATCCCCCACTGAGGAGGGGGACAGGGGTTGATTATGCTCTTTGCTGTAAAAAAAAATGAAAGCTGTTTCCCCAGCCCCTCCAAAAGGGACTGTGGAGACGTCGGGAAGGCTCAGAAACGTCCCGGGCCAGGTTGGACGAGGCTTGGAGCAACTGGAGCTACTGGAAGGTGTCCCCATGGCAAGGGGTTGGACTAGATGGTTTTCAAGGTCCATTTCAACCCAGACCACTCTGTGATTCCACGATATAGAGGTTTCTCCAGCTTCCTGAGCCATGGGAAGCTCCCAGCTCCCTGTCACCAGCACTGGGTGAGCCCCAAGGAATGGAGATGGAGGGATCCATCCATCCAGGGTCTCTTACCCCGGCGTTATTGCTCCATTCCTCCCTCCCTTTCTCCTGCAGGAACAACTGGGAATTCTCTAACAAAACGTTTCTTCACTGGAAAAGCATTGGTTTGTGGCAGTCGGAGCTATTTGTGGGAAAGAACTGGATTTTGACTATTTTTAGCCTGGTTTCCTAAGGAAATGTGGCTTAAGCAATCACATGGTCTGTCTGCCCGTCTTCCCCCAGCTGGGCTGATCCCACTGGCCAATTCCAGCCAGATTTGAGGGAGGACGAGGATCCAAAATAGGAAGTTTGCACATTTCCATGAAAAGCTGCAGCTGAATGGTGGGCAGGACCCCAACCACCGTCCACAGCTCAGGGGAAGGCAACTCCAGCACAGCCCAGAACCAGCAGCCCCGCCCACAGCAGCCCCACCCACACCAGTCCCCCCAGTCCCTACTTTGCTGGGCTTCAGCCTCCCCAGCTCCTGCTCAGAACCAGGGGTCTGGGTGGGAAGTGGTATGGAGGGAAGAGAAACAACACACCCTTTGCACCTCAATCTCCCTTGGAGAAGTTGTAAAGACCTCAATACCCTTCCCATGAAGCAGCCCCCCAGGCAGCCCCCCTTTGGGGGTGTCCCTGTCCCCCATCCCAGGCAGAGCCATTCTGCCAAGCAGGAGAATCCTCCCTGGAGCCAGGGGCTGGACTCTGCCAGGCCTTGGGCATCAGAAGGGTCACAGTGCTGACCCCACGTCCCAGGGGAGCGCCAGTCTCCAGGGACAGCCCGCTGCTGCTTTGTCCCCAAACTGCCTTTTTCATAAGGAAAAAAATGAGCACATCCCGGCCTCCATGTGTTAGTGTGTCTCACTGCCACAGCTGCTCTTCCTGATGGGAAAGATACCCTGGGATCGGGCAAATCCACGTTCCCATGGGCTCCTCACTACCCCAGAGCCCAGCACGGGACCACGTGGACGCTCACTGACCCAAACTGAGCAGTTTGGTGTTTCCGAGGAAGAGGGAAACCAGCAATTCCCGCAGCCTGGAGTTTGAATCCATTCCCCATCTCCGACAGCATCACCCCATTCCCGTCCTTACCCAGACACTTCAATAGGTGGGTGATGATGGATGAGCAGAGGGATGATGGATGGGACCTGCAGCCTGACAGGCAGATCGATCCCTGTATCCCTGGACAGCCAGCTTGGGATGCAGGGAGCCAAGCCCAGAGCAGGGCTGGAACCAGCATGAAAGGCTGTAAGAGGAAAAATTTCTTCTCCAAAAGGGCTGTCCAGCCCTGGCACAGCTGCCCAGGGCAGAGGGATTTAAAAGCCACGTGGATGTGGCACTGGGGGACATGGGTTAGTGGTGGCCTTGGCAGTGATGGGATGGTTGGACTCGTTGATCTTGGAGGGCTCTTCCAACCTCAGTGGTTCTGTGATGTAAAGGACTGGAAACATCAAGGCTGCAGCAGTTGATGCTCCTGCTGTGCAACAGCTTTGGGAACAGCTGCTGCTGAGGAGAAGCACCGGGGCCACAGCCGTGGGCACAGGAACCAGCAGCAGAGTTTGGGCTGTTGCCTGATAAACCCCCAGCCCGAGAAAAATCAACAAGCAGCAGCCCCATCCCTGGGAGTGTCCAAAGCCGGGTTGGACAGGGCTTGGAACAACCTGGGCTAGTGGAAGGTGTCCCTGGCCATGGCAGGGGATGGAACAAGATGATCTTTAAGGTCCCTTCCAACCCAAAGCATTCCATGATTCTGTGATTCTCCGCTGTGGTCCTGCTGTGGGTTGGGCAGGACACAGCCTGGGCTCTCCATGGCCATTTCTGCAGCCAGGACCTGCTACTGGAGCAGCACAGAGAGGGATACTGGGCCAAAATAACCATGCTGGGCCAGCTCAGCCCAGCAGTGTCCCTTGGCCAGGTCCCAGCCACCGATGGGTCCGTTATCGCTGGCACAGCCACACCCGACAGCATCTCTGACAAACAGCATCTCTGATAAACAGCATCTCTGATAAACAGGGGCAGAGCAGGGCAGAGCAAGGGCCAGACCCCAAAGCCAAGCCCACGTCAGCCAGGAGCAAGGCCGTGACCCCACAGTTCAGTGGGATCACCCACTCGGCAGGACCCAGGGAGCCGAGGCAGCGACCGAACAGGACCCTCCGTGTGGCCCTGGGATGTGAGGGGGTGGATCTCCTCAGCCCACAGCCCCGGGAGCTGCTGCAGGGCCACAATTTTCTCTTTTTTCCCCTTTGTGAATGCAGTGGAGGGACAATCCGGGGTTGTCTGGAGCACACGGAGCGGCGGGAGGCCAGGAGGCGTTCCTGCCACTGGCACCTCCGGCTGCTCTGGAGAGCGGGGCGGACACTGGGAGCTTGTTTGCTGCTGGACTCACGCAGGGTGGGATGTTAGGAGCTGGCAGGAGCATTGCCCGGATTTCTGCCCCGCTGGTGACAGGCTGTGGGGTGCCAGCACGGCCCCCCCACCCGTGGGACACCGTCCTCTAGTGTCCCTGTCCTCATCCCTGCCGCTGGTGAGGGGGAGAAGGCACTTATTGGGATGATCCCTCAATCCCCGCAGCTTTGGGCCCTGGCTTGGGCTCTGCCCACCCTCGTGCCAGGGCTGGTGACTGCGAAGGAAAGGGAGGTTGGAAACTGGGGAGCAGCATCTGGAGCAATGTGGCTCCAAAGGGACTGATCCGGGAAAGTCTCGGGATCAGAGGGGCCGGTGCAGGGCACGACGGGGCGTTAATCAGAACCCAAGAATTGTTTAGGGTGAAGGAGCCTCCAAAATCATCGAGTCCAACCATTCCCCCAGCACTGCCAAGGCCACCACTAACCCACGTCCCCAAGTGCCACATCCACGTGGCTTTTCAGTCCTCCCCCCCTGCCCTAGGCAGCTGTGCCAGGGCTGAACAGCCCTTTCCATGAGGAAATTTTTCCTAGTATCCAACCTAAACCTCTCTTGGCACAACTTGAGGCTGTTCCTTGGCGTGTTACTTGGGACAAGGGACTGACATAAAGGCACTTTGTGCTCTGTTTTCCAGGATGGGGGGAAGGAATGGAGCCCTTGGCAGAGCCCCCCCACCTTTGAGGACACTGGACGTCCCTCTGTCCTTTAGTGATTGAATTGTCCCCTCAGATGGATGGACAGATGGACAGACAGTCCAGAAAGCGCTGGTTGCTTCTCCTTTAGGGAGAAGTGACCACAAGGATGGTCTGTCCTGTGATTTGGGGGTCAGGACGAATTCAGGATTAAATTTAATGTTTGGGGAAAAAGATAATTCTGCCAAGTGACCTTCCAGTAAATTGATTTTTTTCCCTGCACAGCAGCAGCTTTAAAGTAAAACAACACAAACCCCAAAACAAACCCTTCTTTAGGCATTCCCAAATAGGTGTTTTTTTTTTTTCCTGGTTATTGTGGAAATGTAGATCAGAAAACGTGTTGAGTAAAAATATTCAATTCCCCACAGCCTGCAGAGCCTCATCAAAAATCCATTTGAAGTATTACTCTCAAATCCCTCATGGCAATGGGATATTTTAAGGTCAGTTAAACTTATTATTCACTCAAGATTTGCTTTCAGGTCCCTGCATATTTCAAACAGATTTTCCCCCCTCTTCAGCCCGACTGTGTTACAAAAAGCCCTTTCCCCCCGCCTCCTTTTTTTTTTTTCCTGAAAAGAAAAAAAAAAAGTTGTCAAAAGAAAAGATCCTAATCAGAAACAGCTTCTGAAGCCTTAAAAGCTGCTACAGTTTGTACTTGTTACCAGAAAACATCGACGCTATCGCCCGATCCCTAAATCCCTTGACTTCCAAAACACTGCATGGAGCTGTGCTTGGAAAAGAAGAATTAACTCAAATTTGTTTTTCTTATTTGCAATTCATTTCCTTGAAACAGGGTTTATTCACAGACTTATTTTTTCTCCCTCGCTTTCTACAGGGAAGGAAAGCGCTTCAAAAACTGCAGCCTGCGTTATTTTTGGATTATTTAGGATTTCCAGCTTGATGTAGCTGCGATTTCTGCCCCTGCCATGCCCTTCTCCTCAAAGGGCACCAGGAACTTTGGTTGGTTGGGGTTTTTACGTAAAGATCACCTAAACAGTACAATTATTTAATTTTAGGAGTGCCCCCACCTTGGGAGGAGCCCATCAGTGCTTCCAGCAGCACAAACAACCCACGAGAGATCAGCTCCCAGATCCATGGTACCTGCACAGGGCCAGCAGGATCTGTCTCCAAAGAGAACACACACCCTCCCTGAGTGCAAAACAACCCATATTTTAGAGAAAATACAACAATATCTATTTTTACAACCATCCACAGAGCCACTTGACAGCTGATCATGAGGTTCTGGAGTAGCACAAAGATCAGCCTTTCCCCTAAACCACAAGTATCTCTTTCCTGCCTGGAGAAGTGAAGGCTCTGGGGAGACCTGAGAGCCCCTTCCAGGGCCTAAAGGGGCTCCAGGAGAGCTGGAGAGGGACTGGGGACAAGGGATGGAGGGACAGGACACAGGGAATGGCTTCCCACTGCCAGAGGGCAGGGGGAGATGGGATACTGGGAAGGAATTCCCCCCTGTGAGGGTGGGGAGGCCCTGGCACAGGTTGCCCAGAGAAGCTGTGGCTGCCCCATCCCTGGGAGTGTCCAAGGCCAGTTTGGGTGGGGCTTGGAGCAGCCTGGGACAGTGGGAGGTGTCCCTGCCCATAGGCAGGGGGTGGGACTGGATGGTCTGTAAGGTCCCTTCCGACCCAAACCAACCTACAGTTCTGTGACCTGCCTCCCCCAGGACCTTTCCCAGCTCCTGCCAGGCTGCTCAGACCCTATAACACATATGGGATGGGGACAGGCACTGCCAAAGCCCCACCTCCCTGGGATAGAGGGTCACCCTTACAAATCATCAGCTGCTCCCTGAATGATACTCAACATTTATAGCCCAGATAACAATTCCACAAATCCCTGAAGGTCACAAACAGCATTAAGAGCTCTGCCCAAAGCCATGAGTGACGTGGCCAGACAGGAGTCAAATTGAGCAGGGAGGAAAAGATTGCAAGTGCCCTAATCTTGCTCCAGAGAGCAAAGACTTTAGAAATTATTACACAGTTCTTAGTGTTTCCAGCCATCTGGCCTGCATTTCTCCATTTGCTCAATCAGACATATGTTGCTTTTATCCCTACCCCTGCCAGCTCCCCCCTGTTCCCTGAAAACATGTGCATCCTCCACTCTGCTCATTTCCAGCTCAGCTCAAAGCAGAGGCTGCGAGTTCGGCACTGTGAAGGCTTCCAGCAGGTGAACATGCCCATCAGAGCCACTTCCATCTCCCACTTGTACCTAAAAAGCACTGTTTGCCCAAAACAAGGCAGAGTGAGATGTGATTCCAAGTTGGGAACCCCGCTGCTGCAAAGCAGCATCGCTCCACTGAAGCCAAGAGGATCCTAACAAATCCTGCCAGGCAGGGGCTGGAAGGGGAGATCTCTTCCAGCTGGGAAGCCATGGAGGATCAGAGCTCCCAAAAAGAGGGGTTTCCCTCAGGTCCCACACTTCTCTTCAGCCATATAACACACAGGCTCTGCTGGACACTGACACGTGGGATAACACGTGGGATAACACACTCAGGCCATCCCAGTCAAGGCGGGACCTCAAGCCATCTCCCACCAGCCCACTCTTTGCACCTTTCACTTCCAGTTATGATTCCTTCCCTCTAACCTCCGACCAGGGGGAACAGAAACCAGAACTGCCAATAATGGGACAGGAAGGGAGGAGGAGGAATGTTGCACTGCTCCGGCAACGCAGGCTCCCACCACCTGAGCCAGCTGCATCGCCCTGGGCCTCTACAGACTTCTGAGGGCAGGAGAAGGAGGAGACCCAACAGTCTGCCCGAGGACAGCCAAAGTGTCACAAAGTGCTGGAAGGGACCTCTGGGCTATGGAGGCTCTTTGGGAGCTGCCATCCCTATGGAGAACACAGAGCTGCTGGTTGGGATCAGGCTGAGCTCCCACCAGGCATGAAAACTCCAGCCCTGGCTCTTTCACCACCTGGAGATGACTTGCTTTCCCTCATCCCCCAGCAGCCCCCACAGCAAGCCACATCTTCACCTTCACATCAGCTTTGGCCACACGTTCCTCTTCCACGAGGCTGCGGCGACAACCTCCCTTCCAGTGGGAACGGCCTCTCCGAGTCCACAGCGGGGCAAGGAGTGAATTACATTTAATTACACACTGTCCAGGGCCTTCAGTATCCAGCCAAGTGTTCCCAGATGTGCAGGGCTCTCCCTCAAAGCGATCCGCAGGCTTCAGTGCCTCCCTGGATATTTAATACGCTGGGATCTGGGGTGTGAGGGTCAGAGATGGGGGTTTCCGTGCAGATGCTACAAATCTTCTCTACTCTTACCATCACCTTTTAATAACACCATAAATCATCAGGCACTTCTCAGGTGACCACATAATTGCCCGTTTGTGTCTCTGAGCAAAACGCATCTGGGCTCTTCCTCTTGGCTGCAGAGAAGGAGACCTGCTGGGAGCAAACTCCAGGGGTTTGCATGCCCCAGCTCTCCTTCAACAAGTCATCTCCTGGCATCTGTGCTTCAGCTGCAGTGTGGCAGCACAAGGAAGAGGCGAGTAACTGATATAGGAAGATTAAAAAAAGGTTGGATGGGTCTGTTCCTAATGTGAGCCTTGCTGCTCGCAGCCCTTTGATTGCAGCACAACTGAGAGATGGAAATTCACTGGAGGCAAAGGAATTAATTAACAGGAGAAGAAAGGAGCATCAGTCTGTTGGAGTCCTGGCATCAATTCTGAGACGGGTTTTGAAGTGGCAACAGTTTTCCTTGTTCTTTAAAGTTGTTCTACGTCCTGCACGGGGACTCCAGGAGCTGACAGGCAGCACGTGCAGGGCCTTGTGCTGGTGGAGTGACTCAGGTGGCACAGGACAAACCTGCCTGTCTGCGGTGGGGACACCCAGACACTGCATCCTCCCAGCTCCTGCTGCTCCCAAGTACTCTTCTCTGATCCACTGAGACCTTCAAACCGTGGTGGAGCCACCATCCTTCACCGGGCTGTCAGCACTCACTTCGGGCTGAGCTGGCTTGGGAGCTGGTGTGGGAGATGGTTTGCATCTCCAAATGGTTTCACAACTCTGCAAGAAATGAATGCTGACGTTTTGCTGCAGGTGAGAATAACGTTAACCACCTTCAGCCAAATTCCAGTTCAAACTGGGATTCTTTCCAAATGCAGCCGTGCAGATACACGTGGGCTGTGGTTCTCCAAAGCTTCCTCTGGTTCCTGAGACATCAGTTTTCTTGTCCTCAGGACACACTGGCTTCGCACAAGAACTGAAACTCGCCCTGTCCCATGACTCCAGGAGCTACAGCTCAAAAAAATCATCAAATCTCTTCAGACTCCCAACAAAATCAGGAGAGTTCCCAGCCTGCCCTCCACCCAGATCGTGCTTTAAAAGTTTGTGTTCAGCTGCATGCAAAGAGTGGGATCGGTCACTGGGAGCTTCCCAGCTGAGCTGGGGAGGGTTTCGCAGCCAGATTTCTTTCCAAAGGGTGCTGGTCACCCTTCCTCTTCATCCATCAACTTGGCTCCAACTTCACCCAAGCAGAAGTGTGGGGTTTGGGGACTGTTTTTGAGTCAGGGCTGAGTACCTCACTCACACAACCGATGGTCTGAGTCATTGGCCCACGATGCCATGAAACCAGAAACCCACTAATAACAAGGTTTGTGTTAACATACACTTACAGGCAACTTGTGCTGTGGTGCTGACATGAGGTTTGCACAGCTGGACACAGCTGGAGTTAGGTGGTCACTAAATCTTTAAGCCTAAATTTGCCTTTATTTAAAGAAAGTTTGCCTAGAAAAAATTGTTTAGAAGGGATCTGGCCCCATCAGTGATTAATGCTGAAAGGAGTCGCTCACTCCCAGTTCCTGCTCAGAAATTCAAGTGTTATGAACCTTTGAGATGACAGAGGCCTTGCTGTGATCCCTGCTCAGCCCCGTGGATGCAGCGTGTCCTCACACGCTCCCCGATGCTCCGCAAAGCAGAGGAATATCAATTTTTAATACACACACCCAGATCAGAGCTGGACAAGGCCTTCCCTCGTTATCTGCCTTGTTACAAGGCGAGATGAGGATCAAACTGAGAGGCAAGGACACGGTGGGTGGGTGGCACCAGCACCAGCACCACATGTCCCTTCTTCAGAGGGGAATTAGCCAGCATGTCACACCCAGGATAATGATGGTGGCCCCCTGGACTCATCCTCTCCCCGAGGCCAGTGGCTCTGAGGCCACCTCTGCTCCCCTGTGGGATGGACTGAAGCACCAAGGATGAGTTGGACTCAATGATCCCTCCCAGCTTGAGATATTCTGTGCTCCTGTGAGCTCCACAGGTTCTGTGCACCCCGTGCCATGATGCCCCAGGGTCTGGGGAAGGTTTTGGGTGATCGTGGGCCTAAAACAGCCCAGAGATCTGCAGGAGAGCAGTGGGGGCTGGGGACACCCTTTGTCACCAACTGGAAGGAAGTGAGAGGTATGGTGAACCTAGAGAGGCACAGTCACAGCACTGGGGACATGAGAGACATGGAGCCATCTGGCAGGGGCAACACCAGGGTAGAACTGTAACAGAACCAAAACCCACCGTCCTCCCAGCTAACCCAGGCCACCTAAGACAAGATCTGAGCTTCAAACTGAGGTGGACACAGAGCCCAGCCATCCATCCAGCAAACATCTGTCTTCACCCCTGCTCAAAATAAGTGTCAAAGCATGAAGGAGCCTGTCAGAGGAAACCAGGACCCCAGGAAAACCTGGGGGACAAGGGCAGGATTGTGCCCAAGCACAGCCCCCTGGACGGGGGCGCTGGGATGCTCCACCATCAGACCCTCATCTCCGATCTGCCTCATCGGTCCCGGTGGGGCAGGATCAGCCCCTTTGGGATGCCTCTCTCCCTTTCTCCTCCTGGCAGCAGCCCAGCCCTGCCCGCCGGCCCCTTTGTGCCGCAGCGGCTCCAGGGCCGCCCGGGTGGCAGCGGAGCGGATGCGGGTTGTCACGCTTGGGGCTCCGACACCGCGGGGGGACGTCCAGCTCGTCCCGCCCCCCAAAACGGGCTTTTCACGGAGACAAACGATCCCTTCCCTCAACAAAACCTAAGTTCTCAGCCGAAAGTACTTGGCAGCGGCCCCTTGAAATTTTTCTCAGGCTTGTGTGGCTTCGGAACATGACTTTGAGGAACAGAAGAGCAGCCGGAGGAAGCGGCCGATGAAGAATCACCCGCCGTGCCCGCGGCCGCGCGTCCCGCCGGGCTGTCGCTCGCAGGGATGGAGCTGCCGGGCAGGTCCCAGCGGCTGGGAAAAGCCCTTCCCGGCCATCAGAAATCCACTCGGCCCCCGAGAGCCCCCGGGGAGCGGAGGGGGGTCCAGCACCGCCCCCCCCGGCGCCGCTATTGCCGGAGGCAGCGCTGAGCGATCGCGCTGACAGGCTCCTGATCAATGGCACTTATCGAGCCCCTCCGCGCTCCCGGTAATTGGAGGGTTTCTTTCGCTTCCACTCTTATTGACGTTTCCTCCCTGGCAGGGTGTCCGGGGAGGGGGGGGAATTGTCACTTGGAATTACGGGGGAGCTCAGCGGCACGGGCGGGATGGGGAACAACGGCCGCAGGCAGCTGGCAGGTGGAGGCAGGGGAACCTTCAGGGCACGATCAGCACCCACGGGAGCCTTCAGAGAGGGAAAGATAAAATTAGATCACCTGATGCAGGGCTGCAGAGGTGGCGGAGGCGCTTTGGGATCCTGCCCCGACGGCGAGGAGAGGCGGCTCTGCCTGGGGCTGCAGCGGGAGGCAGGACTCTGCTGTGCTTTGCTCTGGGGGTTGATAACACCCACAGCAAGAATTATGGAATTATGGACTCATTATGGTTGGAAAATACCTCTGAGATCATTGAGTCCATTCCCTCAGCATTGCCACGGCCACCACTAACCCATATCCCCAAGTCCACACAGCTTTTAAATCCCCTAAGGGATGGGGACTCCACCCCTGCCCTGGGCAGCTGTGCCAGGGCTGGACAGCCCCTTTCCATGATGAAATTCTTCCCTATTATCCAACCTGCCCCTCCCCTGGCACAGCTGGAGGCCGTTCCCTCTCCTCCTGTCCCTTGTTCCCTGGGAGCAGAGCCCGACCCCCCCCCGGCTCCCCGCTCCTGTCAGGGAGTTGCAGAGCCAGAAGGTCCCCCCTGAGCCTCCTGTTCTCCAGGCTGAGCCCCCCCAGCTCCCTCAGCTGCTCCTGACCCTTCCCCAGCTCCATTCCCTTCCCTGGACATGCTCCAGCCCCTCCATGTCCTCCTTGTCATGAGGACCCCAAAACTCTGAGGCTCTGCACCCACAGCAGAGCCATCCTGCCCTCAGCTGAGTGCTGCTGCGGGGAGCAGAGGGGGGCTGGCAGCAGCCCACCCCTCCCAGCCCCGGGGTTTGGATGCTGCGGCTCCAGAGCAGCTGGAAGTTGGGAGATCCCCACCAAGCAGCACCACACAGCGCCAGGAAAGCTGCAGGGGCAGGATGTGGCCTCTGGGGACAGGATCTGTCACTTTTCTCGTCCCTTCCCATCAATCACCAGCAGGTCCTTTTATTTATTTATTTTTTATTTGCACAATAGAGCTGCTCATTCCCGGCTGAACCAGCCCAAAGGGTGCTGATGGAGCAGGGGAGGAGATGCCAGTTCTTCATTCCAGCTACAGAAACACCTCCACGTGTGCCCACGGCCAGGTGTGCCCATGGCCACAGCCACGCACACACAGGTCAGGGGCTAAGGAGTAAATCAGTTCCAAGTGGTCACTCAGCCTTTCCCTGCCCAAGGACGTTAACAAGGTCACATCCTTATTCTCTCCAGACTAATGAGTGGAGATTACTAATAAGACCTCAGTGACAAGTGACTATATTAATGTAACTCTCTCCTGCTCATAATCAATTTTGTGTGTTAAGATGCAGAGTGACCCTGGTCACCTGGGATGCTCCTGCCACCTCCTCGCTGTGGAGCTGCTGGACTGGGAGAGAGGGATTTTGCCCCACCTCGTGTCCCTGCCTTGGGGTTTCCTTGGTAGAGCACACAAATCACTCCCAGGAGGAGCCCAGCAGCTCACCCCACTCCCAAAGTGCTGCTGTTCCCCAGGGCAGCCTAAACCATTCAGTGCTGGTGTTTTAATAGCCCAAATAGTGAGCATTTCTGCAGCTGAAGGCAGTTTCAGCTGTTTCACCCCCTGTTTCAGTCTCGAGGTGTGCCAGTCCCAGCTCTCCACCTGCTCCAGGCCGCAGCAGTTCGTGTCACCAGCAGCATGTGCTGGAACAGGGAGGCTTTTTTTGGTCCATGGCTCTCAACCACCTCAGCCAGGCAAAGCCTGGCTTATCCCTGCTCTCTGCAAGCCTTGGAGTCACAGGGGGTTGGGCACGACCCCCGTGCCCTGGGATGACCTGCAGGTTCACCCTCCACCTGGCTATGCCCTGTGCCCAGGTCACCACCCCAGTGCCCCGACTGCCGTATTCCTCATCTGCATTTCAAACGACTGTCCAGAACGAGAGGGACTCACTTCAGAGCTGCCTGAGTAATTCTGCAGACATTTAGACCCCCGTGATCTCCCTGAGCTGTCTCTGGGCAGAGGCAGAAGGAGGAGAAATCCAAGGAGTCGCTGTGAATTTTCCACCCAGGACCATCACCACAAAAGGTGACCGTGTGTAAAACTTCAACAGAGCCATTCCAGGATTCTATCAATTCCCACATCCAGCCGGTACATCTTCCTGCAAGGAAAGACTCCTCTTCAACCACTGCCCCAGTGGTGCCCAGGCTGGACCAGCCCTGGCTGCTGCCACCCCCCAGACCAGGCTTCCAACCAGGTCCCACAGAAGCCTCTCAGAACATCCCTCTGCTCCTCACTTTAATAGTCCAGCCATCCCCAGAGCTGGGATGTGGCAAGGGAGCTGCCAGGTTCAGATCCCACCCCACTCCTGGAGCCCTGTCAGCACCATCCTGCAGATATGGAGCGTCCATCCCTTCTCTGCCGGCTCCCTAAGCAGGAGGATTTCCACAGCCCTTTGAAAAGCCATTCAGAGCTAAGTCTTGGTATTAAAGCTGGCCTTTCCTTAGGCAGGTTTTCAATCTCTGCCCGAGCCTGTTGCAGCAAAAAGTTTTTTAAAAGGTCAGGAAGAAGCTTTTAAGCAGATTTGACAATTAACTGTTGTAGCCCCCTTCCCTCCTCGACAGGAGCTGCCGCCTCCGTCCCCGGGGACGGTAATTACTGCTTTATAAATAAGCTTTGAACTCTTGTAAGTAATAGTCTCTCCTCGCATAAAAGCACCCTCTAAATCCACTGGCCTTTTCCACCTTCTGTCACTGCATCTAAAAATAATCGGGGTGGAAAAAAACCCCACCATAATACTTTTAAGAAACTCCAAAACTCTCCCTTTACTCTGCAATGGTGATTTCTCCAACCCCTCAATATTTAACTAACAGAAACTCTGCAGCTTTCCTGGCTGTTTGTGAACTTTTTGTGATAATGACCACATTTTTGAAGTTCTCGGGAGTTACATGTAGGCGATTTAAAAAAAAAAAGGCAGTGTTTCAATATTTCAATTTCTAATGACTGAGGTTACGAGAGAGAAACCAGAAAAGCCCAGCCAAAAAGGACATGAATGAAGAAGCCTTTTCCAAAGGTATTAATTCACATGGTATTCATTTTTTAAACCAACCCATGATTTCTAGGTTTGCAGCTTTATATATATATATTTAAAGCAGTCTGGGATAGCAACGCTGACAGACCCGAAATCCTTTAGGAACTCAGGTTACTCCTGCACACCCCCTGCCCAGCCTGGGTATAAACCCAGCATTTATTTAACAGAGACAGAGACAGGGAAAGCATTCCTCAGCCAGGGAAAAAGCATTCCTCAGTCGGGAAGGCCACGGCTCGTTCCACTCTGCAAGTCACAGCTTTTATCCCCAAAAGCGCAGCCAACACTAACACGCTGCTTTAATCACTTGAGCCTGACACTATCTGTGCAGCAGCACATGGAATAACCCGACTTCATTTTGCCTTGAGGCTGAGCCAGGCTCAAATTGAGGCTCACAGACCTGCTTGTATCAGCAAGAAGCACTTCGTGGGATTGGGAACAAAACTTGGGAGCGGCCACATGGAAACAAGGGGATAATGGCAGTGTGAAAGTGGGGGGCAGGAGGGTTGAGCCAGACTCCAAACCCTCACCCATCCCCTACTCTGTGTCAGGGGGGATAAGACCCCCTAAACCAGGATAGGCACAGCCCCTCTCTCCCCCTGCCCACAGTAATCTCTGTCAAGGAGCTCTTTAAATGGTTTCAAATGTTAATTCTTCATCGTGGCAGTAAAAGCTATTTTTAATCATGAAAGCAGTTCGCAGAAACCCAAACTTTGCACGTATTATGGATTGCTTCCCAAGTCCAGGCGGAGCTGGATGTGTGTTAGGCAGCAGAAAACGGGGGCACATCATCAGGGAGACCCATCCGGCTGGCACAGATGTACCCAGCACTTAAGCCTGGTCCTAAGTGTAGAGCTGGGACTAAAACGCTGCACAAAAGCCAACCCAAAACAGTATGCCTTAAATAAAAGCTTTCAAGTATCTGGTTCTTAATTAAAATTAGCTTTTTCTCAGGTTTCCTGCATGTTCTCTTTGTATTTGAGGTTTTATTTTCCAAACACGGGGGTGAGAATAAGGGAAGCTGAGACAGAAAGGTCTCATTTTTGAATGGAAGTTAAAAAAAAAAGAGACGAGATTGCAAAGTAATGAAGCCAAGAAGCTGCAGGGCTGAGTGTCTGCAAAGGCACCAGGAAAACAAGGGCCACTCTCAGCGCTGAAACCGAGTCCATCAGGAGAGCAGATTAGGCGGTGTCAATGAATAAAGATAATGTCCCGGAGCAGGTCTCAGTGCATCGCCATCTGACTCCTGCAGGATTCCTTTGTCCCTTCCCACCTATGTATTTCTTGAACGCGCCTGTGAAAAGCTCTCCCTGCAAGGCGATCCAAGCCCGGTGCCAAAACGCAGCCTGGTGACTCCAGAGGAGCTGGTTTTATTCAACAGCTTGCGCTATAGAGTGTCTTGATCTGTCTGTACAATCACAACACACACAAAAAACCCCTCAAGGCATCTACTTAGCTCCACTTTTCAACTGCCAATAACACTCACAGCAAAAGTCAAAAGAGCAGCGCCGGAGCCGCGTCCTTTCCCTGCCGCTCAAAGGCTTCGGGGTTGCGAGGTTCCGAGATAACAAAGTCTGGCTCAAGAAATCCTGGATGCCTTTCAAGAGCGTTATTAGCTCTTATGAATGGGTCTGAAGAAGGGGAGGGGGGAAAACCCCACATCCCATGGAGCAGCTCTCTGCTCCCCGTCCATCTCCCCTGGGCACGGGGAGATGTGCCCGGGCTGGGACACCCCGGCGCTGTTCTGTGTGCAGGAGCACAGATGGATGAGGAACCCCATGAAAAGTTCCTTGCAAACCTGCACGTGCTGCACTGGATCAGAAGGGAAAATGACAATAAAAAAGCTAAATTTGGTCTCTGGGAGGCTTGGAGCGCCGGGTTGGCTCTGCAGGGCCAGGGGATGTGCAGCGAGGATTCCGGCTCCTTGTGTCCCACCACACCCGGCTGGGGAGCTCCAGCCTGGCCACTCACCAACCATCCCATAGTACTTCTTAATACTTCCGTAAGAAAACATGGAATTCTTTACAATTCCTCTGAAATCCAGTGTGTGCCATCATCCAGGGCACAGTTCACAGAGCGCAATCCCAACGGACACGCAGGGCAGTGGGAGCTGGGCCCAGCCCCATTCCTGTCTAACTCTTTCTTTGGCTCTTGGAAAAAAGCAAGGAGACAAGATGGAAAAGAGGGACTGTTTTAATAGATCATGTGAGGAAACACAAGACAGAGGAAAAGTGTCACATCGAGCTGATGTTGCCGCGAAGTTTTGGCAGATGGAGATGAGGAAACTTCTTTGGATAAGCTGAGCGCTCTCCACACGAATTCTCTTAAACCTGAATTCCCTCAAACTCCCTTTTATGCAAAGCCCCTTGTCCCAGCACTGCCATGTGACCCAAGGCTGCTGTTACCCCCGTTTCTCCTGCCCCTTTCCCCACAGCCCCAGCATCCCTAAGGCTGTGCCGAATCCCGGGGCGAGGCCGACGGAGCGGCCGGAACCTCTGCGTGGGAAACAAACCAGCTCTGGCAACCAAAAAGGGAACAATCCATGCAAAGATTCTGCTACGCCCCCGAAATGTCACCAGTGGAGCAGAGCAGAGTGTGCTGGAGAGCCCCTGGGAGCCCCAGCCCCTGCACAGGGATCATACGAGATGTGAACACCCCGAGCGCCCCAAACGCCACCCGTGAGCCCAGATGTGCTCGGGGGGTCCCTGGGCTGGGAGCAGGTGCTGTTCCACACACACCGAGGGTGTTCCACCCCTTAAAATCCCTTCACCCCGCAGCCACTCAGCCCACAAGCACCATTTTCCTCAACTCCCACAAGCCAGGGCAGGATCTGGCCCTACTCCCTCACGCCAGAGCAGCTCCCCAGAGCTTTGCAATGAATTTCTAAATATCGCTGCAAACATCTGGGGTTCCATTCAGTTCTTACCACATTCCCATAAAGCAGGGGCAGACAGTGCCAGGCTCCCAAACAGGACCCTCACGCACCCCAGACTGGGGTAGACACATCAGCATCGCCTCTTCTTTTTATTCAGGTTTCCTTCAAGCAGCACTGAGTGCCAAAAAAATTAAAACAGTGTTTTTCTTGATGATGAAACATCCCATAATGCTTGGATTAGCCATTAGGTAATTTATGCTGCAGCCTAGAAAAGGTGTTTAATCTCCTTAGAATTAGCTCAACCTGTAGTAATTCAAGGGATTCTGAATGAGATGCTTTTGCAGAACCTTTTCTTTTCACCATTACTCCAAAAAAAAAAAGGGACTTAGGGCTTTTTTCAAATTTAAATTAAATAAAACAATCAGTAAGAATAAATTATTTCTGTCAGTAGCTTATAGTGTAAACTACTCATCACCCACAAGCAGATACTCCTGACACAGCAGTGAAATCGCTACAGGACTGAGCTACCAAGAAAGAACAAAATAATTCTGGAGCAATATTTCCCAGGGAATTTTTTTTTTTCCACATTTACTCAAGACAAGCAGCGACCTACAGGTGCCTTCGGGCCAAATATCTTGGCGCGAGAAGCAGTTGGTGTAATTTTGGTTTCCTAGCAAGTTCAAATATCTTAAAAATGTTTACACCACTTTTGAGATACTCATTGGAAAAACCTGAATTTCTATCCAGCTTCTCTTTTGCCCCACTCCAGTACATCTCAGCTTTAAACATTTAGCTCTGTCTGGCTTTCCCAGGGAAAGAAATCCCCCAGTATAGGCAAGGTCTTGGGAGAAGACAAAACAAGAGGCAAAGAGGAGAGGAAGCGAAGGGAAATAGTTGTGAGTGTGATTGAAAACACACCTACTCCACGCAGAATTAAAGCAAAACATCTACTGATTTTTCCCTCCCTCCAAAGGACGCAGCTTCTCCCCAGCCCAGCGGCCGCTTCCCCCCGCTCCGAAAACCTTCCCCACTCCATTTCTCCAAATTTACCACAACCATATGCAGAATCATCTTAAAACATCTCGCTGGTACCAGGCCAGGCTCCCTGCAAGCGCTTACAGCACTGAAAACTCCCGACACAGCCATCCAAGCCGAGATTTATTTCTCCTTCTCTCCGTGGTCCATCCTGCGGACGCCTCGCTGGGCTACGGCGAGAGATATGAAAGCGTTCGATCTTCCCCGCTTTAATTATGTGCTCCCAGTCATTAAACTCCCATTCTGCCAAGTGAGATCTATCTTGTAATCCTCACCCCAAAAGATTAGTTATCATCATTATTGTTTCTAGAGCAGCGCAGACACAAACGGTGCTGAGGAACGAGCTAATAAATCACGGGGATATTAATGCAGCCGTAAAAATAAGCGCCGCTACTTACTGGGTTTGAAGGTGTGTTAAGTCCTAACTTTACAGCCCAGATGTGGGCTCACGGAGCTGAAACTCTGCGGGTAAAATTACCACTAAAATTATCCTTTCCATTAAACACGCTGATTTTTCACAGGTTGTTATTCTGGCGAGGATGGGGGAGCTGCAGCCGCCCCCAAAACGCAGGGAAAACACTGAGAGCACGTAAGAAATACGGTATTCCCGCGGGGCTTGCGGAGCAGGGGATGGAGAGGCAGGAAGGACAGGGAGAGCTACTCCTTTTATTATTTTCAGATGTTTCCCCGAGAACACCGCAGCGCTTTTATACATCGACACATTTGGACTCCCTTCAAAAAAACGGAGCAGATTCCACCACCGGCTTCAAGGGACTTATCGCTCCGACTCCGCTTGGCCCGGCCGCTCCGGAGTTGGCCGGGAGACGGCACTTTAATAGACACCACATGCACAGTAGCTGCTCTTCCGAAGGCTTTATCGCCTGAAGAGTTCAGTTCTACCGAAACCCTCCAAAAACAAACTCCCTTGGATCACTCCGGCTCTGCCTTTTGCCACAAACCCACCGACACCGATTTCCCCCTTTCCCGGTCCCTGTTCCGAGTACAGCCAGGGTCAAGCTCGACAACCTCGCTCCCTTTATTTTTATAAACCACGCGAATTAAGTAATTCCTAAAGAAACCCGATGGGGGGAAACGGTGGGACGGCTGAGGATGAAGTGGTAAAGGTTAAAATCGCAAGGGTTGGAGAGTTAAGCGGGCAAATTTTTGCTGCCGGTTTCGTCCCTGGCCGGATGGGATGCGGGATGGGGGGCGCGGGGACAGGGAGGAAAAGGGGGCTGTGGGGACGGG
>VZRE01004983.1:343238-363881 GCA_013396775.1 Cephalopterus ornatus
GGGGTGGCACACGAGGGGGGCACCACCGGGGTCCCCGCGGCGACAGGGGCACCCCACGCGTGGGGGTCACCCCGGCGGGGCAGCCCCCACCGAGGGGAAGCACTGCCGGCCCCACCGTGCTGGGGGACACATTTTCCCACATTTCCCGAGGTTTTCCCAGGTTTTTCCATATTTTCACTTGGATTTCAATGTTTCCCCACATTTCCCTGTGTTTTCATGTGTGTTCCTGTATTTTCTTACATTTTCCAATGTTTCTCCATGTTTTTCCGTATTTCCCCGTGTTTCCCCACATTTGCCCACTGTTTCCCACATTTCCCCATATTTCCACGCATTTGCCCGTGTTTTCACGTGTTTTCCCATGATTTCCCACATTTCCCCACATTTTCCCATCAAATTTTCTTCTTTTATATTTTCCGCCTCTCCATATAATTCCCGGGGCTCCAGTGGGTGTTTGTGGCCATTGGCATCATGGAAAGGGCTGCACCAGGGAGGCTGCAGCTCCAGCTCCACAGTGGTGTGGGATCCCGGGCAGGCACCAGGCTGTAAACAAATAGGCACAAACCCCAGTACCCTGGAAATGCAGCTCCCAGGCTCCCGCTGCGGGTGTGGAAACAGCCCCCATGTGCCCGTGGTTCTTGTTTGGGATGGGAAAGCCTGTCCTGGCTTTCCACTCATTCCCAAATCAGCCCAAGAGCAGCAGCTGAGGTGGTGTGGGTGAAAATCCGCGGATGATGGACGATGCATTGGGATGGTTCCCTAGGATGGTTCCCAGCCCTGTGCAAAGCCTTCCTCCTCTCGATCTGAAATCAGCACTGTCTTAATTAACTTATTAAGCTTGTGCAGTGACAGGGCTGCAGGGCGACACAGTGACAGAGCTGCAGGTGACACAGTGACAGGGCTGCAGGTGACACAGTGACAGGGCTGCAGGGTGACGCAGCTGCATGAGTGTGACTGCGGGGTTCCAGAACGTCAGGGTGAAAGGGCTGCAGGGTGACACAGTGACAGGGCTACGGGTGTGGCTGCAGGGTGCCAGGGTTGCAGGGCTGCAGGGTGAAAGGGCTGAAAGGAGAGTGGTGCAGGGTCACACGGTGACACGGCTGCAGGGTGACAGCACTGCAGGGTGACAGCTGCAGGGTGACACAGTGACAGGGTGACATGGTTGCAGGGTGACAGGACTGCAGAGCTGCAGGGTGACACGGTGACAGGGTGACACGGTGACAGGGCTGCCTGGCCGCAGGGCTTTGTGCCCTCTCGTGGCTGCGCGGGGGCCGCGGGCCCGGCCCGCACAGGAGCTTTTCAGCGGGAAGAAAGAACGGGAGATCCCTTCCAGCTCCCAAGGCGAAGGTTCCCTGGGGAAAACCGAGCAGGAAAGATTACATCCAGGAAGCGAATCTGTTCTCGGGAGCAGTTTGATAAATACAAACGCGTCCAGAATCCGTGGCGTGGCACTTGCCAGCTCTTGTCGGGTTTACGTAAGGATTGGAAATAGGAACTGTTCCACGCCAGGCGGGAGCGTCGGGAACGGCTCCAGCTCCCTGTTTGGGTTGGGAGGGGGGGAATGTTGTTGTTGGAAAACGCCAATTTGTCAAAATGGAAACGTTTGGCAAGAATCTATCCATTCTGACAAACTTGTGTCCAGACACAGCCAGGGAGACTCTGGAAAGGCAGGAGCGGGGAGCAGAGCATTCCCACCCTCCTCATCCTCAGTGCAGGGCACAGAGCTGGTGCTGCAGAGCCTCTTGGCACTGCCAGCTTCCCCCTGGGGCGATTGGAGGAGCAGCATCTCTTCCTTTCTCACCTCCAAAATTGAGGGAAAAGGCTTAAAACAGGAGCTGGGGGCTCACTCCTGGTGCCACAGCGAGGGCAGGAAGCACGGAGCGCTCCAGGGCCTGTGCCATGTCCAGGGCTGCCCCAGTCCCGCGTGTAGATCAGCTGGGGGGGCCCTGCAGGAGTGTCCTTGGATTCAGCTCAGACCCCATTGGACAGGGACGAGCTCCCTGCCTCGCCTGCAGCTCAGGCAATTGAGGACAACCAGCTCAGGTGCAATTTTTTAGCAAAATCAGGGCATTTTGGTTGAAATAAAGGAGTCCTGCAATGAGCAGCTCCCCCTGCTCGGTGCCCTTGGCTGGCAGTGGCCACCCAGGGGTGGCTGTGCAGGACACGGACCACGGGAGCAGCACGGTGTGGAGATGCCACAGCCAGCCATGCCTTGGGAATGGTGCTGGGAGGATTCATCCTCCCCCCTGGGACGAGCAGGGACAGGCACTGCCATACCCTGTATCCTGACATCCCACCTTGGGATGCTCCATGGAGGGGCTGGAGCGTGGTCGAAGGACTGCGCCGCAGCTGCCAACGGGCAGAGGTGAGACCCATCCAGGCTGGCTGGGAGCTCCCACAGCAGTGATTCCCGGGGCTGCCAGGCTTGTAGGGGGTACCAGGGAGCAGCAGGAGGTGGCCCAGCCCGCGGGATGCTCAGGGATGGTGTCACTCCATCCATGCAGACCCACCACCAGATCTGCAGTTTGCCTCAGCTGAAAGTGTCCAGCGACCCTTTCAAAAGGCCGTGAGAGCTGATGCCAGAAGTAGCTGTGCACATAAATGTGGGTTGAATTTGGGGTTTTTTGGGAGGGTTCCCTTCAGACAGGTGTGTTCCCTCTTCTCAGTGCAAGCTCAGCCCTAAGGGGAAGAGACACCAGGACAGTGCAAGCTCTGAGGACAGACATCCTCAAATCCCCCTGTGTCCCATCTCAGGCTCACTTGGAGTCAGCTGTTCCCATCATGGGCTGAAATCCTGGTCCCAAAGTGGGAGAAGGTCATCTGGGACAGCCCAGTGATGAGCCCCGGGGGCCAAACACAGCAATATCAGCACAGCACCACGTGAGCTCCACACCCCCCTTGCCCACCCTTTCCCCCATCCCAAATCCAGCAGGATGGGACCCCTGCATCCCAACCAGCCCCCTCAGCACCACGACCCTCCTCCAGAGCCCCCCCTTCTGCTGCAGGCAGGCGGGAGCCGCAGCGTGGGTGCTCTGGGATTTCCCAAAGTTTGTTATTACAAAGAGAGAAAGAAAAGGGCTCAAGGGATCAGCAGGGATGAAAAATGCTTTAGGAACACAGGAGATCATTTAGCAGGTCACCTCCACGGCGGGGTTTGCCAGGCTGATAAAGGCGAGCAAACTTATTAAGGCGCTCACAGCTTGATTCGAAACGGCTGCTCCAAACAGCCAATTACTCCGGGCCCTTCCAATCCAATTAGGAAGGCTGTTTCCATGATTATGGTGGTGTGTTGTACAAATACAGCACAGCTCCTCGGGTTCAAAGAGCAGCCCATAAAAGGGAGCTCGGAGAGAGGCGAAGCAGCACCGGCAGCCAGGGAGGCAAACCCCATCCCTAGGGATGCAGGTGGCCCTGTCCCCAGGGATGTGGGATGCCCAGGTCTGACTGGAAGAGCAGCCCTGTGACCGTCCCTAAAGCAGCACAGCCCCTCCAGACAAGGAAGCAAAGTCGCTCTGCACTGTGGTCCCCACCACGAGCTATCCCTTGGGTCACCCAGACAGGGGTGTCACCGGGATCTTTGGCAGTGCCACCCCCAGGGGCTGAGAAAAGTTCACCCCTTGTCACCCAGCTCGGCTGGCCTTTCCCCAGAGACCTGTCAGGCTTTGAGGTTTGTCCATTGGGTGTTGGAAAAAACCCATCATCATCAATGTCACACTGTAGGGGGATTTATCCTGATCCTGCACGGGGGAGTGGCAGGTTTTACAGAGGGAGAAACCCAGGTGGGACCATCGAGGCTCTGCCGGAGCTCACCAGGGCCAGCAAAGCCAGGATGGGTCATAGAAGCACAGAATATCATAGGATATGAGCAAGGAGGAGGAATGGATCATGCCTCCTGATCAGGATCAGGGGTGCTTGGTGCAGCACATGGAGCTGATCCTGTCTGCTCCGGGTTTCCCATCACCTGGGGCAAAGGAGACACCAAAACTCATCACCGAAGATGGAAAATCAACCCACAAACCCTCGGTCCAAGGAGCTGAGCTGGGCTTGAGGGGGGCCAGAGGGGCCGGGGCTGAGCCACAGCTCCAGCAGCACCACAGCCATCCCAACCCTCACCACAACCGCTCCAACGGGTTCGCTCCAGAATCCTGGCGCACGGCCACCGCTGGGGTGGAGCCCAGCCCCTGTTATTAAAATGTGTGACAGCAGCTCAAGATGGAAAGTGAAGTTGTACATTCTCCATCTGAAACTCCGGGAGGAATTTCAAGCAGGGGAATGCAATTTCCAGCCTGGAGCAGAGCCAGCAGCACCAGGGCGAGATTTTTCTTAATATGGCTTTGCAAAACTCGAGCACAGAAAATCGCCCGTAGCTACAGCGATGCCGGGAAGCAGGAGACAGCCCCGGGCCGGGCCGGGAGGAGGAGAGGGCTTTGTGCAACAAAAACACCCACCAGCTCCAACAAGCTGCTGTCCCTGTCACCGCCAGGACCTCTGGTCACCTCAGCTCCCTGCTCCAGCCCGGTCTCCGCTGGGATTTGGGGGCTGAGCCACGTGGAGGCTTTGTGGCCCAGGACGAACCGCTCTCCTGGCCCGGGAAGGGAGCAGCATCCCGGGAGCGAGGGTTTTGGCAGCGTGGCCTTGCTCCCTCTATCAGCCCGCGAGGGATGTGTGTTCACCAGCTCCTTGTTATTCTCCTGGTGGCATTTTGGGACAGTGACCTCCTGGACCACGGGCAACCCCCATCACCCTCTGCCTCCACACCAGCCTGGGGAGCACAGCTACAGCTGGCTCTCAGCCTGCTGGAGTCACAAAAGGAGCCTCCCCCCATTTCTGGTTTTGATTTAAATAATCCAAACAAGGGGATAAAGCAGCCAAAACCCAGGGATTTTTTTTTTTTTTTAAAACTTCAATTTAAAAAATAATACACGTGAAATGTGCAATTTTTATTAGGGCAGGCAGAGCCACGGGGCATCAGTGACAGGGATGCGAGAAGGCACAAAAGTGCTTTTTTTTGTGTTTAATTTGCTGTTACCCCGTGACTGGTCACACAGGTCTGTGGAAGCAGAGGAATTTCCTTATCCTGGTTGTATGTGTGGAGCAGCAAGGGCATTTCCAGCAGAGAAAGTCCCCTTTGGAAGGAGCCAGGGGATACCACGCACGGGGGTGGTGAAACAACTGTGTGCAGTGGGTGATGGATGCAGCAAAAGCTGACAGTGTGGAGCCCATCCAGCTCAGCCCATAGGTGGATTGGGATTTTCAGTGAGGTTCCTGGCTTCCTCATGGATGTTTCAGGGGAGCTTCAGGCCAAAAAGCCTGGTGATGGAGGTGCATTCAGTGCTGGGGAGGTGGCAAAGCCCTTGAGGGTCTATCGGAACCGTCTCTGTCTTTCCCAGGAAGGGAGGGAGGGAGAAAGATCTCCAGCCCCACCTTCAACCCCTCTCTATCAGCCTCTCCAACACCCCTCACATCCTCTATTCCTGTTATCCCTGTGTCTCTGCTCATCCATCTGCTCCACAGGCCACTGCCTGTCCGGCCAGGGGGATCCTGGCAGCTGTCTACCTGCTCCTTACAAGCTCAGTAACCCCCTGGAACCATAATGGTGTGCTCATTGCTGATCTCATTTGGAGTTAATTACATGGCAAATAGACATCTCTCTAATTAGCTTGGAAGCTTCCCAATAAGGGCTCGGAGCAGCCCATCAATAGCATGGGAATGCAGGAATTCATCCTGCTGGTGTTTCAACACCCACTGCTCACTTGCGGGTCTAAATCAATAGTGTCGTCCCATTGGGAGTGGGGGAAGATGAGGCATCAGTTCAGCTCTGGGGGAGAAGGAGAACGTGAGGGAACCTCTCCTGGCCACAGCAGGTGAGATCCAAAGCCAGGTTGGATGGGGCTTGGAACAACCTGGGATAGTGGAAGGTGTGACAGTGGAA
This sequence comes from Cephalopterus ornatus, assembly GCA_013396775.1. Lineage (NCBI taxonomy): Eukaryota > Metazoa > Chordata > Aves > Passeriformes > Cotingidae > Cephalopterus > Cephalopterus ornatus. The sequence continues at coordinate 349,168 of VZRE01004983.1, forward strand.
GGGGTGAAACTGGACGAGCTTTAAGGTCTCTTCCAGGAAAAGCCATTCTGGCATTCAGTGATTCTCTGATTTCCATTCTAAAATACACCTACAACATGCTACCAACAGGGTCACTGCAAGGTTTAATCCCACTTTTTTGTCCCCTGCTGCTGGGCTGGGGGCTGCACCAAAGGCACTGGGACAGCACTGCTGTGGGACTGGAAGGTGCAGCAGCACCCCATGAAGTGAGGATGGCGAAGGAGGGGTGCCAGCCCTGAGCCTGCTCCCCCTGGCACTGCGGTACCAGACCCACCGGAGAAAGGCTGGAGCCGAGTTCGCCGTTCACCAGGCAGGCAGGGCCAGCCCTGGGCCATAAACCAGGCTCAGCTCATCACCTTGAAGGGCACAGCTGGAGAATTACATCCTAAACTCTCCCCAGACCGGCCGGGAAGCACGCAGAGCTGTTCCCAATCCAGCTGGGACGCATCCTCCTTCCCTGAGTCACAGCCACGAGCTCTGCGTGGCCGTGCCCAATCTCTGTGGGAAATGGCTTCTTCCAAGCAAATCCTTTACAAGTTTCCTCTTTTTTATTTTTCCAGGGGAAAAAAAAACCCCAAACCGAACCCATCTGGGGGTAGGGGGGTGTTTCCCTTGTTTTCCTCTAAAAAAATCCTGTCGCCAGGTGCAGATGGCCACATTTACGAGTCTGTGGAGCTCTGGCATGCCCACTGCTAATTCCGTGCACAGGTGGGGGGTAGCTTTCATTTGGCTCCGGTTCAGCCAAATATCCAGTGGCCAAAGGGAGAGGAAGGTGTGGGATCGAGGATTGGAACATCTGGAGCAGAGCCAAGCAATTAATGAAATGTGAATTTCGAAGAAGATGTCCCAAATGCATTGAGGGGAAAAAGGGGGGTTCGAAGGGCTCTCTGGGGCCAGCCAGGAGGGAGGCAGCTCCCAGTGTCCTTCTGTCAGGTGTTTGGTTGGGTCTGGAAACCGGAAAATAATGTGGTGTCAAAGAGAGAGGTAAAAACCAACCATGGGATCAAACCCTGGCCAGCTGCACCCCCAGCAAAACCTCCACTGTGGGGGGGACAGCCTCCAGAGTCTGATGGGTTAAAACCTGAATGTCAGAGGTTTTTCAGCAGCAGCAGCGGGATCAGGCTCCAGCTTTGGGTCAGAATCCTGACTTTTCACCTGACCGGGCAGGGAGGGTCCCACTCCCTGGGCCAGCCTGGAGCTCTCATCCCTAGAAGTGTCCAAGGCCAGGTTGGACAGGGCTTGGAGCAACCTGGGCTAGTGGGAGGTGTCCCTGCCCATGGCAGGGGGTGGGAATGAGATGGTCTTTAAGGTCCCTTCCAACCCAAACCATTCCGGGATTCCATGACACCCATTTCCCCAAGTAGTGGATGCATCGTGGATACTCAGCTGCTGAAACCAAAGCCTGGTGGGCAGCAGGTCATGCTGGAGCCACAACCCCACTTCCCAGGTGAAAAACACCCCTTTTCCATGAAGACCTTGGGTCTCCCCTGGGATGGAGGAGCAGGGAGTGGAACAGGAGCAAGGGCAGGGCTGGGTCCAGCTGCTGAGCCTCACCCAGCAGGCCAGGGCTGATCCCGCTCATCTCTCATCGTGTGTGATGCACATGCTGAAGCAATCAGCAGGGAAAGGCTGGAAGGGCTCCAAAGTGGGAGAGGGTGTGGGGTACACCCGGCTCCCCACGGCCCCGGGGCTGCCATACCTCGTGCTCCAACAAACCGCAGGTGCTGGGGGTTGCGAGCACTTGCCCAGCACCTCGGAGCTTTGGGATCTGCCTCCTGGTGCCCAGACCCCTCCCAGCTCACATCCTCCTGCTGCCGAGGGTCCCCTTTCCCAGGGATGTTGGCATCTGGTTCCCATAGCACAGGCCCCACATGTGCTGTGTGACCCCCGGGCCCCAGCCCCTCCCCAAAAGGCAGGTCAGCACTCGCCGGGGCTGCGGGAAGGAGCCAGGGATTGTCTGGAGCGGGGCTGATGACAGGAGCTTTCAGGCTCATCACCAGGCTCTGCCACAGCCGGGGCAGACGGGGACGGGAGCGGAGCCGCCCGTAACCTGAGGCTCCTCAGCCCGGGAGAGCCACCCCAGGGACCTCAGACCAGCACGGCCTCCTGGTGCATCCCACAGCTCAGATCATCCAAATACTCGGGTGCTTGTGCTCCAAGACTCTCCTGTCACTTCCCACTGGAGTCAGCTGGAGCAGAAGTCCCCAACACCAGCCCTGGCTCATCCCTCTGCCTGTTCCTCCAGCTCCTGCCAAACACGTCCCAACAGCACCAGCCCCTGGCCCTGTGGGATCTTTGTGGATACACCCCCAGAGCTCCCTGGACAAGGGAATAGTCCAACAGCCCTCACTGGAAGGGGCACAGGACCGTGGAGGGGGTTCAGGGCTGTGGGGATGGATGGACGTGCCCACCTTGGCTCTCACCCATCACGAGACCCAGCTTGTGAGCACAGGCAAAAACATGAGAGCCCATGAATCCAAAATGCTGGAAACGGGTTTTAGGATTGTACCTCGGGGATGGAGCCCGGATAGACCCCTGTCTGTGCCACAGTTCCCTCCTGCAGCAGGGTTTGAGTCCCCAGGGCAGTGCCAGAGGGGACTGGAGCAGCCCAGCACAGGGGACCAGGGTGTTTTCCAGGCACCTCCTTGTGCTGGGGGTGTCATGTAGCCATAGCCAGACTTTTGCATCCCAGCTGCCAGGATGAGGCTGGAGAGCTTTGGAGACAGCTAGCCAAAGGCTCAGAGGCTTAGATGCAGGGCCCAGCTGCCCATCAGCCCCTGAACAGGGACAACTGGGACGAGCCTGCTGGCTCTGCCCCATGTGCCTCCCAAGGCATCCCTGCATCTCTCTCCCTCCCGTAATTCCCACCTTTAACTCTCACAACTGCTGGAGCTCCTTGGAGCATCCTCTGGCTCCCCAGAACACCCAGGGCTGCCAGACTCCCCCCAGCCCCTCTCCCACCACCCCCCACAGCAGGACCAGCCCACAGGACCCACCACCCCGGGGCTCATGTGAACACCCCGTGGTCATTTTTAACCTCAGATCTTCGGCGTCATTAATAACACACATGTGGGTCCGGGCTCCCCTGGGGGATCACATCTGGGGGATATTCATCATGGCCACCGCGGGCTGCAGCCCCCACCCCCCACCCCGGCGCGGGATGGGTCACATCTGAGTGCTGAGCCGCTTGATGTGGAGTCATTAGCATCACAGACTTCCAGCCCAATTACTTGACAGATGAAATCAAGATCCGTTGGCCTTATTGTTTGCATCTGGAGTGCTGCATCCGCACACACTCTGCCTTCTCCTCCTGCTCCTCCCTGACCACGACAATGCCAGTGTTGGCTTCATCTGGGCGTCGTTTACCTCAGCTTGGCATATGGGAACACATCAAATACCCCCCGGTAAAATTAGCCCTGTCCGACAGCAATTATCCACAGCACCTTCAGGGAGGAGAAGATGCACCATTTCCCACCTCTGCCCGCTGGTTTCCCTCCCACCAGCAGCTCCACAGGAGAAGGTTTTACTCTCCCGGTGATCCCGGAGTAAGCCCAGGTGGATCCCACCCCAAGCTGTTGGCAGCTCCAGTTTTGCAGCCAAGCTGCTGCTATTTTACCAACCGATTTCACACAAAGGAACAGTTATGCTTCATTTCTACCTATTAACACGTCGAGTTTGCTTTAGGAGGGGGGGAAAAAAAAAGGGAATTGCATCAGAAATATTTGAGGTGCTGAAGTCAGCACGCAGGTGCTGGGGCCGGCGCGGTGCCGGCAGCATTCCAGCGCCAGCCCAAGCAGAAAGCTCCTAATCCCGGTGATTGCAGCACATAAACACGGGTATGGGGATGGACTCACACCCCGGGCAGCCTCTGGGTTCATCTCGGCCCCGGAGCCTCACCGGGGGCTGTTGGCTGGGGAGAGGAGGTTAATTCTCCCCGCGTGTCTCCCGCTGCGCTCTGCTCCGCTCGAGGGCCACCAGGGTCAGCCATGGGCAGAGCGGGGATGGCCCTGGGTGCTGCAGGAGCATCATCCCCAGGGCAGAGGTTCTGCCGGCTTGCCTGGCACGCAGGGTGATGCCCATCCATCCCCCGGGCAGCACAGAGCCACAGCAGGCATGAGGCAGTGCCCTGGAGGCAGGCACCGAGCAGCAGAAGGAATTTGGGTTTCTTTTTTCCCCTCTAACCCATCTGTCCTTAATTTCTTTGGGGGTTTCACTCCAAATTCTTTGGATTCTGCAGCAAATGCTTTGCAGTCCTCCCCTCGGCGGCTGCCCAGCTCAGGGCTGCTGCAACCAGACCAGAGGGAAGGGAAAATCCCAACCCTGCAAATTCACCAACAATAACCCATGCCCAGGGGTTGTTTGTTGATCCATGGGATTTTTATTATCTGGTTTGGGTCGGTTGGTCATTTGTTGGTCCATCCTCCTCCCTGTTCTGGGGGCTGTGCCAGCCTGTCCCTCCGTGCAGCAGCGGGGGACAATAGATTTGGTGGCAGGGGACACCAGACCCCGTTCCAGCCCACATCTGCCCATCCCCACATGCTGTGCTCTGTCTTTGCCAGAGGCTGGATCCGGTCCTGCCAGTCGTGCCCAGGAGGCGCACACCGTTGTGCCAGGAGTCAGATGTCCGCCTCGCCAGAGCTCTGCCGGGAGGTGTTTCCATTTCCTCTTATCATTTGTAGCAACAAATCACTTGTTTTGCCCTAATTTTGCAATTACAAGTTGGTAGCTCTGGGCTACGGGCGAATGCAAATGTCTGAGGCTGGGGAGCGCGGCAGCCCCCGTGGTGTGATGTGCCCTGCAGTCGCTGCTAATTAGCCGCTAATTTTACAGACTCCTTTATGGTTTGCAGTCATTTAATCTTCCTCATGGGCTGCAGCCCCGCAGGCAGAGCTCTCCGGGGAAGCACCAGCGCGGCTCAGCAGCGGCTCCCCGGGGAGAGGGGGCTGCAGCAGAGCAGGACCCCGGCGCCAGCCAAGCAGGTCCCCAGGATGCTTGGAGCAGCCTGGGAAGCATCAGGAGTCACTCCCAGCCCGGCTGAGGCTGAGCTCAGGGTGGTCACGGCCCCCTTTGGGTGCTCACACCTCCCTGGGATGTCAGGATCCAAAATACCCCCCACCCCACTGTCATGCAAAGCAGACACTCAGATCCTGCACAGCACTGGGTACAACCGGTCCTGCTCCAGCAGTGACTGGCACAAGCCCACACAGAGGCTCCGTTTGGGCCCAGCTTTGAAAATTAAAGCAGTGCCTTGGATTAACACGGGAGCACAATTCCTCCTTGGAGCCCACGTCCAAGCCACAGGTTTGATAAGCATCAGGACAGGGGTGCTGGCCCCAAATGGAGAAATTAGACAAATACCTCACATATTTGGGTGACTCACACACATGAGCAGCTGCAACTGAAGGTGTGATCCGCCCTTCACGTGCATTGACAAATTACAGCCTCTCCTCGTTCCCCCCTTAACCCCCAGTGAGGTGGAGGCATTGGCCTGGTGTTTGCCCCTCACAGGGAGCCCAGCTCCCCAGTGAATCCCTCTGAAACAAGGAACATTCCAGGGTTATCCCTGCTCATTGCCTCCCGCTCCCATCCCACAGAACCTCAGGGTGATGGGACAGCCTGGACCAGCTCCATGGGGCTACTGCTCTGTAGCTCGCTTCATGGATGGACTGGGGGATGAGGAGGGTCACATTCCCCGGGACCTGGGCGATCCAGGGGGTTCAAAAGCTCTTTGAGTGTCGAATCCACAATCCCTCCATGCCCATTCCCGATGGAGCAGCACAGGCAGCCGGTCCCACTGGTCCCCCACATCCCATCGGAGCGGCCGTGCCAGGCGTTGCCATCCTGCTGTGCGTGGGCTGGGCAGGAAAGGTGGGCAATCTCCAGTCTTGCGTCTTAGGAGCCATCCCTTAAATGGGCTATTTTAATTAAGTGCAATCTAAGTTATGCAGGATTGTCAGGAGAGATGACGGAAAACATTTCACCGGCTCCCTCAGCCCGTGACCCAGCACCGACCTGCCCCACACCCTCGGGCAAACTTGAACCTACAGACCCCGCTCCCTTGGAGACAGAATTCCCAGGAAAAGAGCACACCACTCTATTTTAGTCCCATCGTCCCGGGTTAGCGCGTCCGGACAGGTGACAGGGAGCTGTGTGGATTCATGTCCCCACAGCGGGACAGATGGATGGATGTATGGACACAGGATGTGGCTGGGAGAGGCAGCACCCCCTGCCTGTGTTACCTCCCTGCCAGAGCCTTGGTGCTTCACCCGCCAGAGCCAGCAGCTTAAATTAATCTGAGATTAACTAGTTTGAACCCTTGCTTTGAATCTGATGCCTGTGAGATTGGTTTGAAAGCTCAGAGAAGTTGACTTCCAGCAGAGCTGTGGTGCTGCTGGCAGGAACAGCCCGGCCATAAAATCCCAGCCCCTACTCAAGACGTCAGAGGGGAACAAAGATAGACTGTGATGCAGGAAAGATGCTCAAATTTAAAATAATCTGGGAGGAATGAGCACAGCCCTGCAGACACATGGCCCCAGCATCGCTCCCGAGCGGAGCTTTTCCTCTTTAAATAGACTCCACCACTTTCCAGCCTTCATTTTCCATATAAGAAACAACGCAGTTCAAAATCCTTGGATCCTGCCAGGTGCTCCAGGAAGCCCCTCAACTCATCCCAAACACACTGGCTCCTTGGAGGTGCCCTCTGAGCACCCAGTCCTGGAGGAAACATGGGCTCCGCAAAAACCCTTGGCAGTCTTCCCAAAGCTTCCCTACTCCTGAAATTGAAGGATCGAGCCACAAGAAGCCCTCCATCTGAATTCAAATGAGCTGTATTTACTGTTCATGCTAATTGAATTAGGTTAACTCCAGGCTGGATGATAAGCAGAGCCATCCCTTACAGTTCCTGGCTTTATTATATTTAACGTTCAGACAAACACCCACCAGAGTATCCTCAGGTTCAAAGCACTGGAATTTGGTCCTGGGCTGTTTTCATCCTGCCCTGACAGGGCTGGATGGGAATTTGGTGGGTTTTTTGGGATTTGTGGTGTGGAAGTGCTGGTGAGTCCAGTGCAAATGCTGTGTTTCCTCCTCTAGAGCTGGGAAGCAGAAACCCACGGGCAGTGCTGGGTGGTGATGGCAGAGGGTGGTACCAGGGGTGGGAGCAGCTTCTCTCCTCAGTTCATATTCCACATCTCTGTAGGGCAGGATCCAGCCTCATCTCCTGCAGGATCCAGTCCCTGCAGTGCCACCCTCTCTACCCCCATTCCAGTGGGAGCACAGCCAGGGAGGGAGGGAACAGCACCCACCCAAAAGCTGGGGCAGCAGAGGGGGCCAGGCTGGGGCAGAGCACCATGAAGTGACAGGACAGGGGTTTCAGTGGGGAAGGAGAACATTCCACCCATCAAGACGAAGTTAATTCAATAAACCCAGGCAGGAGGCTTCAATAAGCCCAGAGGACCCTGCCAAGAGTCACACTCCCTATATCCAAGCGCACAAAAGCTGGACATGTAAGACATGAAGAAAGCACTGTTGGGGCAGGCCAGTGCCAGCCAGCAAATCTATTACAGTGGGAACATGAAATATTAATCACTGGTGCATAAAACAATAGGAAAAACCTGCCTTTTGGGGCAGCCATCCATCCTCACTCAGCAGGGAACATCAAGAGACACTAATTCCATACAGGTTCTGCTTAAATATTTGCCTCTGCCTTAATGCTCACGCAAGAAGCATTTGCTTTGAAGTTGAAAATAGACTGTAAATGTCTTTTGTGTGAGATGAAACATGATAAGACATGAAACCAGGAGGCTAAACTGTAGTTAATCACGGTGGTTTTACAAGCAACAAATCATTATTGTAGACAGTAAAGTGTATTGTTCTAAAGCACACGGCAGGAGGACCGTGGGGAGAGAGCCCTGGCCGGGCATCACCCTCCACCACGGGGGGTTTGGGGCCATGGCACGTTGGGGTGGGCACAGGAGCAGCCACTGGGCCAGAAGGATGCTGGGAGGGGTGCAATAATGCTGGTCCAGGGCTGGGCTGGTGCTCTCAGGGCTGGGATGATGCTGGCTGGGCTGGGTTGGTGTAGGGGCAGGACTAGGCACAGGGCTGCACCAGCGCTCTCAGGTCTGGATTGATGCTGGCACAGGACTGGACTGATGCTCACGGGGCTGGACCAGTGCTGGCAGGGCTGGAATGATCTTGGCAGGGCTGGGATGGTGCTGGCCTGAAGCTGGACCGATGTTCACAGGGCCAGGCCGATGCCGGCAGAGCTGCTCTGATGTCGGCACTGGCCTGGAACGATGGCGGCACAGCCCGGAGCATCCTTCCCTGGTGGCCCCTTTCCCCAGGGTGATGTGTTTTGGGATGGTTCAGCCAGCTTCCCAGTGGAGCATGGGGAGGGCAGGAGTGCTGTGGCATCCCCACACTGGCACTGCCATTTCAGGGTCTGGCACCGACTCCGTTCTGCACCCACAGCATGGGATGGAGCTTCACCCGAAGGGATCAGTCCCACCCTGGGCACAGTCTGGGAGACCCACGCAGGGAAGTCACCCTCAAACACTTGGGATGCTCTTGGGATGGGGATGGAGCCCGTGGTGGACACAGCTCTTCAGGTACAGAATCCTGGAATCGTTAACGTTGGAAAGGACCTTTAAGAACATCATGTCCAACCATCCACCAGCACCACTAAACCACGTCCTCAAGTGCCACGTCCACACATTTTTTGAGCACTTCCAGGGACTCCACCACTGCCCTGGGCAGCCTGCTCTAATGCTTTACAACCCTTTCCATGAACAAATATTCCTACTATCCAATCTAAAGCCCCCCTGTCGGGTGCTGGTGCCGAGCACAGGGACACGCCTGCACTGGGCTGGGACAGGTATTTCCCACATCAAAAATGAAGCTCCTGATTAGAAGCGATGCTCACTTGGGAGCGTGAGATAAGCCAGCGTCTGAGTGTGACTGATTAACAACTAAACCCTCACTAATTGCCTTAAAAAGTCGGAGCTCAACAGCCGGGGAAGGGAAATAAAAAAGAAAAAAAAGAAAAAAAAGAAAAGATTAAAATTTTCCTCGGGCTAAATATTTTTCCTGCGTGCTCAGACTCGCTCTGGATGTTTCCAGTCATTATCTCCCTAATTAACACACACCACAAACCAAAACCAAATTTCCCCACCTCCTGGCTCGGGGAGGCTCCGTGGGATTAACTCAACCTCAGGAACGGGATCAGCAAGGGCCCAGCAAGTGGCAACTCAGGGCAGGAGTTGGGATAGGGAGAGATGAAGTTATTCTTGGTGAATTACGCATAATAAGCCTTTAATTTTCTCCAGCTTTTGCTGGAAATGCCCTGGGACAGGTGAGGTTGCCGGGATGGAGCGGGAGAGGCGATGGAGGGGCACCTCTCCTCCTGCCGGCCCCCACGGTGCCGGGAGACCACGATGGGGTGGGATTTTTTTGTTTTTTCAATTGCTGTCACTTTTATTTTCTGTAATTAACACAAGAGCTGCATTTTCAGAGCCCCCAAAGGAACCCACATAATCCCTTTTAAGCAAACTGATGCTTCAGAGCCCATGACTGGGATGGGACCCAGCAGAGCTTGGGATCAAAACACCCATTTACCAGAACCAGCTGCTCCAGAGCACCCCAAATCAGGCTGTGCTCCCTTTCCCAAGGGATATCCCAAAGTATAACCCCCCAAAATGCTGCTTTGGGGTCTTGGGCTTTTGGGGTTTGGGCTTTGGGGTCACCTGGAGTGTTCACAGCCAGGTACACCCTCCTGCCCTTGGAGCCACGGGCCCAGCTGGAGCGGGAAAAACTGCAGATCAAAGGGTAAAATGAAATAAAATTACACAAATATCAAAGAAGGAGCCACCCCTGAGAGGCCAGGAAACAGGAGTGAGAATTGCAGGTGAAAGCAGGAGCAGGAGCAGCCAGGCACTGGCTCCAAGGAATAGCGGTAATTAAAGCTTCCGAGCGCCTCCGGGCCATTTTCTTTTCCCTTGCATAACATAATTTCTGTGGGGCTTGTCCTCTTTATGAGGAGCATTAATCTAACTGCTGGCGGGCTCTGGCTGCTGTGCCAGCGGCTGGAGCCATCCCGAGGAGGGTCAGGGGCAGGTCCCCTGCATGGCGTGTGGATAAAAAAATGGCAAAACCCAAAAGGGAAGGTCAGCTGGAGGCTACGGGGGAGGAAATGAATGATTTTCCAAACAACCAGGGAAGTTTGTGTCGGCCTGGAAACGTAATTCAATTTGTGTGTTAGAGCTGAGCTGCTCGCAACTAAGCAAAATCCTCTCGTTATTGTCATTAATGTAAAAATTGAATGAGGAGGGAGATGGCAGAGGGAATGCCCGGGCCATGGAGGGAGGGAAGAGCAGGTTTCCGAGTGCCCTGGGCACCCGCAGTGGTGTGGGGAGGGTGAAGGACCCTGTGGGTGCATGGGGTGGCTGAGGGTGCTCGGGGAGCTGGGATGGGATCTGTCCTGCAGGATTGCATCCTGAATCCTCAGCACCAGGTGCTGCCTGGAGCTGTGCGCTCCCAGGTCTTTAACATCCCTGCCAAAATGGGATGGGATGGAACATTCCCTGCTGGATCATCTCCTTCGTACTCAGCACCAGGAGCTGCCTGGAGCCCTCCAAGACTGAGGTCCCTGCAAAATCAGATGGGGTGAGATTTTTCCTGCAGGGTCCCATCCTGCACCCTCAGCACCAGGAGCTGCCTGGAGCCCTCCAACCTCAGGTCTTTAATATCCCTGCTAAAACCCCATCTCCAGCCAGATTTCCAGGACAATGTCCCATCCCTATTGAAACCATCCTGAGGGGTTTTCGCTCCGGATAATTTTCCTTCTCGTTGCTGCACGGCTGGATGCACAGGATCCCTCACCAGCGTCCTCCTTCCCTCCCTGCGGCGCCTGGAGAAGGGTTAGGAAAGGCACTGGCACCCTCCCGTGCCCGCATCCCTGAACTGCAAGGCAGTGTGGAATCCCGGCTGGATCCCCTGCGGCACAAGCTGCTGGACAGAGCAGGAGAGGGAGGAACCTCTGCTGCCTCCTCACTGCAGCATCTCACGGGAAACCACTCCAAAAATCCCTTCCTTCCACACACTTCTGTGCTCCAGGGCTCACCTGGAGGTCACCAGTCCAGGGCAACCCTGGAACGGTTTGGGTTGGAAGGGACCTTTAAAGCCCATCCAGTCCCACCCCCTGCCATGGGCAGGGACACCTTTCACTAGCCCAGGTTGCTCCAAGCCCCGTCCAACCTGGCCTTGGACACTTCCAGGGATGGGGCAGCCACAGCTTCTCTGGGCACCCTGTGCCAGAGCCTCCCCACCCTCCCAGGGAAGAGTTTCTCCCCAATATCCTAAATATCCAAGGATCAATCGGTCAAAAAGCAGCCTGAACCCTCAGACTGGAGCCTGGTGAGCAACCAGAGACAGACCAAGCCGAGGTGAGGGCTATGCAGGGGGACGTGCTGCTGGCTCCCGTGTTCCAGGGCAGACTTCACCCCCTCGGACTCTGGCAAAGCCCAGCTCAAGAATCCAGGCTCCAGGAACCTGGTTTCAGCTCTGATGGGGTGAAGAGCCCCTTGCAAGGCAGAGAGGGATCTCCCAGGCAGCTTTGTGTGGGGAAATTCTGGTGGGACGCTGCTAAAGCTCAGCTCCCTCTGCCCAGAAAATCCTGCCAGCCCAGGAGGAGCCAAGAACACAGTGTGAAACAAGCTAAAACCAGCTTCATTGGGGTAAAAGTGCTAAGAGGAGTGAAAAGGAAACATTCCCCAGCAAAGCTTTGACCCTGGGAATGTCCAGAGGCCTCCAATGCATCACCATCCCCCTTTCCCACAGCAAAACCTGGGGTAACAGGAACAGATTCAGGGTAAAGCCACACACCCCCCACACCCTCTCAGCTTCCCCATCCCTGCAACTCCCGAGCAGATGCACCAGGATGCCATTCCCAGGGGGTTTAACGCTCCAACACAGTGAATCAGTGCTTTATTTTCAGTATGGAAAGAGGTATGAGACCAGCAGTGAGCTCCAGGCAATAAACTGGTGTGTCAAACTTTTACTGGTGCCCTCACAACCGTGGGATTGAGGCAAAACACATGGAGAGGAACCCCCCCAGCGTGTCCCTGAGTGCAACTGCACTGGAACGGTGCCGGCAGCGCAGCCCCAAAACCCCACGGGTCAGAGCTCTTCCCATCTTCAAAAACCCTTGTGCATTGGTTCCAGAGGAGGGTTTGGTTTCTGGGACAGGGAGGGAAGGCCACGAATCCGGTGCTGAATTAAGGAGAACTCAGTGTGACAGCCCTTGGGAGCGCTGAGGCAGCGCAGACGTGGTTCCTGGAGCCTGAGCTGTGCCAAGAGAGCCCAACCCCGGCCTCCCTCCCACCAGGGCACAGCCAGGAGGAACCTGAGTGCCACTGGAGTTTATTGCACAGTGATAAATCTGGTGTAAGGCCAAGGCAGAACCGAGGACACGGATCTAGAGCCGTCTCTACTGTGTGCAAGGTGGGCAGAGGGGGAAAACACCTGGATGCTGCCCAGTGGGATCATAAAACATCGTTGCCCCAGCACCCCTGGGAGGGTTTATATAGGGCAATTCATACCATGATCCCAGCCCAGAATAGCACCAGGGATTAACCCAGACTCTGACCCTGGCTAATCCAGCGTGACTCCCTGGCAGTGCCAGCGGAGCGACTCTGGATTGCATCAGTGCCTGGCTCTGCTCTGCAGAGTGTCCTGGCTCGGCTGGAGTCAGCAGCAAACCCTCCCCAGAGCCCAGCAGAGGCAGGAGCGCAGGCACAGCCGCTCCTTGGATGGGCAAAACCCAAAGGACTCTGCTCCTGGCAGAGGGGAGGATGTTGGGGAACACAGACGGGTCTGGAGCGGGGAAGGGTGGGGAAAACAGACAGCTGTGGGCTTTGCATCACCCCAGTTCCTGTGAAACACCCTCAGGTCATACAACCCTCCACCCAGCAGCATAGAGCTTCAGCAACCCCATTTTTCCCTCACCTTCCCCAGCAGCGTCCCGGGATCCCAAGCTGGAACAGCCCCAAGGGGGAATCAGACCAGGGAAACCAGGAGGGAACCAGACCAGGGAAACTAGGGGGAAACTGTGACAGGGAAATGAGGGGTGAACCGTGATAGGAAAACCAGCGGGGAACTGAGTCAGGAAAACCAGGAGCTTCCTTAGGGTTCCTCTTGCCACAGTGCCCCTTGCTGGGATGGTGCGAAGGCAGGATCAGCCCAGGACAGAGTGCCAGGGGGAGCAGCTCGCTTACTTCTCCTTCAGGTTGTTGTCAGCTTTACCTAAAAGAGGGGCAGGAACAATCAGGGCTCGTGTTTCTGCCTCCAGAACCACCAGCCCTTTGTATATGGGCGCTTTGCTACACAACAGCTCACAACCATCCCAGCACAGCAGCCCGTGCCCAGGGTGCTGCTCAAAATTTGGCCTCCTGAGGCCTTTTTCTGACTTGGAGGAAGCAAACAGCACCACCACCAATGGGAAGAAGCCCTGCCCTTCCCACAGCCCTGCTCCCTACCCACAGGGCTGCAATATTCACAACTCCCACCCAACTTCCTTCCAGTACCTAAAGGGCCTACCAGAGGCTGCAGAGGGACCTTCCGCCAGGGCATGGAGTGACAGGACATGAGGGCGTGGGTTCAAACTGTCAGAGGGGAAATTTAGACCGGATATTATGAAGAAATTCTGTGAGGGTGGGGAGGCCCTGGCACAGGTTGCCCAGAGGAGCTGTGGCTGCCCCATCCCTGGAAGCGTCCAAGGCCAGGTTGGATGGGGCTTGGAGCAACCTGGGCTAGTGGAAGGTGTCCCTGCCCATGGCAAGGGCTTGGAACGAGATGAACTTTCAGCTCCCTTGCAATCCTCACCATTCCAGGATTCTATAACTTCCCCAAGAAGGGACAGCAACCACCCCCAGCCCCACCACAGGAGCTCCCTGCCCTCACTTTGCTCCCTGAGAAGAAATCCCCCAACACTCAGCTGCCCCTCAGACCCGTGGGCACATCCAGGAGCTCCAGTCACATCCAGCTCCTCCAGGGGGAGGCCGGGAAGCCTCCAGCTGAGCAGTCTGAGATTGATTCAGGGCTCCTAAGCAGCTCCTTGGCTTATCAGCACAGCCAGAGACGCCCTGCTGAAAGCAGTGCAGTGCTCACACCGCTGGGCTATCAGCAACCCCCCAAAAATAACTGCACGGGCTGGAACAGCTGCCGAGCCACAGCTGGTACCTTTCGGGACGAACTTCAGCGAGCTGCTGAATATTCAGAAGCGGGACTGGCCCCGCTTGGGCCCATCATTGAGGAATTCATGGCCCAGCCCGTTGCCGCACTTGCCACAAGTGACCTGGAAGAGCAAGGAGAGGGTTGGCAGCAATCGGGCTCTCTCGGCCCGGGCTCACGGGACACGAGCCCGTGGGTGTTTTGTCGCTGCATCCCGGGGGTTTGGGGACGGGCACCTTGAGAGCCCCCGGGCGCTCCTCCCGCTTGGCCACGCTGTCCCCGCGCAGGGTCTCGGTGAAGGCCGGCCAGGGCGAGGAGTGCTCGTACTTGGCCCGGCTGGAGAACAGCTCATGGCCACACTTGGAACACACGTAGATGCCTGGGGAGGGGGGCAGGAGAGGGGTCAGTGCGGGGGACAGCGGGGTGGACAGTCGGGGGACACCGACGTGAGCGCGGTGACACGGGACACC
>VZRE01004983.1:367800-389589 GCA_013396775.1 Cephalopterus ornatus
AGAGCAGGAGAGCCGGTGTCCCCCTGACCCGGTGGGGACAGGGAGCGGTGGCCAGGCACGACCTGCCAAGGACCAGCCCCAGGGCGTTCTGGTAGGAACAGCCAAGGGTGATGGGCAGAACTGGGGATACTGGGGATGGCTGTGCCACCGGGCCACTGGGAAACCTGCATGATGAGGGGCAGGGGGTGTCCCAGCTTCTGTGCTTGGGTGGGAGGTGAACAGGGCCCTGCATGATCAGGGAAGGGATCCCTTAAAATCACAGAATCATGGAATGCTTTGGGTTGGACGTGACCTTAAAGGCCATCCAGTTCCAACTCCTGACATGGGCAAGAGACACTTTCCACTAGACTAAATCCCTCCTCAGGCCCAGCTCCATCACTCATTTTCCTCTGCTCTCTCCTTGTTTGGCCGCTTTGGTGCTTTGCCGGGTGCCGTGGACAGCTCTGTCTGCCGGGGGTGCTGGCGGTGCCAGTGCTGCCACAGCCCTGCCCACAGGCTGGATGGCACCAGCTCCCCAGCTGGGGTCCCTGCCGGGTGCTGGGACCATGGGGGCAATCACCCGTGGATGATCTGGGGTTAACAAGTGGCTCCTGTAAGTCAGAAGCAAAGCGAGAGCTGAGGAACGTGAGATTATATAAAGGGGGCTGGAGGCAGCTGCGGCACAGCCTGTAATTAATTCCTGGCACTGAGGAGCTTTGAAGATCCAGGGCGGTGCGGTGCCGGGTGTGAGGCAGCCCCAGGGTTCCTGGGATGGCATCCCTGCTCCTGCAGCAGGGATGCCACGAGGGGAAGAGGCTGAGCACCCCACGGACCCGCTGGGAGCTGGCTCTGCAGAGCCCATCTGCAGGTCCATCCTCCCTCCCAGAATCATGGAGGGGGCACAGCTTGGGAGTGGGTCAGCCGTTGGTGGACACGGCTCTACTTGGCAGGAGGGCAGCAGTGAGGGATCATGGTGGCTGGTGGGGACAGGACAGCATTTTGCCACAGCCAAGGACACCCTCAAGGCTACAGAAACTTTGTTAGGGAAACTTTTGTGCCCCTCCAGTAAAACCAGAGATTCCCGACCTGCAGAGCATCCCCACACTGCACCGGGACCAGAGCTCAGACTGGCTCCATTTTGGGTTCCTGCAGTGCACGAAGAGGGAGCCAAACCACTGTTGGTTATGCCAGAAACATTCAGAGGAGTCAGGGAGTCCTGCCTGCTGGCCTGGCATCCCTCCTCGCAGACCCAGCACTTGCACTGGGACCAACAGAATGTCCTGGTGCAGGAAAACCCCCCTCGCTGGGCTGCAGACCCGGTGGTTTTGTGTTCTCAAAAGCCCCGTTGCTAATTGCCTGCCCGAGGTTTATCCTCGTTCCCCACACCCCCATCACTGAGCTCATCTTACCACGGCGCCTCCTCCATCCCATCCCTGCCGGGAAGCCCAGGGAGAGCCACAAGCTGTGTGCCCCAGGTGCATCCCGAAATAGGCTGGAAGGCGTCCAGCCCGTAGCAACGGGGTCCCCAGGGTCAGCCCGCTCCTGATGGGGTTCATGGCAATGGTGGTGGGGAAGGCAGGGCTGGGGCAGGCTCGTGCTGTGCCCTGAGGTGACTCGGAGCTGGGCCGATCCCTCTGTTCCCCCGGCAGCGCCGTCGGCAATGCGAGCGATGGCAGACCAGGCTGCGGCGGCGGCCGACGCCTCTCCTGCCCTGGCACCGTCCCCAGGCTCACCTCGGCGTGGGGACACCGCTGGACTCACGCCCCATCCTGCCAGCACCAGGGAGGACAGCGGCGGGCTGCTCCCCACCGCGGACGGGGACACAAAGCGTCCCCCCTCGCCCCAGCCCGGGGGGATGCTCCTGGCCGACCTCCCGCGGGCCCCCCAGCCCCGGCTGAGCCCGGCCAAGTCCCGCACGGCTCCGTCCTCGCCCAGCATCTCCCCGTCGGAGAGCCGGGCCGCCCTGCTCCGGCTGCGGGAGGCCAGGCTGGAGGACACGCGGAGGCGGCTGTCGGAGGCCGTGCAGGAGCCCCTGAGCCGGCTCAGCCGCCTCATGGCCGAGGAGAGCAGCCCCCCAGCCCGGGCGAAGGAGCCGGGAGGCAGCCCCGGGACACCGGGGGGCCGCGGGGCCGGCGGACGGCGGGTGCGGGACTGGACCCCCTGGGAGCCCACTCTGAACTGCCGCTACGAGATCTGCTCCTACGGGGACGTGATCCAGGTGGTGGAGGTGGCACAGCGGGACGCGGAGCCCCCGCTCCCACCCCCCGAGGAGCCGCCGCCGGCACGTCCCGGGGGCACAGTGCCGGGCAGAGCCCTCGCCTCCATCGCCCTCCTCGCCTATGGCTACTTGGTCCTGCCCCTGCCGCCCTACGCCGCCGGCCTCTGCGTGGGGCTCCTCTGCGGGCTGATGCTGGGCTTCCTCGCCATCCTCCTCCTCATGCCGAAGGCTCCGCCGGCCGCACGGGGACCCTGGGGCCGCCTGCGCCCCAAGCTGCTCCCGGAGGAGCCCCGGGAAACCCTCCACCTCCGGGTAGGATGGGGCTGGCCTGCGATGGGGGGCTGGAGGGGATCGCAGGGTTGGAGGTGCCCATGGTGGGTACAGGCTGCTGCCCCCACGGCACAGTGGGAAGCACCGGCTCCCTCTCCCTCCCCCAGGGCTGGATGAACCAGCTGCACGTCTACGACCCCGAGCTTTTCCACCCCTCGCTCACGCACTCGGTGCTCGCCGTGCTGGACGGGGCCACCCTCAAGCTGTCCTACCCCAAGAGCAACATCCCTCGCAGAGCCACCTTCGAGGAGGAAATCCTCGACGCCGCCTTCGTCAGCCACCGCTGCTACGACCTGACCGACGCCAAGGTGAGTCTGGCGGTGCCCAGGACTCTCCCACGGGAGACTCACCCATGCCTGGCCCGGCCTCACCCCCGCTCTCGGTGTGCTGCAGGTCTTCCTGTGCCCACCCAGCCTGGCCCGAAAGCGGACGTGGAACAAGAAATACCCCATCTGTGTCCTCCTCCCCGAGCCAGCCGAGGGGGAGGGCAGGAGCAGCGAGGAGCATGACACGGAGCTGCAGGGGGATGAGGGGACAAAGAAGGTGCCACTGTCCGGGCAGGACATCCCAGGGGACTGCAGGGAGAGGTGCCTGTACCTGTTTGGGAGGACGGGGCGGGAGAAGGAGGAGTGGTACCAGCACCTTGTGCAAGCCTCCCGTGGGACACCCAGCAGCCACAGTGACACCAGGGGAGGTGAGATGTGGCCATCATGGCCTCTGCTCCATGCCAGGACCCATCAGGGTGGGAGATGCACATGTGCCCTCGTTGGCAGCAATGGGCATGAGGGTATTTAAAAGCCATGTGGATGTGGCACTTGGGGACATGGTCTAGTGGTGGTCTTGGCAGTGCTGGAGGAATGGTTGGACTTGATGCCATGAGAGGGCTTTTCCAACCTAATTGGCTCTTGGATTTCATGTCCCCAGGCATGGGACCAGCACCACAGAGCAGCGGCAGCAGCAGCGGAGGGAGCACCGAGGACATTTCCTCTGCTGTCCCACCCAAGGACCTGTTGGGAAGTGCGGAAGAGATTTACCTGGATTACAACACCTACATGGCCCGATTCGTGCCGGCACAGGGAGCACCCAGCCCGGACCGGAGCCCCTCTCACGGAGCTCTGGGCAGCCCCATGCCCACCAAGGTGAGTGGGACAAACCCCACACTGGGAGCGGGACTGATGGACCCTGCGTGGAGCCACTGCCAGGCTGGGGTTCGTCCCCTCCCTCTCGGCACCGCGGTTGGAGCAGCCGAGCCCTGGGGCAGGGGAACACCCAGGCAGCAGGTCCCACTGCTCACGGGGCACCTCGCTCCAGGGGCCCATGGCTCCTGTCCCCACGCAGCTCGGGGAGGACACGGGTGGGCACAGCGAGGCGGGCATGGCCTGGATGAACGCGCTGGTGGGGCGCATCTTCTGGGACTTCCTGCGGGAGCAGTACTGGGCAGAGCAAGTGTCCAACAAGATCCAGAAGAAGCTGAGCAAGATCAAGGTGAGAGACAGGAGCATCCCAGCAGCCGGGGGAGCCCCGGCCCCAAGGCCCCACAGCAGGTGCCAGGCTGCAGTGACCATCCCCGCGGGGTTTCCCTCCATCAGCTCCCATATTTCATGAATGAGCTGACGCTGACAGAGCTGGACATGGGCACATCCATCCCCTTGGTCCTCAGTGCCTCCAACCCCACCGTAAATGAGCGAGGTAAGAGCGCCACTGGGACCCTGGGGCTGGCTCCACTGCAGCTTCACTGAGGTGCCAGCCTGGTCCCTGAAGCACAGTTTTGGCAGGTGCACAAGCAGCTCTGCCCCTGTGGTGCTGACCTGTCCCTCTCCCTGGCAGGGCTCTGGGTGGACATGGAGGTCACCTACAGCGGCTCGTTGCAGATGACGCTGGAGACAAAGATGAACCTCAGCAAGCTGGGGAAGGAGAGCACTGCAGAGGAGAGCGGCCCCGCAGAGGCAGGCACAGAGGGGTAAGGAGGCTGTGCATGGCTGGCTTCACCCGCCTCCTTCTCCTCCTGCCTGAGCGAGCCAAGGGGCTGCTGGCCCAGGGCACCCCCGTGACGCCCCTCGGGGCTTGCAGGGCCAGGCCCCGGCTGATCCTGCTGGCAGACAGCGACGCCGAGTCCTCCAGCGCCGGCTCCTCCGAGGAGGAAGATGTCACTGCTGCAGAGCCCATGGGAGCCCCAGGGGAGCGGGTTCCCCCACCTGGCACTGAGGGGTAAGGGGGTGTTGGGGGTCTGTGCCACAGGGGGCACAGGGAGGTGCTGGAGGAGTGCTACACCAGCGTGGGGGCATGGGGATGGCGTCCCTGGGAGGGCACAGACAGCACGTGGTGGCAGCGCTTCAGAGGGGACCCTGTCCCTGGGGGATACCCTGGCAGAGGGCTGGGGGACCCCAAAACCCCCTGTGCTAAGCTGGGGCTCCCCTCACTTCAGCCACGTCAGCGGCAACAGCACGAGCCGGAAGATCCTGCGCTTTGTGGATAAGATCGCCAAGTCCAAGTACTTCCAGAAGGCCACGGAAAACGAGTTCATCAAGAAGAAGATCGAGGAGGTTTCCAACACGCCGCTGCTGCTGACGGTGGAGGTGCAGGAGCTGGCAGGAACCTTGGCTGTGAACATCCCCCCGCCACCGACAGACCGTGTCTGGTACCAGCTCTCCTTCCCCACACATGCACATTCTCCTTCCACCTCCCTTTGCTCCCTGTGGCTCCAAGGAGTCAGCCCTAGGGCTTTGGGATCACCTGGGACACCAGCAGCCCGGGGCTGTTCTCCCGAGGGGACTCACTGACCTCAGGCTCATTTCTCTGAGTCTCCTCCCAGGCCAAGGCAGGATCTGGGGACAGTGAGCTGCCACCTCCTCCCTAAAACCCCGCAGTGGGACCACCTGGGCTGTGCCACATCTTCGGGACATGGTGCTTTCTGCCTCTCTCCTTTTGCCTCGCAGGTACAGCTTCCGAGTGCCACCCCAGCTGGAGCTGAGGGTGCGTCCCAAGCTGGGTGAGCGGGAGGTGACGTTCCTGCATGTCACCGAGTGGATCGAGAAGAAGCTGCAGCACGAGTTTCAGGTGCCTGGGCTGCTAAAGGGCTCGGCAAACCCTGCCAAAGGGGATAATCAACCTCAGTTTGGGCCAGTTGTCTCTACAAAAAGCCAACATCTGGTCTGCACTGTCCAGCTTTGGACAGTCAAGAGACAGAAACCGAATAAACAGCTCCAAGGTGGATGCTCTGAGCACAACAGTGCTTGAGGAGAAGTGGTTTCCTCCCTTTTGCAGCCCTGCCACAAGCAGGGGCGACCCGGGCTCTCAGCCAGTCCCAGGCAGAAAACCCCCAGAAGGGCTGAATCCGCCCATCTGCTCTGGTCTGGGGATGTTTTCAGCCTCTCACCTTTGAGACCTCTGGTCAAAGAGCAGAAGTATCCCCACAGATATTCAGGGCCCCCCAAAGAGCTGCCCACTGGGATGATTTCAAAGTGCTGGTCCCTGCCCTTTGCCATGAGAACACCCATGAAGCCATAGAGGTGGGCAGGGCCAAGAGAAACTGTTCCTGCTTGTCCTCACCCCAATATCCAGAGCTGGGAACCCCCCGGGGCTGCTGCTGAGGGGTGGGAGCCCAGGAGCTGTTCACAGCCCTGGGCTCTGACCTGAGGGTGGCTCCTGCCAAGCCACCTCCAGGCAGTGTCCCCAGGCAGGGGAGTGGTGTTCAGACCCACTGACTTGTTCCTCTGGGTTCCTCTTTCAGAAGATTTTGGTGATGCCAAACATGGATGATCTCATCATTCCCATCATGCGCTCCAGCCTGGATCCTTGGCCGCCCGCTGCAGGACTGCCCCGGGACCTGCCAGCCAAGGGGGACAAGAGGCTCTGAAGCACATTCCCAGGGGCAGGGACACTGCATGGAGCTCCGGGACCTCGCTGGGACACGGGGACAGCCAGGGCCTGGATTCATCCTCATCCTCTGCTTGTGCAGATGAGCCTCCTCCTCAAATCCTGCAAGCACTTGTTCAGGGCAGAACCAGGCATGGCACAAGGAGCTTCTGCAGAGCCAGGAACTTCATGGCCAAGGTTCCCAGGACTCCTGGTCAAGGAGGCAGCTCTGGACCAGTGGAAGGCTGGGCTTCCCACTGTCTGGTTCCCAAAGAGGGTGCAGGCCGCCCAGACCGGCTCTGCACCGAAGGAGTTGGGATCATCACTGACTCAAACATCACAGCTTCAAAGCATCCCACCCTCCCCACAGGCAGCTGGACTGCAAGGAAAGCACGGGTGGGAAATGAGTCCGAACTCAATAAATCCATCGCTGCCCAGCCCTGCCTAGCAGCCATCTTGTTGTACACAAATCCCCACATCTGCTGAGGATTCCAGCTGGGATAGGGGGGGATTTGAACAGGGAAAATCCCACGGGTCAAACCTTCAGCTCAGCAAAACAGTGTCTGGGTGAGCGTGTGAGAGGCAGTGAGGGGAGAGACTGTCAGGGACACTGGGCACGGGCAAGTCAGGGGGCCCAGTATTCCCAGTGGAAACGGGCGGAAGTGTAGGAGTACCTGCTCTGCTCTCCTCTGGAAGGAAGGGGAGTTCCTCATGGTAGTTTGGGTGAGGGAGAAAAAAATCACCGGGCAAAGGAAAGGGAGGACCCAGAGGCCAGAGCAGACACTTGGCTGTCCCAGTTAGTCCCTATCCGTATGGGCCAATCCCAAGTGCCACTTTTCCCATCCCTGCCTGCTGAAAACAGCCAAGACATCCCTCCAGAGGGAAGACAGGGAGCAGGCATGGCTTGGAGGCCCTTTATTGGAAGTGCCCAGTCAGGCAGCCTTGTATCTCCATCCTTACAGCTCTTCCTGCACACTTGGCTTCTCCTTCATCAGGTGTTTCTTCTGAGGGCCCTGGAAGGGAGCAGAGAGGAGAGTTTGGAGTTAGGGACAGACAAACCTGGCCTGAAGAACTGCATCTGGGCTGTGGGGAGCAGAAATGCAGCTCTGCTGGGCCATGCTGCTCCCGGGCCCTGCTCCCCAGCTGGGGACTCGGTGCCACCATCCGCCAGCGCCCCCGAGTCTCCATCACCCTCCAGGAACTGGGAAAGGAGCATCACTGTCCTTGCAGAGAGGGTTTGTTTCCCTGGACAGCACCAGAGCAGCCAGAGAGCGCAAGGAGGGACCTGCCCCGAGCCAGGCAGGCTGATCTGTCAGGGAACATGGAGGGGAGCAGGAACTGGGCTGATGAGTGTTTCCAGGAGGTATTCCAGTGTTTCCATGGTAGGAAAGCTGCTGAGCTGCTGCCTGAGCCTTGGAGGAGGCAAGATCTCCCTCAGCTCAAGGCACAGCTCCTCAGCATCCAACTCAACAGAGCCTGAGGCTAAAAAATGGGGTTGTCCCAGAACAAATCAATCCTAATGGAGCAGACAGCAGGAATTACTTATGTGCCTCAACTTCCAGCCAAATGTGATGTTTTACCATGGAATACACAAGGGGAAATGGCAAAGAAAAGAGCTGCACGCAGGTAAAAGCTCCTCCTGCCTCTGAGATCCTCATCACAGCAGCTCAGGGCTTGCAGTGACACACACCAGGCTCCTGACACTGAGCTGAAGGAAATCAGCTTAACCTCTAAAGAGCTCTGCAAAGGCACTGCTGAACTAATCTCCCTCCCAGCACTAAGAAGGCTTAGCCAGCTTCACATGGCATTTCTGGCTGACAGGCCAGATCCAGACCCAGTTTACATCTGCGTGGGATCCAGGCAGTTGTTTCTTTTCCTTTCTCCTTCACTCTCTCGTGGCTTACTCAATGCTTCCTCCATTTCAGTTCAGACTTGCAGCAGCCTGGCGTAGGCTGCAAAACTATTCAAGAAACTGCTTGGCTTGGATTATTTAATAATTTACTTTTTTCCCCCCTGTATTTAAGAAAAATACACTGCTTGGCCTTCTTGAAAGCTTCTGACAAAAAAATCACAAATTTGTGCCTGAATTTGACCCAAACTTTTTTCCTCTTAAGAACATTAAAGCTATAAATCATTCCAAACAAATCAAAGCAGTGCACAATTCCAAGTGAAAGGGGCCATATGGCCAAGGCAGTGCCTGCCAAGTTAACTGCTTGTTTAAAACTTCCCAAGGTGAATGGGAACTGGTTGACCATATGGTCTATTATTTGCCAGTTGAGTTGTCTTGGATCACTCACACAACCCTCATGTTCTGCCTTCGCATAATTTCTGCCGTGTGAACTGAATTCGTGGCTGCCCTTATGCAAGAGAGCCTCAATCATTCATTTGCCTGTTGTTATATAGAGAAGCAGATCATGGAATCACAGAATCCTGGAATGGTTTGGGTTGGAAGGGACCTTAAAACTCGTGCAGTTCCACCTCCCTGCCATGGGCAGGGACTCCTTCCACTAGAAGGTGCTTTGCTGGAAACAGTTGCTTTAGCCCCACGATGAGCTGGAGGCAGCCCAGAGGGAACTCACCATGAAAGCCCTCTTCTCCTGGGCTGTCTGGAAGCGGCCGTGGCCAAACTTGGAAGTGGTGTCAATGAATTTGAGCTCGATGGCTTCATGAGCCCGGCGACTTGTGTGCACCAGGAGGGACTGGGGAAGGAGAGACACAACACATCAGGATTATTGTTACAGAGAATCAGGATTTCTGCTCTGCTGGAACAGGGTCGGAATAGCCTTTAAACAAATATCTCCACAAAAATCTGTGCTCTCAGAGCAATACCCTGGTGCTCCAAGTGGCAGGTGAAAGCTGCTCTTTGATTTCCTCACAACCCAAGGTTTCATTTCTGGCCCCCTCAGGGGTTTGAAGCTCTCCAGAGAGACTCCACCCACCCACCCACACCACAAACCATCTGCCTGCCAGTTTTCTGAGCACCACGCTCATGTGCCACGTGCCCTCTGCAACACATCATCAGGGGTCTGACCAGTCCCCCTGCTCAGCATTTGGAGGATTCTCCAGGTGGGGAATGTGTTCCTGGAGAGCTGCAGCCTGTGCCTGCCCGGCACTGTGGCCCCCTCACCTTCCTCAGGGTGAGCACACGCTTCTTGGTGCCCACGACGCAGCCCTTCAGCATGAGGAAGTCATTGTTGACCTCCCCGTAGTGAGGGAAACCACCCTGTGGGGAGAGGCAGAGAGGTTGGAGGGCAGCAGGGCAGGGTGGGAGCACACCTGTGCGCAGGAGGCATCTCCTAGGGAAGGAGAAGGCAGTGCCTGACAGTCCCTCCAGCTGACGGCACGCTGCACCCTTCGAGTTGCCTGCTGGGGATCACAGAATCCTGGAATGGTTTGGGTTTGAGGGACCTTAAAGATCACCCATTTTAACCCCTACGCCATGGGCAGGGACACCTTCCACTAGACCCCCAGAGCATGTCAGCCACACTGAGTTACCCCTGCTGGATGCACCACATAAGAGCTGGGGAACCAGAACCTGCTTCCTTGGCTGGAGGGTGTGGGTGAACCGAGAGCAGAGCTGGCCAGACTCAAAAGTTAACAGCTTTTAATACACAAAAGTGCATTTTTAAACCAAGTAACATTTTTCTGCTGTCAGATTTTTTATATGATTTATTATTCTCTTTTTTTTTTTTTTAAACCAAGTTCTCATTTCCCACCCAGGTTATCAGCCACAAGGGTTATAAGCCACCAATGGGCCTGAAAAGACACCACACATGGATGATTTCCCATGTCCACAACATAAGGAAAGGACTCACTGCTTTTCTTACAGTGAATTTCCTTCAAATCATTTCCTACACAGCTGTCTCCAAACAAGGAATTGTGTTCCCTGGCTCAAATTCCTGAGCCAGAGCCAGCCACAGCCCCGTTACCCCTCAGCCCTTACCAGAGGTGTGATGGTCTTCTCCGTGATATCATAGTGGGTCGAGGCATTGTTCCTCACCAGTTTGCCATCCTCCACGTGGATCCCATGGCCAACGCGGTAAATCTGGGAACAGAGAGGCAACGGAGGTGGGAACATTCCTGCCCCCGAGAGAATCACACACGGAATCACGGGATGACCTGGTTTTCACCAAGATGTGCCCTCGAGCAGGGAAAAAGCACCAGGAAAGACACGGAGATCTCTCAGGAAACATCTGGTCAGCTTGGGGGAGCCGAGGGCACCACGCAAAGCAGGATGGGGACAGGATGGGAGGCAGGCAGGTGTGTGGTGGTCGGCGGGAGCCCCCCCGGGCCGTACCTTCTTGTTGATCTCGGTGCGGTGGTGGTAGCCCTTCTGGCCAGCGCGGGCGATGGAGTAGCCCACGCGGGCTGGGTGCCAGGCCCCGATACAGGCCACCTTCCGCAGCCCCTTGTGTGTCTTCCTGGGGAGCTTCTTGGTGTGCCAGCGGCTCGTCACCCCTGGGAATGTGAGGGAGGGAGAGGCTCATCATCCTGCAGAGACCGTGCCGAGGGGAGATCAAGAGCTGTCAGCACCAGGACAGGCTGGAGCACAGCTCTGCTCTCACCTCCCAGGGCTCTGGTCAGACTGGGATATGTTCCGTGAGCCCACTCCTCTGCACACCTGGGGCTGGGGAGGAGTTCATAGGATCAGAGAATCCTGGAATGGTTTGGGTTGGAAGGGACCTTAAAGATCACACAATTTCAGCCCCTTGCCGTGGGCAGGGACACCTTCTACTAGCCCATGTTCATGTATGTACTGATGGTGCCTCTGAGCCTCCTGGGAGGACTCTGAGCAGAGCAGACAACATGGCCTTTAATGGCCTTAACCTCAGGGAAAATCTTTCCATCAGAGGATGGAAACTCCTTTGTATCTACATCAGGGATGCCCCTGTTGCACTTTTCCCTTACTGGAATCCCTGAGGTTAAGAAAACCAAGTTCTGCTACAACAGAACTGGACATCAGGCTTGAGATCCAGAGGCTCTTCGCTACTCCCTGTGCAACAGCTTGGGGGATTCTCAGTGTGGTTAACACTCTCCTCCCCCCAAACTACGCCATGGGCAGTGTCACGTGGGAAGGACAGCCCTAAACCCCGGGCAAGGCTCTCCCTGCTCCGCACCTTTCACCCCGTGGCCCTTGGTCACGCCGATGACATCGATCATCTCGTTCTGGCTGAAGACACTGTGCACAGAGATCTGCTTCTCCAGCCTCTCACGCACCCAGTCGACCTTCTCAGCCACCGTCCCCCCGTTCAGCTGGATCTCCATCACGTGGGCCTTCTTCTGCCGCAGCGGGAGCAGCTTCATCTGCACCACACCAGGATTTAGGGAGAAACGTTCCCCTCACCCCCCACACAGGCAGGGCTGAGTCACCCACGGCCTGTGAGGGGCACAGGGGGGAGCAGAGCCAGCCCTTCACCCCCTTTCATGGCAGCCAGAGCCCTGGGCCAGCAGGCCTTTATACCTGGGATCCCTCAGAGCCAACTCCTTGTCCTAGCGCCCAACCACCCCATCTCCCAGCGCCAGGCCTGGCAGGAGCTGGGGCACACCCCCTCT
The DNA here is from genome assembly GCA_013396775.1 of Cephalopterus ornatus. NCBI lineage: Eukaryota > Metazoa > Chordata > Aves > Passeriformes > Cotingidae > Cephalopterus > Cephalopterus ornatus. The sequence continues at coordinate 379,736 of VZRE01004983.1, forward strand.
CTCCCAGGAGCACAGGGAGAGGTCAACACCATCCTGCCACAAGAGTTAAGCACAGAAGTAACAGCCATGGGAAAGGAGCCCGTCAGCAGAGCAGGGCCTGAGCTGGACACTATGACCAGCCTGGAAACAGCTCTGTGCTCCAAGTCTGAGCCAGCACCTCTCCTTTGGTCCTGCTCCCCCTCTGCTTTCAGATCAGGCAGTTATTTCTAGTTCTCACCAAGATCTGCCTCCACTCTCTCCCAGTCCCAGCTCCCTGTGCCAACCCTCTGCCAAACCACCCCAGTGGGACACTGAGGGTCTGTGCCAGCCCCAAGTGAAGCCTTGAGCCAGCTTAGCGCTCCCCCAGACTCCAAAGCAGCCCTTAACACCAGGGATCAGCATGAAAATGGGACCCTGTGTATCCAGCAATCAGCATCTGGCAAAGCTGTGCCTGCCCGTGGGGTTATTTTTGCCCAAAACATTTGACACCAGTTGCTAATTTGAGGTGATCATGGGGCCTGAGGTCCCTTGTTGACACAGGGCTCGGCACCTGCCCAGGCTCTGCCCTCCTCCTGCTCTCCTCCGTGGGTGTGTGGGGTCCCCACAGTGCCCAAACCACAGCTCCTGAGGCAAACCTGGAGCAGGCAGCTCTGCTGAGCCTGGCTCAAGGGGACAGGGAGGTCAGGAGGCAGCTGGAAAGCTCAGCCAGCACCCCACATTGCCTGCACACCCCACCTCACATCCTCTGCCCACTCAGTCTCCTGTGACCCCACCAAAATCCCCATCTCCAGGCCCTCACCACACTCTGGAGCTGAGGAAGACCCTGAGCCCCGCTTTCCCACTCCAGGCAAGGCCCTGACCTGTGTGTGCATAATGACACGGATGACCTTGCAGTACTTCTTCATCGCTGCAAAATCCTTCTCCAGCTGCCTTTTCCCAGCCTCATCCTGCCACTTCTTGCAGTACTTGGTGAATGCCTTCTTCTTGCTCTTGTGCCTATGACAGAAGTGTGTTAACATCCAGCAGAGCTGATGAAGGGCTCGTGCACCCCAAGACAGCACCGAGGGGGGACAGCTCACCTGGGCAGGCACCTCCTTGGAGCCACAGAGCGCCTGTGGGTCCCTGAACCTCACCTGACTGGCAGGGCCTTGAGGTGGGAAGAGGAAAGTGGCTAATGAGCTGTGAAAAGGGCTCGTCCAAGGGGATCTCAAACCCTTCTGCATGAGGAATCCAGTTGTCTCCCACTGACTGGCTCAGCGCCATCAAAATACAGGCGCAAAATCACAGACAGGAGGAAACGGGGATCAGGGGCTTGTGGTGGGTGGGTCTCCACGGCACTCTTATAGGAGACACAATTCCCACAGCAAGAAAATTCATGTTTCCATTTTCCTCTCTGCTGGGGGTGTGATTTGGGGTATTGGTGTTTATGAGGGCCAGGGGCCACATTCTGCCTTAACTTCCCCCCCTGACAAATCTGGTTGTGCTCCATTTGCTGCCTCAGCTCAAGCATCCCAGTAACTGGGGAGGAGATGAGCCCAGCCTACACGAGGGAAAAGGAACCTGCCACATGATATTGTGGAGAGAGCTAACTTCATCTATTAGAATAAATTTACATATGCATATGCTGATCCCCAGCATCAAGCTGTTTGCAGTGTCTCTGTGCATGACTAAATAAGCAGCAGTTTCACTCCACCAGGAGCCGAGCCTGTGGAAATCCTGAGAGGGACCCCTCACGTGCAGGCCCCCAGGAACACCCCAACTCTGGGAATCCCAGAATCACTGAGGTTGGAAGAGCCTTTCAAGACCATCGAGTCCACCCTGTGCCCAATCTCCCCCTCATCCCCCAGCCCAGAGCACTGAGTGCCACATCCAGTCGTTCCAGGGGTGGGGACTCCAGCAGCGCCCTGGGCAGTCCCTTCCCNCTGCCTCAGCTCAAGCATCCCAGTAACTGGGGAGGAGATGAGCCCAGCCTACACGAGGGAAAAGGAACCTGCCACATGATATTGTGGAGAGAGCTAACTTCATCTATTAGAATAAATTTACATATGCATATGCTGATCCCCAGCATCAAGCTGTTTGCAGTGTCTCTGTGCATGACTAAATAAGCAGCAGTTTCACTCCACCAGGAGCCGAGCCTGTGGAAATCCTGAGAGGGACCCCTCACGTGCAGGCCCCCAGGAACACCCCAACTCTGGGAATCCCAGAATCACTGAGGTTGGAAGAGCCTTTCAAGACCATCGAGTCCACCCTGTGCCCAATCTCCCCCTCATCCCCCAGCCCAGAGCACTGAGTGCCACATCCAGTCGTTCCAGGGGTGGGGACTCCAGCAGCGCCCTGGGCAGTCCCTTCCCATGTGGAATGGCCCTTGCTGGGAGCACGTACCAGTTCTTGTAGAAGCGCCGCCGACACTCGTCGCTGATGTGCTCAGCAAAGACAGTCTTGAAGTTCCTCAGGCCCTTGGGTGTTTCGATGTAGCCCACGACCCCCACCACCACCATCGGGGGCGTCTCGATGATGGTCACGGCCTCCACCTCCTCCCGCTTGGAGACCTCTGCAAGGCAGCAAAGGGAAGTGGTGCTCACACCATCTGGGATCAGGTCATTCCCTTGGGGATTCATGGGCAGGCTGTCACAGTGAGCACGGGGGGCGAGGTGATGTTTGGTCTCACAGCCAGTCCCAGCCTTCCCATCTCCCAAAACCACCCCTCACCATCCCAGTGTGGGCATTTCCAGGACTCTTCCCCGCCCACTCAGCTCATGCTGAGGTGGCCTTTGACCATCCAAGATTTGGACATGCAGGACGTAACCTGGAAGCTGTGTTCTCCACCACCCCTTTCCCAGGAGATTCCCACCAACAAGCCCGTTCCCTCCATTCCCTCCTGGACGTGGCTCCTGCCTCCCCCTCCAGCCAAGCCTTACTGAGCCCAGGCCTGTGCACCTCCCGCACAGTGTGTGTCATTCCAGCCTTGTAGCCCAGGAAAGCTGTCAGGTGGACTGGTTTGCTGGGGTCATCCTTGGGCCATGCCTTCACCTTCCCGCGGTGCCGGCGGCTCCTCTTGTGGGGCAGGAAGCCCAGGTGGCCGTGCCTGGGAGCAGAGAACTTGCGGTGGGACTGCGGAGAGGAACAGCAAAGGTCAGCTTCCCACTCGGGTCCCAGAAAACAGGAAAATGGGAAAACCAACAAAAACCCCAACAGGAAGTCTCCCCTTTAACATGGGAATGCTGCAGGGATTCTGGGCTCTTCCTTGATTCCAGCACAAAACCTCAACAGAACGGGATTTTGTTCAAGCTTCCATCATGTGCATGGAAGAATTTCATAGAATCGTGGAATGGTTTGGGTTGAAAGGGACATTAAAGCTCACCTAGTTCCAACCCTGACTCCTTCCACTGGACCAGGCTGCCCCAAGCCCCGTCCAACCTGGCCTTGGACACTTCCAGGGATGGAGCAGCCACAGCTTCTCTGGACAACCCGAGCCAGGGCTTCACTACTCTCACAGGGAAGAATTTCTTCCCAATATCTAATCTAAACCTACTCTCAGTTTGAATTTACTAAGTTTCTGGACAAATTCTGCCAATTAAATAAAAAAACTTAACACTATCTCTCTCCTTTTCTTTGCTTGAGGTCTTTGAAGGAGAAATATATTCCTTACTAGGCCTGTCCTTCTGTGCTTTTAATTAAAATGACTTATTTTGTATCCTGCAGCAACAAAAGGGCCTGCCTGGAATTCCTGGGCTTCATGTCATGAAGGCAAATGGCATCAAACAAGGACAGCCAAGGATTAGAGAAATACGGGAAAGGATGCCCAAAGAAATTGGTAACAGGAACACGTACAGGTTCAAAATGCACCTTGAAAAACAAATTAGAAGAGACAAATCTATAAAGCCCAATCACAAGGTCATGCAGAGAGAAAGCAGCATGAACAAATTCTCACACAACTGGTTTCAGGGCAGGGAACTGGGAGTCAGCCCAAGCAGCAAAGGGTTAGTCCTGCACCCACTGCAGCTCCCTCCTTGCTAAGATCAGTCCCAGCACCTGGCTGCGCTTTCTATCAAGCTTATTTTCCAGCCTAAGTGGAACTCCCAGGAGTTTGACCCCATTCCAGCAGCACTTCCACGACCATAACCCAGCCCTGCTCTGCACACAAGCGACAGCAGCAGAGCTGTACCGACCATGGGACGTCTTCAGCCCGGGGCAGCAGCAGAAAGAGGCTGTCAGTAAGTGCCTCCCCAGATTAATACTTAAGATGGTTATCGGTCTGAAGACACAAATTTAGCCGCTCGCTTCACCCGCTGCGATATTCATTTCATTCCTGGCCAAGCTGGCAGGTTGGACATGACAGTTGTGGAGTCATAAAGGTCAATTGCTGCAGTCTCAGTTTACACTTCTCCCTCCTGAACAACTTGAACGGGAATGGCAGGAATTAGGCCAGTTTCCTCCCGGGTACCAGCCACCCACAGCTCAGACTAAAAATCCCTCCATCAGCCCGGGCAAGAAAGGCTTTGTGATTCTGACCGGAAAAGAGATGGAGGCAATAGAACTTGGAATCACAGAATGGTTTGGGTTGGAGGAGACCTTAAAGACCATTACATTCCACCTCCTCTGCCACGGGCAGGGACACCTTCCCCTATCCCAGGCTGCTCCAAGCCCCGTCCAACCTGGCCTTGGACACTTCCAGGGATGGGGCAGCCACAGCTTCTCTGGGCAGCCTGTGCCAGGGCCTCCCCACCCTCACAGCCAGGAATTCCTTCCCGATATCCCTGCCATGCATCCCGGGGTCATCAGGAATCCCACCGAGGGCGGTCTGGCTGTGCTGTGCGGGCAATCCTGGCGTGCGTTCTGGAGGTGTTCCAGAACCGCCTGGACGCAATGCTGTGCCCTGTGCTCTGGGGTGGCCCTGCCGCAGCAGGGAGGTGGGACCCGACAGGACACATCCCGCTCCCTCCCAACCCGGCCGCCCCCCGCCATTCTGGGCTCCCGTGAGGGACACGGGGACTACAGCTCCCAGCGTGCCCCGGGGCCGCCGCCATCTTCCCGCGCTCCCGCCCCGTCAGGGGCCGCTGCCATTTTCCGGCCCCCCTCCTCCCGCCGCCGGCCCCGCCGCCTCAGGGGCAGCCGCCATCTTCTCCCGTCCTCGCTGCCCCCGCTGCCGCCGCCGCGATGCCGGAGGACCACGACTGGGAGGCGTACAAGGTTCCGCCGACCCGCACCCCCGTACCCGAGAGGACCACGTCGGTGCCCAACCCCGTCACCTTCGTGCAGACCGTCTTCAGCTATGTCATTGACGCGCCCGTCACCTTCGTCCGAGGTACCGGCGGGGCGGGACAACCCCCAANGACAGCCCCCTGCGGGAGCTGGGCTGCGACGTGGGGACGGGGACATCGGGGAGGGCACACCGGGGGCACAGGCGTGAGGGCACGGGCACCGGGACAGGGGACCCACAAGGGCACGGGGACACTGGCACAGACAGTAACACAGCACGGGCAGAGGGACAGGGACAGCACCGGGCACACGGCACGGACACAGGGACACAGCATGGACAGAGGGACAGACACAGGGTACACAGCATGGATACTGGGACACAGGGACATGGGACACAGCACGGACACTAATAAAGATGCAGGGGCATGGGGACACAGACAGGACCACAGCATGGACAGGACAGACACAGGGACATGGGACACAGACAGAGGGGCGCACAGGTGGGCGCTGAGCTGGACGCAGACATGGACCTGCTGCTGCCCAGAAAGGTGGCACCAGGCTGGGGCTGTGCTGGCCCTCAGAATTGGGGGCTGGGGTGTCTGACCAGGCTGTCCCCCCAGAGTGGATCGAGCGGCAGCAAGCCAAGAACAAGACCTACTACTACCACCAGAAGTTCCGCCGCGTGCCCGACCTGAGCGAGTGCCTGGAGGGCGACTACCTGTGCTTCTTCGAGGCCGAGGCTCAGTGGAGGAGGGACAGGTACGGCTGTCCCTGGGCTGTCCCCAGGCGAGGTCACGGCTCTGGGAGCTGCAGCATCTCCGGCCCACCCCGTTACACATTACCCACCTCACAGTCCTGCTGTCCCTGGGCAGGGTAGCATTAGGGACCATGATCCTTAAAAACCCAGTACTGATATTCCACAGGGTATTCTCACCTCTTGCTTCAGCTTTGCTGTCACCTCTTGGCTGCTGTTACACTCATTGCCACCTTTCCTGCAGGATGGTTGATCAGGAAATTGTGGAGATAGTCCGGGAAAGGCTGGGTGCATGCAAACAGCGGGAAGGACCCAACCAGTTCCAGAACTGTGCCAAGGAGATGGAGCTACTGAAACAGGTCACCAAGGCCTACCAGGACAGATGTGAGTATGGGAACAGCACACAGGGAAAGGGGGTCTCAAACCCAGGGAAAGGGGTTTTCGCACATCCCAGACTTCACATGGAACACAGGCTTATGGGAGGCACTGCTTAGACATTTCCTTTCTTTCTAGACGGTGATCTGGGTTACCATGGAAATGCACGGACGTGCCTGATGAAGCAAAAGCACAGGATGATAGAGGAGAGGAAAGCAGCACAAGCAAAGGCAGCTGAGGAGAGCTGAAACGGTTCCCCCTTGCTCCACGGTGCTGGTACCCAAGTGCATGTGGCATCCTTGACCCCTGGTGCCTCCACAATAAATGTGCAGCCCAGGCATCTGTACAATTGGGATCTGGATTCATTCTTTGAAGAGCTCTTGCAAAGCTCTAAACTTGGGCACCCCAGGCTGCCAGAACTGGGATTTGCCCTCTGGACCTCACCCTCTCCTCCATGAGCCACCAGAAACACTCTGCACAGCCCTGGCTGAGAATTCCCGCAGTCTGGGTAAAGATGATGTGCCCCTGGAAGTGTCCAAGGCCAGGCTGGACAGGGCTTGGAGCAACCTGGGCTAGTGGCAGGTGTCCCTGCCCATGGCAGGGGGTGGAACAGGATGGGCTTTCAGGTCCTTCCCAACCCAAACCATTCTGTGATTTACCACACCTGCGCCGTGCACCGACCCCCCCCATCACACCAACCACAATTCCTTGTTCACTCATCACTTTATTCTTGTACAAAACCCACTTAAGTCGTGGCCACAGCAGCTGCCTGGGTCCTCTGCACCGACACTCTCGTGTGGGTCTTGGCCAGATGATCAGTGAACTCCTGCAAAAAGTACACCAACAGTGCTTCATTTCCTTCATCCACTCTCAGAGGTTCCTCAGCACCACTTCCCACCCCTTAAGCCCCTGCACCAGGTGTGTATGTGGGGCAGTTCAACTTATCTAACATTCCAAAGCTTTACTCTTCTTTGTCCAGGGAATCCCACTTTCAATTATTACTCAAAACTAAGATGCTTAAAAATCACACTTTACCTGGCAGTCAGCTTAACCTACTACCTGTGTCATTGTAACTACCCATTTCTTGGGTATAAGAACCTGAATTTTAGGGGCAGGAAGGCTAAGATTTGAGCTGGAAGTTGCCGAAATGCTCTTACCTGGTAAGGAGACTTGGTGAAGACAGTCTCTTTCCAGAGGTCGGGAGTCAGGTAACTGTAGGTTTTGGAGATGGCATCGAAGGTGGCTTTGGCTGCGCAGAGATGTCACATACGGCCTGTCACTGCTGCAGACCCTGCTCACCAGTCCCACCCACGGCTCCAGAAACACCCCACAGTTCCAAAAATGTAGGATTTTGCAAGGACAGGGAGACCACAGCCAGGGTCTCTCTGGTGAACACACAAAACTCGTGTTTCTCTCTCTCTCCAGTTACGACAATTACACTACGGCACACAAGTGCAATCGCGCAGATTGGGAGATGATTCGGGACCAGCGCAGGATAAACCCTCAGCTTTCTGTAACTGCACAGAACCCCAGGATCACCTGCAGCAGGACAAACCTGCCCTGTCAGCAGAAGCCTTGGCTTCTGCTCCCCTGCTGGCAGTTTTTACTCACCGAAGTTGCCGAGGGTGGCGGTGCAGCCCCGTGCCGAGGTGTAGCAGTCGTCAATCCCAGCCATCATCAGCAGCTTCTTGGGCACAGGGGCGGACACGATCCCGGTGCCACGCGGAGCCGGGATCAGGCGCACCAGGACGGAGCCGCAGCGCCCGGTGACCTGCACGGACAGAGCGGGTCAGGCTCCCGGACACCCCTCGGCACAGCCCCCAGGAACTGCAGCCCGGCGGGACCCTCACCTTGCAGGGCACCGTGTGTGGCTTCCCGATCTTGTTGCCCCAGTAGCCGCGGCGCACGGGCACGATGGACAGCTTGGCCAGGATGATGGCCCCCCGGATGGCCGTGGCCACCTCCTTGGAGCACTTCACCCCCAGCCCCACGTGCCCGTTGTAGTCCCCGATGGCCACGAACGCCTGCGTTGGAAGAGAAGGTTTGATGGCAGCTGTGCAGGAGCTCTCTCAGCACAGCACAGTCCTCTGGGATTCTGAAGGATAATCCATGGTGTGTGCTCAGCAGGAACTCCCAGCTCACTCCCAAACATTGCTCACCAGAGCTCGCATTCCTAAAACCCAGTTTTCCGCCCTGAGCTCCTCCTTCAGTCAAAACCAGCCAAGGCTGAAGAACCAGGATTTGATTCCCTGCTGCAGCCTCCTACTGGGCAGGAATCCTCATGATTTCCAAAAAGCATTCCCTCTTTACACCCAAAACTTCTCTTGAAAACCCAACACTGCTGTGCAAGAGTAACCTAATTTTATAGGCTCAGAATAGTTTGGTTGAAGGGACTTTTAAAGATGTTACAGCCCCACTTTTGGTCTGGTGCTGCTTCAAGGAATACCTGCACATATCTCTGAAGCTGTAAAGTTAATACACTTTGTAAATTACTAAGGGCTCTTGTAACCAAATATTTACTGGTTCCTACAGAAAATGGGATTTGGAGCGATTAAAATCACACTAATATAATGCAGGAGAGAGCAAAAGGGAGGTTTCCCCACGAGGAAGCAGAGGAGCAGGGTTACCTTGAAGCGGGTGCGCTGCCCAGCACGGGTCTGTTTCTGCACAGGCATGATCTTGAGCACCTCATCCTTCAGGGATGAGCCCAGGAAGAAATCGATGATCTCCGACTCCTGCAAGAATGAGGCACTGAGCACACGGGAATCACGGAATCCCGGAGAGATTTGGGTTGGGAAAAACCTGAAAACTTCATCTCATTCCACCCCTGCCATGGGCAGGGACACCTCCTGCTAGCCCAGGTTGCTCCAAGCCCCGTCCAACCTGCCCTTGGACACTTGCAGGGATGGGGCAGCCACAGCTTCTCTGGGCAACCTGTGCCAGGGCCTCCCCACCCTCACAGAGGGGAATTCCTTCCCAATCCCACCTAACCCTGTCCTCTGGCAATGGGAAGCCGTTCTCCCTTGGCCTGTCCCTCCATCCCTTGTCCCCAGTCCCTCTCCAGTTCTCCTGGAGCCCCTTTAGGCACTGGAGGGGGCTCTCAGGTCTCCTTGGAGCCTTCTCTTCTCCAGGTGAAGCCCCCCAGCTCTCCCAGCCTGGCTCCGGCCCTCGGAGCATCTCCACGACCCATCACTTCTACATCCACAGCAACTCACCTTGATGGGAAGCGAGAAAAGATAAATCTCCTCAAGAGACTTGATCTTCATATCCTTGACCAGGCGGCCGAGTTTGGTGACAGGAATCCACTGCCAAAGAAATCCATGGACCGTGAATCACCAGGTGCCATCACCCGCCGGACCCCGGCTCCGCTGCCCCATCCTGGGGGGCGGCTGCACCGGGACGGCCCCAGGACTCACCTCCTTGTCCTCGGCTTTGCCCCCGCGGGCCCCGCGGCCTCGGCCCCGGCCCCTCCCGCGGCCGCGCCCGCGGCCCCGCAGCCCCGTCCCGAATCCACCGCGGAAGCCCCCGCGGGCCGCTCCCGGTCCTC
>VZRE01004983.1:389878-426679 GCA_013396775.1 Cephalopterus ornatus
GAGGGGGGGGGGGGGGCTGTGCGCCCGGCGGGCTGCTTCGGCCTCTAAACAGCGCCGCTGGCAGCCGGTCACGGCGTTGCCCGAGCCGGGGCTGGGTCAGACCGGGTGGGGTGTGCGGGGCGGCCCGGGAAGGGCGCTCTGGGGCCCGCGGTAGCGCCCGGCGCGGTCTGAAAGTCACCCGGGGTCTGCCGTGGCCCCGGGTGAGATAACGGCGCCCACAGCATCGGGAACATTAAGCTTATTGCCCACGGCTGTGTGTGTGGGGAGTAAAACCCATGTTCCCATAAGCCCCGTGCTGCAGCGCCCCGGCAGGGCCGGCGTCGGAAGGGCTGTTTGTCGGAGCGCTTTTCTCTCCTCCGCAGGTGCGGAGCGCGGCCAAGGACGGGCCCTTCCCCGCGGGAGCCGTGCGGAGCGCCGGGAGGCTGCGATGGACGGCGGCACAGGGGTCGCAGCTTGGAAGGGTTCACTTACGGACTTTTATGCGCAATAAAAGATGAATTGCTTGAAAGACTGAGCGTCAAGTCTGCGTTCGTTTTCCCAGCGCTCAAAAATCCCGCTTTCACCTGCGGGTGGACCCGGGCGGCGGCTTCCTTGGGGCGGGGAGGGAATGCTCTGCTGGAGCGCCCTCGGGATGTCCGGGAAGCGGCGCGGGGCCGCGGGGCGGGGCAGTCCCCGCAGTTCCCGCAGTCCCGGAGGGATCGGGGGCTCCGCTCCCGGCGGCCCCTGCCCACAACAAACGTGGCGCCGGCGGCGTCGCTTCCTCCTGCGTCACTCGCGCGCCGGAAGCGGCCGTGCGGCGGCAGGCGGAAGCACGCGGAGCGCGGCCATGGCCGACACGGGCGCGGCCGCCGCGGAGCCCGTGCGCTTCAAGAGCAAGTGAGGGCCGGGCCGGGGCTGCGGGGGCCGGGCCGGGGCTGCGAGGACTGGGAGAGGCGTGAAAGGGCGACCGAGGGACCCCCGGGCTGGGGCTGCGCGGCCGCCGCCGTGCCGCTTTAACGGGGGCCGCTCCGTTCCCGTCTCCTTCCCTTGCAGCTACGCCGTGTCGCGGAAGATCGAGCCGTTCTACAAGGGAGGGCGAATCCAGGTAATCCCGGCTCCGGAGGGTGTTGGGAGTGCCGCGTCTCCCGGCTCTGTAACGTCCCTGCTCTCGCCCAGATAAGCCGCGATGGGAAGTTCATGTTCTGCCCCTGCGGGAGCAGAGTGAACGTGCTCGCCGTGGAAACGGGAGCGCTCCTGCACAGCCTGCAGCAGGTGAGCGGGCACGGCCGTCCCCGGGGACGAGGAGGGGGGGAGCGGTCCCCGGCGCGGGCCGGGTGGGGTTGGGGCTGTCCCCGAGCTGTGCGCGGTGTCAGACGGGAGCTCTGAGGTCCGGGGGTGCTTCAATTGTGGGATTTCCCTTCCCAGGAGGAGGAGGAGGATGTCACTGCCTTTGTGCTCAGCCCCGATGNACGAGGAGGGGGGGAGCGGTCCCCGGCACGGGCCGGGTGGGGTTGGGGCTGTCCCCGAGCTGTGCGCGGTGTCAGACGGGAGCTCTGAGGTCCGGGGGTGCTTCAATTGTGGGATTTCCCTTCCCAGGAGGAGGAGGAGGATGTCACTGCCTTTGTGCTCAGCCCCGATGACGAGGTGGGTTTGGATCAGAGGGTTATTTTGGGTGGATCCCGGGGCTGGGCTGGCTCAGGGGGCATTGGGACAACACTGCAGGAACGTCGGGGGATACCGGGGAGACCTGTGCCAGGGGTCGGCCTCCGTGATCCCTGTGGGTCCCTCCCAGCACAGGAGATTCCCTGATTCTATTCCATGACCTCTGTGCTTCCAGAGATCCCCACGGAGGCTCCTCAGGCCCTTCCCTGTGTCCCCTCCTGGGTGTGACGGGGACGTGCCGGGAGCCTGAGCTGCGGCACCCGCCCTGCCTGTGCCCGGGCAGGAATTCCAACCCAGTCCATGACCGTGTCCCTGCGCCCGGTGTGTGAGCACTGATGGAACTCCAGCCCTGCTCCCGGCCTGACCGTGTCCCTGTGCCCGTTCCAGGTGCTGCTGACGAGCTCCCGGGCGCTGCTCCTGCGGCAGTGGCGCTGGCGGGAGCCGCGCTGTGCCCGCGCCTGGCGCGCCCTGCACCCCCTGCCCGTGGCCACCATGGCCTGCGACCCCACGGCCACCCTGCTGGCCACAGGTACGGGGCACTGGGGGGGGCACTGGGGGGCCCCTCGGCTCCGGAGTCACCTCTCTCAGCCACACGCAGCGACCGGAGCGTGGGCACAGCACAGGGTCGGTGCCCGGCGCTGGCTCCAGCTCGGGGCAGGACCAGGAGCTGCTGGAGGGGGTCCAGCAGGGGCCACAGAGGTGGTCTGGGGTCTGGAGCATCTCTCATGAGGAGATGATTAACACCTGTTTAGTGTGGAGAAGAGAAGGCTGAGGGGGGATCCCATCAATCCACACAAGGATCTCCGAGGGGTGTCAGAGGATGGTGCCAGACTGTGCCCAGTGGTGCCAGTGACAGGACGAGGAGCAGTGGCCATAAAGTAAAACACGAGTTCCACCTCAGCACGAGGCAGAACTTCTTTCCCTGGAGGGTGGCAGAGCACTGGAACAGCCGCCCAGGGGGGTCGTGGAGTCTCCCTCTCCGGAGACATTCCAACCCCACCCGGGCAGTCCCTGTGCCACCTGCCGCAGGTGACCCTGCCTGGGCAGGGGGTTGGACTGGGTGATCTCCAGAGGGCCCTTCCAGCCCCAGCTACTCTGGGATTCTGTTTTACTCAGAGATGATATCATGACAAGGGATCCTTTCAGCGTTCTGTCCAAAATACACATAATGAAATAAACATCGGGCGGCTCTGAGGCAGAGCAGTGCAGCTCTCCCGCTGTGCCACAGGGATGTTTGGAGGTGGAGGAGCTCAGGCCTGACCTGTAACCTCCCTGTCCCCCAGTCCGACTGAGTGTGAGGTGCTCCAGGGGCTTCTCTTGCCGTGGGTTGTTCTCAATGAGTTCGTTTTCCTTTTTCTTGCCTTTGCAACCCCTGAAGTTTTGCAGATGTGTTGGACTCCTGCATCCCCCTCTTCCATGGTTCATTCCCTGTGTCCTTCTTTCCCCAGGCGGCTGTGACAGCACCATTAAGGTCTGGGATATGGTCAAACACTACTGCACACACAACCTGAGAGGCTCTTCTGGAGTGGTACAGTAAGGATGGGTTGTGTCTGTCAGTCCCTGCCGTTCCTGGGGGGATGGGATTGACCTGGAATATCTTGAGTTAATGGAATAGGAAGGCCCATTCCAAGCAGGTTCTGGGCTCTTATTCCTGGTTTTTGGGAGCAGGGCTATGACTGTCTCTAGCCCAGTTGGGTCAAAGGTTTTCGTACAATCACGGAATTGTTAAGGTTGGAAAAAGCCTTTAGGATCATCGGGTCCAACCATCAACCAGCACCACCACGTTCTCCACTAACCATGTCCTCGGATTTGTTGGGATCTGGATGGAATCCCTGCGCTCGCTGGCTGATGTGCTGCAAGAGTACACATTTTCCTGTGTAAATGTGTGTTTATTTAGATGCTGGGCCTAGGCCAGCACTGCAGGTGGTTCATTCCTGTCCTGTTCCTCTCCCCCTGCCCAGCCTGGTGGAGTTCCACCCGGACATCTCCCGCCTGCAGCTCTTCTCCTCCTCCATGGACTACAAAATCCGCATCTGGGACCTGAATTCCAGCAGATGTGTGGCTGTGCTGGATGGGCACTTCAGTGCTGTCACCTCCCTGGCGTTTGCGGATGGAAACACCCTCCTGAGGTACCCCCTGGGTACAGGGGTTTGACCTGTGTCCTGTTCACCTCCTGCCAGCGCTGGGTGATTCCAGAGGGTCTGGGGCAAGGTGACTGAGGGTCAGGGCACCTGTAGGATGGAATCCTGGAATGGTTTGGGTTGGAAGGGACCTTAAAGCCCATCCAGTGCCACTCACTGCCATGGGCAGGGACACCTTCCACTGGCCCAGGTTGCTGCAAGCCCTGTCCAGCCTGGCCCTTGTTTCTGGCATTACACTCTGCTGGCACAGGGAATGCTGGTGCTCTTTCCCATGGGCTTTCCAGAGAGATGTTGAACTCCCACTAGTGCCAGATTTGCACATGGATTCAGCTTGTCCTTTGCAGCTCCTGAAACACCTTGTCCTTTGCAGCTCTGGCCGTGATAAGATCTGCATGGTGTGGGACCTGGAGAGCAGGGAGAGCAAACGAACCGTCCCCGTCTATGAGGTGAAACTGGGCTTCATTTACTCCTTTGGGATCCTTTTGTAGTTTCCAGGTCGTGGTCCCGCAGTAGCTCTCCCTCTTCGTGTTCTGTGCATTATGAAATGAGGTTTCCCTGCCCTCCCAGAGCTTTTGGCCAGCCCTGGCTCTGTGACTCTCTGACTCTTGCAGACCGTGGAAGCCGCCGTGTTGCTGCCCGAGAAGGGGGATTTCTCTCAGCTGGGTGTGAAGAAACAAGGGCTGCACTTTGTCACAGCTGGCAGCAAAGGTGGGGGAGTGCCACTGCCACGTTTGGGGGCTGTGACTGCTGTTGTTCCTGGGATGGGAGTTCTTTGCACAGCAGAAGCTTGGGCTGGAGAGCAGAGCCTGCTCCCGAGTTCCTCGGGCAGCTGGGGGTGAGCAGGACGGGTCGGACATGCTCTGAAACATTTAATACTCAGGTACATTTACCTACATAGAAATATATTTTCAAGCCCATAAATATATATAAATATATTTCCAAACTGCAACGAGGTTTGAATTGGACTGAAGAAGCAAAGCACTTTTCGTGGCTTTTCACGCCACTGCATCTCTGCCCAGTCCTGCCTTGGGGCCGCGCGGCTTTTCCCGCGGGCAGCGCTGGGCTTGGGGTAGCATCCCTTGGACAGTCACCGTGTGAGGCTGGCTGTGCCAGAGGATGTATCCCGTGGTTTTTCCAGGCATCCTGAGGGTGTGGGAGGCGGCCAGCGCAGGCTGTGTGTACACCCAGCCCGTGCCCTTCGAGCCGCGGGAGGAGCCGAGCGAGCGCAGCCTGTGCCAGTGCCTGGTGGTGCCCGCGCGGGGCGAGCTCGTCACCGTGTCCCTGGAGCACAACGTCGTGTTCTACGAGGCACAAACCCTCCAGCTCCGCAAGCAGGTGACAGCCCCAGCCTTCTTTTGCCTTTATCCGTGATTTGGGATCAGCTGTGCTGATAAAAGCTCTGTCCCTTGTCTCTGGCCTGTTCTGGAATTGTTCCTTGGTGCCAAACCAGAAAGTTCACTGCTGGGGCTGTTTGGGGGAATTCTGCACAGAGACCAACATAAGAACCAGAAAGCAGGACAGGCCCAGCCAGAAATCCCTCCTGTGCTCCAGCTTGCGTTTAGAGATCCTTACACCCAGCATTAAATGAGAAATCCCAGCACTGCAGCTTTTCCCTGCTCAACTGTTCCCATTCCAGCTCGCTGGGTACAACGAGGAGGTTCTGGATGTGAAGTTCCTGGGCCCTGGTGACTCTCACATTGTTGTGGCCACCAACAGCCCCCAGCTGAAAGTGTTTGAGTTGGCAACGTCCCACTGCCAGATCCTCTACGGCCACACAGGTGGGTGCCGGCACTGACCTGGGTGGGAGAGGGGCAGGGGTTCCTCTGTCCAGCTTCTCTTGGAGCTCTTGTGGAGGCTGGAGCCCTTGAGTTCTCTCTGGGGCAGCATCACAACAGGTCTGGGAGTTGTGTGGAGAAAGGATATATCCCATTGTCCCGGCAGTGGCATCAGTTCCACACGGAGCTGAAGGGGTGTGAGTGACACTCGCTCCACAGGGACTGTGAATGTCATGTCCCAGACCTGTCCCCGGGACAGTGGGGAGATCATTAACTCACACATTCCTGTTGTCCCATTTCAGTATTTCTGTGCATCCACCTGTTTTGTCTCCTTCTGTTTAGAAACAATTATGGCTTTGGATGTCTTCAGAAAAGGCCTGATGTTCGTCACCTGCGCCAAGGTGCGTCACTGCTCTTCACTTAATGTAGCTCTTCACTTTAGTGATCTTTATGGGCAAAACTGTACCACTTTTAGCACTCCAGAAAGGGCCTTTTATTCATACAATTCCTGTCTGCTGCATCCCCCAAAGATAAGGTTCTTCGTTATCCCTTTTTAATGTTGTCCCTGGGAAATTAATTGCATTTATTAGCCTGAAGGAGATGTTTCCTTCTCCAAGCATCTGGGTCTGGAATTAGAGATCAGAGAAGTTGTTACTGTGGGACTGATGGGAGCTTCTGTGTTGGAAGAAAAGGTGCCAACTGCCCTGATACTCCCAAAAATAGACCTCTGATAGACCCAAAAATAAATCTCCACTCTGGAACCCCAGGCTGGAGGTTTATCCTGTCTGGCTGCATGCCCTCACCTGCTCTGACAAAGGCAGGCAAGGGTTCAAGGTGCAAAATTCGGGAGCAGTCGGGCTGAGAGTGTGGTGAGAGCCCAGGGAGCTGATCTCTTGTCAGAAAATCGAGCAGTTTCTGTGCTCTCCCCCACAGGACAGGAGCATCCGTGTCTGGAGGATGGGCAAGGCTGGCAGGGTGGTGTGTGTGGCACAGGGGCTGGGCCATGCCCACGGCGTGGGCGCTGTCGCCTGCTCCAGGTAACACCAACATGGTCAGGCTGTCCCTTCGTGGGGATCCTGGTCACGAAGGCCAAGGGCCTTTTTTCCTGGGCAGGGGAAGCCACTGATTTGCCTCCTTGATGTTTTTTATTCCTCTCAGAATGAAGGAAAGCTTTGTGGTAACCAGCAGCCAGGACTGCACAATCAAGATCTGGAATATCCCGGAATCCCTCGCTTCCAAAGCAAAAGCAGCCTCCATCTCCACTCCAGAAACCCTCCATGCCAGAGTGACTGAGAGGGGCCACAACAAGGTCAGGCTCCGCCTGAGCTCAGAGCGTGCCTTTGGCTCTTCGATCTCCGTCTGCCGTGTTCCCCCTGCGTTCATTCCCCGTCCCCCCGGAGCGGAGGCTGAAGGGCTTGTGGCTCCTGTGCCCCCAGGACATCAACAGCGTGGCAGTGTCCCCCAACGACAAGCTGCTGGCCACGGGCTCCCAGGACCGGCTGGCCAAGCTGTGGTCCTGCTCCGACTGCTCCTTGCTGGGGGTGTTCTCGGGGCACAGGAGGGGCATCTGGTGTGTGCAGTTCTCCCCCGTGGATCAGGTCCTGGCCACCTCCTCGGCAGACGGGACCCTGAAGCTCTGGGGCCTTCGGGATTTCAGCTGCCTGAAGGTGAGGGGAGCTCCTGCCCCTGCTCCAGGCAAAGCCTCGGGCTTGATCCTTCGGAAAATGAGCTTCCTTTCTGCTTTCCAGACCTTTGAAGGCCACGATGCCTCAGTGCTGAAGATCATCTTTGTGAGCCGAGGGGCCCAACTGCTCAGCAGGTTTGTGCCCGTCCCAGGGGTCTGGGGCAGGTCCACGGCTGATCAGAAGGGAATCTCCTGGCTCATCAGCAGCAGCGAGAGGGAAGAGTCTTGTTGTCCAAGGAGTCCTTGGAAAGACTGATAGGAAGGTGCCATATTTAGGCCAAGCTTTCTCCAGGGGTTAAATGAATCCTCTTCTCCAGTGATTCCATGGATTCTATTTATCTGCCGTGCATTGCTGGGTTGGGGACACACACAACAGGCAGAGCTAAGGGTGAATCTTGCCCTGCACATTTTGTTTAGTTCAGCTGCTGTTTGGAAGGCACTGGGATGGGACAAGTTTATTGGATGTTTGAGGTGGGGCAGAACAAGAACGGATCTGTCCAGTGATTTTTTTGTTGTTGTTGTTGTTGTGTTTCTCTTCCAAAAGTGGATCTGATGGTCTCTTAAAACTCTGGACAATTAAAACAAACGAGTGTGTGAAGACATTAGATGGTCATGAAGATAAAATCTGGGGTCTTCACTCCAACAAACAAGATGACATGGTGGTGACAGCCTCCAGTGACTCCTGCATCACACTCTGGCAGGTACAGCACGGGGGGTCCTGACTGCTCTCTGGGTTAATAATCAGGATAAATGGAGAACTCAGGATGCCAGTGGCTTGTTCCTCAGGTGTCCTCATTTTCTGCACTTTGGAATTGGGTCAGTAAGGCTTATCCTGGGGTCTGGGGTTATTTTTTGGCCAGACTGTGTTGCCCCAGCAGCAGCAGATGGGCCCCAGCAGCCTCAGGCACTGGTGGCTTGGAGGGGAGTTGGGGGTTGCTGGATTTAACCCTGAAATTACTTGGCCTGGAGATCTTGCTGCAGAAACTGGTCTCCTAATCACTCGATGGCTCAATAAAAATCCATCTGTATTAAAGCAAGATTTGATGAAGTTTTATCCTGGTTTTTTATAGGATGTCACTGAAATTGAGGAGAAAGAAGCACAAGCTAAACAGGAGGAGCAGATTATGAAGTGAGTTGGTCTTGTGCAGTTAAGAGCCGTGAAAGGCAAACTGTCCAGTGGAAATGCCCACACTTGGGGCCATCCAGCTCCATGTAATCCCAAAATTTATTGAGAGCACTGAGGCATTTATCGACAAGCACCACTGACTTGTTGGCATGAACCCCCCGCACACTGTCACTCCTGGATCTGCTGCTTTCTGCACAGTGTTTGTTTCCACCACTCAAACACTGGTCTCACTCTCGACCCTGATTTGTTTTCCAGAGAGCAAGAGCTTTCTAACCTGCTCCATGAGAAAAGGTACCTCAGAGCCCTGGGCTTGGCCATTTCCCTGGATCGGCCCCACACCGTGTTGATGGTGGTCAAGGGTGAGTCCAGAACACTCTTTCCAGGCTCCAAAGTCTAATTATTAGTCTGAAAGCCTCAGTGTCCCCTCTCTTTGCCGTGTTCCTAAGTGCAGTCACCCCAGAGAACCAGTGATCTCCCTGCTCTCAGCCTGGGCTCTTTCCCCGACTCTCCCTTCTCTCTCTGCAGCCATCCTTAAGGAGCCTGAGGGGAGAAAGCACTTGGAAGAGAACATTGTTCGGCTCCGGAAGGATCAGAAAGGTTCGTTGCAACGTGGTTTAAGTGTTGAAAGCTTCCAGGTCAGAGGCTGGTTTTCTCAGCTGAAATTAGAATCATAAAAATAGAACCGTGGGATGGTTTGGGTTGGAAGGACCTTAAAGCTCATCCAGCTCCATCCCCTGCTGTGGGACATTCAGGGACATTAGGCCTTGTCATCCCACACACTTAGGGTGTGATGGCTCAAGGAACAGTTCTGTCTGTAATTATTTTGCCCCTCTGGGCTCGTCGGTCACTGTCTGTGGAGCTGAACCTCTGTAAGACCCAAGACACGGGTGTCCCTCCCCCACAGAGGCGGTGCTGGCATTCCTGGTCACCTGGAACACCAACTCCCGGAACTGCCACGAGGCCCAGGCTGTCATGGAAATCCTCCTGAAGCACGAGGCACCCGACAGTCTCCTGCAGTTCTCGGGCATTAAACCTGCTGTGGAGTCCCTGCTGCCCTACACGGGTGAGTTGCTGCGGGGCCGCGCCTGGGGTCTCCTCCTGTGGCCTGGAGCACAGAATCCTGGAATGGTTTGGCTTGGAAAGGACCTTAAAGCTCAGCTAATCCACGCCCTGCCATGAGCAGGGACACCTTCCACTGGCCCAGGTTGCTCCAAGCCCCGTCCAACCTGGCCTTGGACACTTCCAGGGATGGGGCAGCCACAGCTTCTCTGGGCAACCTGTGCCAGGGCCTCCCCACCCTCACAGGGAAGGACTTCTTCCCAATATCCCACCTAACCCTGCCCTCTGGCATTGGGAAGCCATTCCCTGTGTCCTGTCCTTGCATCCCTTGTCCCCAGTCCCTCTCCAACTCTCCTGGAGCCCCTTTAGGCACTGGAAGGGGCTCTCAAGGTCTCCCTGGAGCCTTCCCTTCTCCAGGTGAACCCTCCCAGCTCTCCCAGCCTGGCTCCACAGTCTACAGCCATGGGAAATGTTTGCAGCCTGTTCCTGGGAGCTCTTTCCCGCTGCCCTGACCACTCCTCTCCCTGCAGAGCGGCACTTCCAGAGGCTCAGCCGGCTGCTCCAGGCCTCCATGTTCATCGACTTCATGTGGCAGAACATGAAGCTGGGGGACACGGCCCAGCAGGACAGCGGCACCCTGTGACCCTCCTCCCGCCAGTCCCTCTTTCCGAAGGGGGAGAGCCTGAGCTCCTTCCCACCTGGCTGGTAACTGTGTTTTTAGTTCCTGTGTTTTGTAATAAATTTTTAAATGTTAATTTGTAAAACAAGCCCAGCATCCAATCTCCTCCAGGCTGAGTGAGAGGAAAGGGCCATTTCCTTGGCCAAGCTCTGGTTTGTATTTTCACACCCCGAATTTTCAGGCCCAGGCACTCAAACATCATTTAGTTTGGAGGAAAGGCAGAATCCCAACAAGTAGTTGGGCTTTACTGGGATTTAAAGACTGGGATTTGTGAAGCTGGGAGGCACTCCTGGCAATGTCATACCACGTCCCCAAGCCCAGCTGGGCCCTGTGTGTCGATCACTGTTGTGCTATTAAATATTTTCTTTGCTTGAGCAAGATGCAGCCTGGACCAAGGCAGGTCTCTCCCCTGTGCCCACCCCAAATTTAGCACCTGGGAGGGAGAGAAGCACAATTTTAATTCCCCAGGCAGCAAATTTTTAAGGTGTAAAACTCAGGTAGACTTCAGAGACGTTTACATGTATTTTATTTCAAAGACAGAAATGTATAAAAGTCAGAACGACACAAACATCTCACAAGTTGTTTCTAAAAAATATTAACAGGGAAAATAACTACAAAGCCAGCAATGTGTAGAAAAGTCTTAATTTTCCTAGAACTACTCACCTAACTCAAACCTAGCAATGAGTTTAGGATGAGAATTGCTGTGAGTTTCAGTAACTGCCAGACTCCCTTGGAAGGGGAATGTTTTGTCCATAAAGGTGACCTCTGTCCCTGTCCCCAGGTGGGACACAGGCTGTGACAGCCCTGTTTGTGCTCCTGTGCCTGCACAGCCACGGCTGGAGGGAACAGCCAGGGATGAGGTTCCTCCCCACCAGGATTTTTGTTCTCACAGCCATGCAGCAGATGCAGCCAATCCGTCTGATGGCCTCTCCACTACTTAAATTGGTCTAAGCTGTAAAAAAAAAACCAAACCCAAACCAACACCAAAACCTGAACAATTCAAATATATATATATATATAAAAAATAGGGAGTTCAGGTAAATGATATCACATATCTGCATCATCCCATCCCTCCCACAATCCAGCAGCTGTAGCTTGGAGTGCCACTGGTGACTGGTGACACTTCTCTGCCCTCTGGGGCGGCTGCAGCTCACCTGGTGTGGGGAATAATGCAACAGTGACTCTGAAATGTTCAACTGTTCATGTCCTGCATGGCAGGATGAACACCCGCCTGAGGGAGAACTTACTGAATTCCAAGTGACCTCTGACTTAGGAGCTGCTGGATCCACAGCTGCCCTGACTCCCCCGAGGAGTTAAACCACGAAATCCTTTCCCAGTAACTCCCTCCTGGCTCCCAGTCTCCCTGTGAAGCTGCAGCAGGAGTTGGTGCTGCCCAAGGAGGGGACGGATGTCAGTGAGAGTGATCCTTGGGATCCAGTGGTGTCCTTGGGAAGCCACAGTCCAAGGGCTGACGCTCCCCTGGGGCTCTGGTGAGGGGTGCCTGGCTCTGCCCGGGCTGTGTCATTGTCCCCTGTCCCCGCACTAGTGCAGGCTGGGCAGCAGTGGCTGCAGGGCTGGCCGGGGGCTGTGTCCCTGCAGGGCCCGTTTGGTGACAGTGCTGCACCTCTGCAGGATCTCGTGGGCCGAGGGCCGCGCCGGCACCTTGGGGACACTCGTGGCCAGGTCGGGGTCGGGGAGGGGCGAGCTCAGGTCGGCTGCAGACGACTCCACGAAGCCAGAGTCGTTCCTGTCCCTGGGGGTGAGCCGTGGGGACTTGGTGCTGTGCGTGACCAGGGCAGGGGAGCTCCTGTTCTGCTCCACTTCGGGCAGAGAGCGGGACAGGTCGTGCTTCCAGCTCAGCCGGGCGCCCTGCTCGCTGCTGCTCCCCGAGCTCAGGGATGAGCTCTCTGAATCCAGGTCCGAGGTGGAGCTGGCCCTGGGCAGAGACCTGGATCTGCTGCTCTGAGACCTCCCATCTTCTTCATTGGGGTTGAAGGAAGAGCCAGGCTGTGCCCTGGGCTGTGCCACGGCCTCCCCCCGGGGCTGGGGGGCCGACAGGGGGGAGCAGAGGTTTGGGGTGGAGATGTTGAGCCCGCAGCTGATGATGGTCTGCAGCTTGTGGTGAGGATTCTTGTAGGGCCGGAGGCACAGGGAGGGCATGTAGCCCGTGCTCCCGTTGTACCTGAGGGCAGGGATGGAAGGAACACTGAGAGGAGCCCTTTGGCCAGCTCGGACCAAGGGGAGGGAGCAGAGCAGGGCAGGGCCCAGCCCCGTGCTGTACGTGGGGTGTGAGGACCGGGAAACCATCCCTGGCCAAGGACATTCAGCCCAGGGGTGTACCCCACATGGGGAGGAGGGGGCAAGCAGCACCTGCAGCAGGTAACCAGCTCCCTGGGGAAGCAGGACTTTGAAAAGCCTCCTTACCGGATGAGCCACCAGCCGTTGTCAGAGCTCCTGAGCACCTCCACGACCACCCCGCTGTGCAGAGAGAGCTCATCCGCCTTCTGGGCCTCGTAGGGCTGCACCACGAAGTACAGGCTGCCTGTGGGAGGAGGGGAGGTTGGATCTGCCCCGTGGAGAAAGTGCCCCCACCCTGTGACAGACCAGCTCAGCTGTGGGGCAGGTGTCCCGGGGAGGGACTGGCTGCTCAGGGACCCCAGACTGATGGATTTAGGTTGGATATGAAGAAGAACTTTGCTGCAATGAGGGTGGGGAGGCCCTGGCACGGGTTGCCCAGAGAAGCTGTGGCTGCCCCATCCCTGGAAGTGTCCAAGGTCAGGTTGGATGGGGCTTGGAGCAACCTGGGCTAGTGGAAGGTGTCCCTGGAGTAGCACTGGGTGACCTTGAAAGGTCCCTTCCAACCCACACCATTCTGTGATGCCATGGCAGAGCTGACCAGTAGAGTCAGAGCTCCAGAGATCCAGGTGGGGACTCCAAGTGGTTAAAGTGGTGGGATTTTGCAGAACTCATTTTTTGAAGGTGTCCCAGAGAGCCAGGAGCAGACTTACCCTCCTCACTTGAACTAAAGGTGTCCTGGATGTCCTCATGGACATCAAGCTCTTCCAGGTACGAGGCTGGGAACCAGGCAATCTGCTTGTCTGCATTTTCCACCAGCCACCACCCTACAAAGAGCAAAACACCCAGTTTTTAACAGCCTGTAAGTTGAGAGGACAATAAACCCTGGATAAGGGACACAAGAGACAGGAGGGACATTCACTGTCCCCCCAGGTGAGCACACAAGTACAAACACCTGCACTCCTGACACTACCCTGGCATTTGCTGGGCTATGAATCAACCTGCCCCTTCACCCCTGACACCGAAGAATCCCCTCAAACATACCAGTCATGTCCTTCATCAACACTTCAACAATTTCCTTCTCAGCCACTGTGAACGTCCTGTTCTTGGTGTCCTTGGTTTCAAAGCTCTCGATGCAGCGGTAGCTCTGGGACGCCTGGGGAAGGGTGATGGACGTGGGCTGGTGCTTCTTTTCCCTCCTAAATTCTGACGGCATGATCACAACACTGCAAAGGCAAAGTTTCACATCAAGAACTCAGGCGGAAGGCTGAGTTTAGTATTAATTTTGGTAAAATCACTTATGCATCAGAGACGACATAAACCTAGATTCAAGCACCCAGCAGAACTTCCCTGCTCTGCTGCCCTGGTGTTTCTCTTCTGCCCACATTCAGTAACATTTCTGTTTCGTGAACAAACAAAAAGGACAACTCAGATTTCACACCTGTTTTCAGGGAAGGAGGGGTCGAGGTCCTGGGTCTGTGCCTTGAAAAACTGATTCACGTCTTCCCCCTGGGAGATTCTCGCATCCATTTTCAGCAGCTCCTGGGAGTAGGTTTCCAGCAGTTTCAGGATCTCCAGGCACCTGTTCAGCTTCCCACCCTTCCTGTGCCGCGCCATCACACCTTTAAAATAACAAGGGCACAGTTGGTGTAAGACAACGGTGGGTCTGGATGTCTTTGGGAGCAGCATCTTTTACCTGAACATGGGGTGTCCTCACTCACCACCCTTCCTGCCCCATCCCAAACTGGACAAAGTCACTGTCCCTGACTCCCTGTCCTTTTTAATAGCTCCTGATACAATTTTTTAATATCTGAAATTTATCTTTTCTTCACATGTAAATATTTCAAGAAGCTCTGGGCTGATATTTAACTGTAATACTATTTTCCCAAGTGCAATTATCTATTAAAAAAGCATTTCTGGGTTATTCTTAAGTCTGTACTAGACCCAAGCACGTTGATGTAACGCAGTGGTGCTGTGCCAGGAGCAGGAGAGAACTCTTAACCTGTTCCAGAGGAAGGTCAGACTCGGAGACTTCATTCTGTGTCCTCGGTTATGACTGTCCTGAACACTCACATGTTTGTTGGTCCATCAGAGATTTATTCTTACCTTTAAACCTGGGTAAACTCCTGAGGGAGCCACTTTCCACGGGGAATTTTCTCTTCAGCTCTTTCTGAAAGCGAGGAGAAGGAGAGAACAGTGATTCCTCACTGCCCTGACACCCAGCTGGGCTCCTTCCCCTTTCCCAGGATGGGAATCCTGACATTTCAGGAAATGAAAACTCACTTACGTGGAATTTCTTAAACTCTTCAAATGTCCGGTAGATGAGAATGTTGTTCTGGTCTGACCAAGTCACAAACATCATGTAGTTCTGGGAAAAGACAAGGGAAAAGAAATGCAATTTAATCACAAAGTTCCATTTGAGATGTTTCCAGGCAATCAGTGTTTACCACGAGCTGTGGTTTAGTTCTGGCTTCAGGCTGAGAGCATTACATTAAAAAATTAAGCTAAACATTAAGCCTACAAAAATATTTCCTTAATTTTAGGGTTCCAAAGGGGTAATCACAGATGAAATCAGGAGGATTTTGTGGCGCTGTGACAGAAAGAGAGCAAAATGCAAGATAATAATTTTCTTATGGTATTAAGCCCATTACAAAAATCCCTTTGTCCTAGATCCCAAGGCTGTAATCCCAATGCTGTGGGGAATGAGCAAACATAACCCTGGAAGAATAAGTCCAAAACTCTCTAGTTTCCTAATTTATAATATATTTCAGGAGAGAAAAAAAAAAGCCAAAAATTATAAAAATTAACATACCTTCTGCTTTCTGCACTGCATGAAGCCAACAGCCTTCACATCCACGGGGTACCTGCTGCAGCTCATCTTCCCTACGCCTGCTCCTCCCTCGCTGGGAGCTGGAGGGATGGGAGCTGGAGGGTTGGGAGATGGAGGGATTGCGCTGGAGGGCAATCCGGAGGGATGTGTCCTGGAGGGATGTGCGCTGGAGCGATGGGAGCTGGAGGGATGCTCTGGAGGGATGTGTCCTGGAGGGATGTGTGCTGGAGGGATGGGAGCTGGAGGGTTGGGAGATGGAGGGAGGATCTGGAGGGACGATCTGGAGGGACGATCTGGAGGGATGTGTCCCGGAGGGATGTGCGCTGGAGGGATGTGTCCTGGAGGGCTGTGAGCTGTGCCGGAGGTTGCAGAGCTGTGGCTCCAGCCGGGACTCCCCGGGTTAAATACCCTGGAGCCGGAGGCAGGGCACAGGCGTTCCCGAGCCTCCTCCGCCCCGCCCCGCAGAAATCCCGTAGTTTGGCAAACTACCGGGTGCATTTTACCTTTTACCTTTCCCCCCTCCTTTTAACAAGCAAATAGTCCCGGCTGTAGCAGCAGGGACAGAGTTCAGGGGCCCGGGGAGCTTGTTTTATCTCGTCACGCCGAGTGCTGGGTGTGCGGGAGGGCACTGGGGCAGCAGCTCCTGCCCCGAGGGATTTCCGGGGACACACGCAGAGTTTTTATGGTTATATGGCACAGAATTTACCTGCAGCCCGGGATGAGCTCACGCCAGCCCCAAAAACTGATTTACAACGTGGGTTGTCGTAAAGCACGAATTGGGCACCACTTGATAACGTATAATAGTTGTTACAAATATTTTTCCTTTACGGCTTTGTCCCACCTGCTGAGATACTTTAAATGGATTTCTGGCAGCTTTATCAATATTTGCATGCTCTCAGGAATTATGAGAGATGCCAATGCCAGTGTTGTCACAGAATCACAGAAAGGTTTGGGTTGGAAGGGACATCAAAGCCCATCCAGTCCCATCCCCTGCCATGGGCAGGGACACCTTCCACTGGCCCAGGTTGCTCCAAGCCCCGTCCAACCTGGCCTTGGACACTTCCAGAGATGGGGCAGCCACAGCTTCTCTGGGCAACCTGTGCCAGGGCCTCCCCACCCTCACAGGGAAGAGTTTCTTATCTGATCTAAACCTACTCTCTGTCAGTTTGAAGCCACTGACCCTTGTCCTGCCACCACAAGAATAAACACGTCCCAGGGCCAAAAGCTCCTCAGATGTAAATATGGGATGGAGACTCAGCTCTGAGTGCCCTGAGCACTGTCTTGCATCCAGCCAGGTGTCCACACCCTCCCAGCTCTTCCCAAGGACCAGCCCCACTGCCCAGAGGCACAGAAAGACAGGTAATTCCAGCCCTGGACAGCCTGTCCTCTCCCTGAACTGGTGTGTGCCTGCCTCAGGTTATGACTTGGCTGATGGGCACCGTGTGATCAAACGGCCTTCTCTGTCCTCCCTCTCCCTCCTCTTTGATAAAGCCTAAATTGAACCATTATCATTATCATTACCATTACCATTATCATTATCTGAGCCCAAATTGAGAGGGTCAGCCCTGCCTTCCCTTTCATTGCCCAGTTACACCTGGTGTCTCAAACCCTCAGTAATAGCTGTGGATGATTTTTGATCTACCGAAAAACCCCCCCAGAACTGGAATAGGGAGCCAAGCCAGATTCCTTCTGGATATCAGGCGATACGGTCAGGAGGGCCTTGCTTTGTGTTCCATGAGCACGTGGGGCTGTTCCCACACAGCTGGATGGCAGCTCCTGGGGGCAAAGGGAGCTGTTTTGTTGCAGTTCTATTTATTGCTGCTGGACATCTGTCCTCCTTTAGAGAGAGAAAGTCATCCAGAGAGAACTTTGGTTCTGTGTGTGTTTTGGTGGGGAAACCCCTCCGATGGCACCTCCGGGGCACTTCCTGGCTCAGGAAGCCGGAGAGGATCTGCCCTGTGGAAAAGTGATGTGAAGCAGCTCCCAGCTCTCCCTAGGCCTCGAATTGGACCCTCCATCCCCCTGTTCACAAAGGGCCCAGCAAAGACATGTGCTGGTAAATGTACCCAGCTCGAAGGGTGAGGATTTTATGGAGAGACAGGAAATCACTTCACCCAGCGAGTTTTATTAGAAGGTCTCAGTCTCTGAGGTGGCCAAGAGGCCAAGCTCACCTTCACGTGGCTCTTGGAAATATCTGGGACCAAGACTCTCAACAAAGCACCTTGGATTGGTTTCCTGTCTCAGAGCAGACGCAAACCACAATGTATTTCCAAGAGTGTAAAGGCTTAAACATGTTTACCCTGACTGGGAAAAGCCAAAGGCAAGGAAAACCTTAGAGGAGCTGCAGGAAGAGGAGATGACCAGGGAGGTTCAGAGAGCACGTTGCTCTGCATTGGAATATCCGTGGATGTCCTGAAAACAAGAGTAGGGAATAGCCTTGGTCAAAGGCTTTGCTGTGATTCACCATTCTCAGGGAATTCAAGCAGAAAGGGAGGGGTGGAAAACGTAACAGAATGTTATAAGAGGAAGGTTACATGGGTGTTTGCAATCACCCGAGGCTGGAGAACCAGCCATCAGTTTGCAGAGCCAGATTATGGGGGAAATTGGGTTCAGTTTATGGGGGAGATTGGGTTCACTGGGAGATTGGTGGTGAGAGGGGATCTCAGGCAAAGGGAAATACGAGCAAGACTACTCCAGACTCAGGAAGGGGTTACTGAGAAAATGTTCTGCGGAAGCAGAGCAGAGGTGAGGGGAGGGAGAACAGCCTGGCACTGCTCAGGGACACCAACACCTCCAGTGTCATCCCAGAGGCTTCAGCTCCAGGCTCTGCAGATGTCACAGCAGCATCAGTGCCCTGTCCTTGTCAAGGCTGATGTCATGAAACTGTTCCTTGGAGAATGATCTAATGAGTCACATCAGGTTAGTCTGGAGCGATGCTACCCATGAAACCAGAGGGATGGCCAGACTCCCTCTGGAATCCTCAAGTGCTCCTCGACATGTCCTCCACAACACCCGGCCATGGCAGGGCCATTCCTGTTGGGAAGGATGGATAACCAACTGGAATAGGCCATTAATTCCACTTCTCTGCTGGATACACTTGAACTCATACAAAAACAAGAGAAAACATCATTTTTTAGACATTATTAAGTTTACTTTTTGACTTCTACTACTTTCAGGTTATCCTGCCATAAATCAGGACCTCCTCGTGGGTAATTATTAACAGAAGGGTAGGAGTGGTCTGCCCAGAAACTGTGACACTCCACAAGTATTGCTGGTCGCTGCCATTTCATCATCGATTTACACAGGGCAAGTTACATTTTGAGGGCAAGTTACTTTTTTCTTTAAATGTTTCACAAGGTACCAAACAGATCATAAATTAACAGGTAATATGTGGGAGTGCACTGCCTGGCTTTGCCAAGATGGAGGAAACACAAGTTTTCCTCCATAACTTCCATGATTTTTCACCCTGCTCCAAGAGAGCCCTGCCAAGGTGGAGGTCTGCCTCCTGCTCCTCGAGGAGCATCACCGTGGCCATAAACTGCTCTGGGTATAGAAACATGTTTGTGGCACAGCAGGTGACTCAGCTGCTGTCATGGGGAGTCACATCAGAGTCCCTCCCCTGGGTTGTCTATGGTTGGGAACACGGGGTAGGTCATCCAATGGCTCCAGGAACACCCACAGTCACTGGGGCTGTCCCCTCTGCCATTCCCATTACAACATCAGCTTCCCTTCCACCACAAATAAACACTGAGGGTCTGCTTTTCTTTGCACTTCAGAGTGGATCAGGAATAATTTCATCTGGTGGGTTTAACTGGAGTACAGCAGCCCTGGTGGGACAAGAGCCTGGACAAATCCTTCACTGCATCCAACAGGAGCCAGAGTAGAGGTTGAGCGATAAGTAACCAAATGCAGCTCCTCACCAGCCCCTCCACAGCCATTTTCCAAGTCTAACAAGCAACAGCCTCATCCCAAATGCCCACACGTGGAGAAAAGGAGGAGATGTGTTATGAACACCCTCCAGGACATATAGAAGTCCTGTTTAGGCTGGTGAGTGACCTGTACCCTCACAGCTGACATGTGGGATTCTACATCAGGGATTTCCCTTTCTATGCCCAGCACAGGAAAGGCAAAGAGAGGGAAAGGCCTCAAAGCACCCTTGGGACACTGGCTGCAAGGAAGAGATACGAGAAGGCACAGTCAAGGGGGGCCCTCGCCTGGAACAAGGCCTGTAGAAAAGCTCCATCTTTCCCTCCCTCACTTTCAGGATCAAAACCTGCCCTTTACTGTTCTCAAAGGTCACCTGCGATGACACACGACCTATCAGCACCTTTAATGAAAAGCCCAGCTGTTAAAAGCTGATCTTAAGAGTACAAAGAGGGTTTAGACTTTTAATAAACAGAGAAACAGACCCCTATTTAAAAAGAATAATGAAAACCCAGACAGTGGAGTTGCCAAAGTCTCCTTCACCTCATGAACAAAGGAAGCGGTTGAACTTTCACACTGGCTGGGATGAGAGATTTTGTAGTATCTAAAGGAGAAGAATGTATTTTATTTTGTCCTAATTTCAGCAGCTGCTGCAAGCTCTAAAGCATTTTTCTGTGTCCAGTGGGATCTGGTTCAGCCATCCTCAGAGATCCTATGATTCCATGACAGTGCTCATTTTCTACAAACCCTTATTCTTCCCTTTCCATGAGGAGCCAGTACACGGGGAGAGGATGCTTCTTTGGGCACTTTAACTCTCCTTGTTGTTCCAAGCCTGTCTCTGCTTTCCTCTGCCACGCTTCCACCTCAGCACAAGTCCCACTCCCTTAAATCTGCAGTATCCTGGGACAGATCATTCCTGGGGCATACCTAGTTATTGCTCACTCTGGATCACTGACAGCTGATATAAAATCACCGCATCACGTCAAACTCCCTTAAACCTGGCACCAGCAGGCTCATTTTCCATGAAAAACCCTTGTGATGCAGCTGCCCAGCCCAGGGGGAGCGCTGCCTGTGGTGGGAGGTTTGTTGTGGGGTGTGTCAGACGGGCTCTTGTTTACCAGGCACTTGTTGCAATAATTTCACAGCTCCTTTGTAAAAGGGGCATATTTTCCTAAGGTCATGCAGAGGACAAAAGCGTGATTCAAAAGGGAATCTTCCAGAATGGATAAGAATGTCACTTAAACCACCGCAAGAGAAAGTTTCCTTTCATTGCATCATTTTTTACTGAAAAAAAAAGGGTGTTTGATGAGCGTGTGGTCCGAGGCCAGCACAGTGTGTGAGCATGCTGGAACTCAGCCATGGGATGTGAAAGGAGAGGGAAGGCAGGGTGGAGTTTCCAAGGGGGTTCAAGGCTCTGCAGTGCACTGCCTGCCCTGCGGGTTCCCAAACCCAGTCGGGGAAAATCCCAGCACCACCAGTACAGCCAACGGCAAGTGCAGCAAGTACCAGGGAACGTGGAACTCGGGAAAAATCTGTTCTTACTTCATGACAAATATAGTAAAGTGATCAGAGATAAGATCGCTGTGTTCCTTCCAGATTAGTCAGAGAAGTGCTCATCCCACTCCTCCCCTTTCCTCATTCCCCACGCCATCGAAGAGCAGAGCACGCACAGTGCCTCATCTCTCCTGGGCATCCACCAGCAGTGGCTCCAGTTAAAAGTTCACTGTATTTCAGGGCACAGGCAAGACCTTTGTGTTCCTTGCCCCCTTCAGAAAACAGGGAAAGCAATACTTCATCTTCTCTCAAAAGCCTGGTGGGAAAAAGAGTAATACGGAAGGAGAACTAATTTCATTAATGATTAATTCTTAATAAGCAAATAGCACCTGTTACCTGAGAAAAACCTCTTCCACTGACTGAGACTTCCCGTTCAATTGCTGTGACCTACTTCTGGAAAAAGGAATCACCCCACATCAGGGAGATGAGGAAAAGGAAGGTGTACCTGTCCTGCATGGGACAAGCGATTTTAAAAGCTCAGCCTTCTTAACAACAGGGTCATTCATTTTTAGGAGGCAAAAATGGGAGTAAGATAAGGAAAGACCCTCAAAATCCACATGGGAAACAGGTACAACATTTTAAATGGATTTCAAATAGCATCTACTTCCTAAAGCAAAGGGTTCTGCACCGCCGGAGGTTTTGTGGTTTATTTATCAAGAGCATAGAAGGAAATCCCCAACTTTGCTGATTTGTGCTCAGAATGCATGAACTGATTCCAGGGATGCTCAGAGGGAGTCTGGGAAGGAGGAGACAGACAGGAGCACGACACAAGCAGGATTGGCTGGACCAACTTGCAGAAATAATTTGGGTTTCTCCCTACCCCTCCCATTGCCAATACATACGCCACTGCTCCTGGGTTCTCATTTTAATCATCAAGAGAATCCACACAAGAAAATGGCACAAATTTTAAAATGATGAACTGCATCTCTGGGGATAGACCAGGGCTTTTGTTGACTCTGTGCTCAGTCTTACACCTCAGGCTGCTCTGAACACATTGCAGTAGTTCTGGATGGATCTGAACAGAGATCAGCATCCTACCCAGTGGCAGTGAGGTTCCTTCCTGACAACTGGGACATCAGTTCATGCTTTTGAGAAATTTTGCAGGTGGTATATTTCTTGTACACAAGCAGAACTAATCACTCTGATTCACCTACCTGCAAATATACGTCATCTTTTTCTGCTGCTGTTTCCTAGTGGGCTGTAATTTCTCAGACTACTGTGTGACCAATTCCTGGTGCTGGCTTGTCACTGGTTGGACTTTAGGCTCAAGTCCTTATGTGTAAACACAAGCCAGCTTCCTGCTGGTGTATTTATTCCCCTGGAGAGGGAAACAGTTACATTCAAGTGGAACTACCTAAAAACCATCACAAGAAACATGGGAAGAATCGTGAGAGGCACAGGGTAAAATCTTCCCCCCAAAATATCACAGAACCGTGGAATGGTTTGGGCTGGAAGAGAACTTAAAGCCCATCCAGTCCCACCCCCTTCCACTATCTCAGGTTGCTCCAAGCTCCATCCAACCTGGCCTTGGACACTTCCAGGGATGGGGCATCCAGAACCTCTCTGGGCAACCTGTGCCAGTGCCTTTATTTAAAACTTTAAAGAAATTACTGAACGGTCAGTGGTGTTTAGGTTCCCAAATGATGAAGGCTGTGAGAATATTAGTCCTTTTCCCAATCCATAAATGAGCATCTTGAGGTCGCTGCTGAGAAAAGAGCTGTGTCAAGCCTCCTTGGGATCATCCCTCCTTGTGCCTCCTCTCCATGGAGCCAGTCCTCCTTGGGGTCACCCCTGCTTTGCTCAGGGTCTGTATTTAAGCTGGAACCTTTGCCTTGCCGAAACTCGCTGTGGGGATCCGTGTGCCATGGATTTTGCAGGGCTCAGGGGGCCAGGAAGGGTATCCAGCCCCATTCCTTCTCCCTTCCCCAAGCCCCCAGTGCTAGCTGCCTGTTCTCAAGCTCTTGCTTAGCAAGTGCAAAGATAAGAGCAGAAGATCAAATAGCTCTTCCCCTAAGAAAGGCAAACACACCCTTTAGTTTCCTCCAGCACAGGTTTTACTGGTGCTTCCTGGTAGTTACTGTCATTGCTCTCTGTGTAATTCCATTCCAGGCACAGATTCAGCAGCTCTTAGGAAGAGGCACATGCTCTCACAGACACCAGGAACTGAAAAGTAGGGGCTCTGTCAGCAGCTGCACCAGGAGCCCTGCAAGGAGCCGCTCTCAGCAGGTGCCTGGGCCAAGCAAACCTTGTCTGGCAGGGCAGGATGGAGCCTTTGCTCCCTGCCCGGGAAGCAGCTGATCCTGGGAGGGATCATGGAATCATACAATGGTTTGGGTTGGAAGGGACCTTCAAGATCATCTTGTTCCATACTTTGCCATAGGCAGGGACACCTTCCACTATCCCGGGTTGCTCCAAGCCCCATCCAGCCTGGCCTTGGACACTTCCAGGGATGGGGCAGCCACAGCTTCTCTGGGCAGCCTGTGCCAGGGCCTCCCCACCCTCACAGGGAAGAATTTCTTCCTAATATCCCATCTGTGCCAGGAGTTTGTTTGGTAACAGGCCCTACCATATTCCAGCTCCTAAATCAGTGGTGGAAGCAGAAGGTCAGGTGGTGTCCAGGGGGGAGCAGGAAGGAATGCTGCCATATCCTTCTTCTGCTCTGCACCACATTCCTTCCTTTGGATGGAATTAACTTGGTTCTGAGCCCAGACTCAATTAGAGACAGTACAGTGAATTTCATTGCTCTGATTTGAATCTGAGCATCTCTCCTTTTTTTCCTTTGAAATCCAAGATGATGCTGGTCCTGAGGGCAAACAGAGAAAACTGGGAGGACCTCTCCCTAAAGATTCACCTCTGCTCCTACAGCTGACCAGGAAAGGAGCAAGGGGAGCAACAATGAGCACGGATCTCTGCAACCAACAGCTTCTTTCCAGGTTATGAGCTTTTTCTTTTCTAATAAAAACGCTTATACTTTAACTAACTTCATAAAATAAATCACTAATGAGGAAGCAAAGTCAACTGCCAAACCAGGAGATTGCTGCAATTTGGAAACATTTCTGGAACTATTAAATTGCTTGAAGACCAAACAATAAAGGCCTGTAGGAAATTCCCCTGCTCTCTATCTTTTCTCCTGAATTTACAAAAAGAATGAGGCCAATATCATCATTTAAAACATTTACTGGTGGTTAAGGAAAACAGATATAAAAGTGTTATCCCCACTTGACCTTTCCTTCGTCTGTGAGATTTAACTTTATAGCTACCTAGAACTTTACACAAAGCCATTCCAGCAATTCCTATCAGTCTCTCACGTGGCTTCTCCCTCCCTCACGAATATCAACAAAGAAATACTCTCATAAAACAACAAATAAATTTTAAAAAGGAGCACTGGTAAATAGGATGGAGATCCAGACCATTGGCTCAGTGCTCCACAGAGCAGGAAACAGCTCAGCCATTTCCACGAGAAGCACACCAAGTGTTGAAATCTTTTTGAAGGCAAGTCTTTGAGGGATTTCTCTAAAATGATGCTTTTCCTGCTAAACATTTACACCACACTGTGTTAAATATATATACACATATTTATTTATATGTAAGATGATATTTTGGTCTGCCTGCATCCTGGACATACATTTGCTTGTGTTAAATAAAATAATCATATTTTTCACTTGACCTGAAGGCTATGAAGAGGAGAAAAGTCAGAGTGGCTACAAAATTCACATTCTGGAGCACATTGCCCACAGTGGGAGATTTATCTTGTCGTCCTCAAACCTTTAATGGCAAGCCAAAAAGAAGGAAGAGAGGAAGTCTTTGCTGGTCTCCAAGTTTTTGTCCTCCATCAAGATCTCCCTAAGGCCACTGTGTCTCAGAGGCTGGATGCAGGATGTGCTGCAGGTGGTCACATCTGTCAGACTACCGGATAAAGAAAAAAGAAAGTGCTTCTAACATAGTGCTAAGCCACAGCTAATTAACCTTTCCAACTGGAGAGACCCAGTTCTGGAGCTTGATGGGTGCCAGACCATCTCCCAAGAGCTGGGTCACCATCCCCATGTGCTCACAAGTCTGTGGCTATCTGGGAATAGCAGGAAAGCTGCCAAATGTCCACTCTAGACCAAAGGTCTGGGGCCAGGACAGGGTTCTCCTTCACCTTGAGCAGCCCAAGCCTCCCAGCCGCAGGCCAGGGCTCAGGTCGACGTGCGTCCCCTGGGGTGACATGTGCCAGCTCTTTCGGAAAGAGGAAAATCCTTCCTCAATACAGGTTTACAAGCACGTGACAGGTGTTAAAAACGTGTAGAATTTCATATGGGCGTGTTCCGATAGAGGTGCATAACTGGAATCGAGTTATCCACTTGTTTGTTCGTTAAATCACACTGTTGATCATATGACTGTGCTGGAGATAACGCTGAAGTGCCATTGGCACGTAGGAGAGCTCTGCCACTCACAGTATGTACATACTAGAGAATCGGAGAATCCCAGAGTAGCTGGGGCTGGAAGGGCCCTCTGGAGATCACCCAGTCCAACGCCCTGCCCGGGCAGGGTCACCTGCGGCAGGTGGCACAGGGACTGCCCAGGTGGGGTTGGAATGTCTCCGGACACTCCACGACGCCCCTGGGCGGCTGTTCCAGCGCTCCATGGAAAGAAGTCCTTCCTCAGGCGGAGGTGGAAATCCTTGTGTCTCAGTTTATGGCCATCGCTCCCCGTCCCATCACTGGCACCGCCAAGCAGAGCCCGGCACCGTGCCCCGACCCCGCTCGGGGATATTTGTGTGGATTGATGGGATCCCCTCTCAGCCTTCTCTTCTCCACACTAACCAGGCCCAGCTCCTGCAGTCTCTCCTCATGAGATGCTCCAGACACCATATAAACATATACACACACACACATATAAACGTATGTATTTTTGTGCTTGGTTGGGAGGGCGAGATGGGAAGAACTGGTCCTTCACACTCTGTGGGGACAAGGGCAGGCCCCCGTCATGCTGAGGGGGAGAAGATGGAGACCCCCTTCACACTTCCACTGAGGAGAACCCTGTCCCTATGCCCTTCCACCCTGAGGGGCGGCCAGTGGCTGAGGCCCCCTCACACCGTCGGCGGGGCCATGGCAGAGCCCTCTGCACATCCTGAAGGGGACACGCAGCCCCACCACACCTGAGGGGCGATGGGACGTGAAAAGCGGACAAGTGGAGGCGAAGGGCTCATATGAAAGAACACCCCCCACACACACACACACCGTGTTCTCCTCAAACACAGTATTTAAACACAAAGTTTGCTGCTGCCTTGGTAAAAAACCAAAGCCAAAACGAACCAAAAAAACGACCACGCGCTGGCCCCGGGGCGCGTGCCGGGCAGTGGCGGGCCGGGTCCCCTCACAGCGCCCGGGTCCCCTCACAGCGCCCGGGTCCCCTCACAGCGCCGGGGTGTCAATGGCGCCGCCCCGGCCCGTGCTGCACCGCGCGCCAACATGGCGGCGCCCGGTGAGGGCAGCCCTGGCCGGAGCTCCGCGCCGTTCCCGGGCACCGACAGCGGCTCTTTCCCCTTCCCTTTTGCCGCCCCGCACGGCGCGGCGGGCAGCGCGGCGGGGGAGCCGCCCAAGAAGCCGTGCCGAGCCTGCACGGATTTCAAGAGCTGGCTCCGCGAGCAGAGGAAGCAGGCGGCCCCGGGCGGCGCGGTGAGGAGCGGCTTCCCCGCGGGAGGGGCGGTGGGAGCCTCCCCGGGCACCCCGCGGGCGGCTGGGGACACC
Organism: Cephalopterus ornatus; assembly: GCA_013396775.1. Taxonomy (NCBI): domain Eukaryota; kingdom Metazoa; phylum Chordata; class Aves; order Passeriformes; family Cotingidae; genus Cephalopterus; species Cephalopterus ornatus. Next base: position 416,319 of record VZRE01004983.1, read on the forward strand.
CAGCCCCTGCAGGGTCCTCTCAGTCCTTCATCCTGCCCCCTCAGGTGTGGGGCTGCGTGTCCCCCTCGGGGTGTGAAGGGGCCAGGGACAAGGTTCTCTTCAGTGGGAGTGTGAAGGGGGTGTCCATCTTCTCGGGTGTGACGAGAGCTCTGCTGTTGTCCTCACTAAGGGTGTTAGGGGGGCTCTAACATGTCCCCAGTGAGGGTGTGAGGGGGCTCTGCTGTGTCAGCCCCCTCAGAGGGTGTGAAGCAGGCTCAGCTGAGAGTTTGAGGGAGCTCTGCCACGTCCCCCGTGAGGGCGTGAAGGACCTGTTCCCCCATCGCCCCTTCCCACCCAGCGCAAAGGGGCTGTTTCCCCGCCAAACCCCCCCTCACGACCCTCTCTCCCGCTCCAGGAGCTGGCGGTCACGGAGGAGAAGGAGCCGCCGCCGGACTGTCCCCTGGACAGTGAGCAGCTGGGCCGCAGCACCTGGGCCTTCCTGCACACCATGGCCGCCTACTACCCCGACCGGCCCTCCGGGACCCAGCAGAGGGAGATGAGGGACTTCATCAACCTCTTCTCCAAGTTCTACCCCTGCGAGCACTGCGCTGAGGACCTGAGGGAGAGGTGAGTGCCCTCAGCGAGGTTTTGAGGATCTGAGGGAGAGGTGGGCATCCTCAGTGGTGTTTTTGGGTTCCTGAGGGAGAGGTGAGTGTCCTCAGGGGTGGTTTTGGGTTCCTGAGGGAGAGGTGAGTGTCCTCAAGGGTGTTTTTGGGTTCCTGAGGGAGAGGTAGGTGTCCTCAGCAGGTTTTTGTGCTGGAGGGGCTTGCCAGAAATGCTGGGCTGCAGCCGCTGTTTTGCATATCAGCAGCTCTTCCTGCGTTTGGGGTTTGTAGCTACCTGAACTGGTTTCTTCCATTATTGCATCAATCGCAGGTACACTTAGTCGAAAAACAAACACCTGTCCTTGTGCTGTTGGGTTGTCTGTGTCTTTTCCAGTTGCCAGGACGAGGCAGTGAATGAAACCAAGCTGAAGCTTGGCAGTATTCCATAGATATTTAGTGATAATTACTGTGCTCTCTCTGGGTTCTCTCCGGTACTCTGTGCCTGCTGTGGGTACTGAATTTGGTGACTATAAAGAAGTAACATTTGTTTCCTTGTCCCCTGCTTGCAGATTACGGACAAATCAACCCGACACGAGCACCAGGAATAACTTCTCCCAGTGGCTGTGTCTTCTTCATAACGAAGTGAACAGGAAGCTGGGGAAATCCGAATTTGACTGCTCCCGTGTGGATGAGCGCTGGCGGGATGGCTGGAAGGATGGGAGCTGTGATTAACCCGGAGGGGCTGCCTTGGGAACCAACAGACTAATCCAGCCCTTGTCAGGGGGACACGAGAGTTAGGGACTGTCTGTGTGTGTGTGACAGACTCAAAGGTGAAAGGAGATTGGAAAACATTATCCTAATGATATTTTGATACATGATTACACTAATGTATTACCTGAGGGACTGAGGCCTTATGTTTGGCACAGGAATTGCCAGAAACCTGTGAGATTGAGTCACTCGTGGGAGACGTTTTCATGATGACATTTCCTTATTTTAGGGGCATTTGCTTAGAATTCATTTTCCCTGAACACAGTTGTGTTCTCTGCAGGCATTACCCTGATGTTTTAGAAAATGCATCTGATTAATTGTAATTTTTGTTTCTGTTCTGATAGAGAAAACTTATGCTGGGTTTAGTGCCAAGTCTGTACCCTCGCATCTCTCTTTCCAGAAACTCCCATGTTCATTGTTAATCTTGCATCCAGTTCCTTTGATAAAAGGCCTGAGGGCAGGTACATTTAATTGAAATACTAAAATCACGGAGCCCAGATTTCTCATTTTGGTTTTGTGTTTCAATTTATCATGCAAGAGGCCGTTGCAGAAAGGGAAACTAAAGCACCTCCTCATCTGAGGAATGGAACAAAGTATCAACAGGGTGAAATTCAAATGTTTTAAATGAATTGCTAATTTTCTTCGGATCCAGAAGTGATTTGGTGATAAGCTCTACTGAACTACTTATTCTTAAAGCAAATAACTTCTTTGTTTCTGCTGTGAACCTTTGTCTGGCATGAAAACAGCTCGAGACTGATGTCTGTGATGAAGCATAGTCAGCTTTAATTATTCTGAGATTAAATTCTTGATTGGTCCTTGCTGGCCTGGCGCATACCCTGATGTCATCAATCCCCAGCTAAAAATCTCTCTAGAAAAGGACTTTACAAGCCCCCAGGAGTACCTGAGTGCTGCTGAGGACTGTGATATCAGCTTTATGTTGTCTTTATTGCAGAGGGGGACTCACAGGAGCCCCTCGGGTGGATTCCTCTGGGGGAACTGGTCAGAACCCGAACCCTCTGTATTTTCCTGAGTCAGCTGTGCTGCACCTCTGTGTTGGTAAGTGGGAATGTCAGATTGCAGGGAAGTAACCCCACAGTGTGTAAAACACAGGCCTTTATAAAAGGAGACACCTGCAGAGTCCAAATCATTTCAAGTTCCTCACGTGGGTCGTGATCTCATCCCTTGCTGCACTTCTGGCCGTGAGGAGTTTGCACAAACCCTGACAACAGCAGGGTTTTTTTCCTTCTGTGCTTCCTGCTAAGGTTTTCTTGCACGTTTTAGTGAGCTTCCTTATTTCATGGCCCCCAGCACACCTGTAACTTTACCCTTGCTTCCCCAGCGAGCATTAACTGGAAATGTTAATGGTGCTGCTGTAATTGGAGTGATGGCAGCTCTTATCTGAGACTTTGCTCCTCACACCTGTGGGCGGGGCTCCTCCTTAGAAAACCAGTAACAACTTGGGAAACATTTTAATGTTTTTGTGGCACAGGCCAGTCCTTTCAAGTGGGACCTGTTAAAACAAGAGGAGACATTTTATGGACTGGTGATTCCTGAACTCTTTCTGTCTTAACGTCCCTAAACACACCCCCAGCCAAACTGATGGTAAGGTACTGCAGGAAGTGTGAGATCTGTTTTTATGGCTGAAGGTATCACTCAGTTTATTAGAAGTGCTCAGAAAATTTTCCTCTCAGCAGCATGTTGAGGTTTTTGGAACAAATAAATCCCAGCCAAGATTTTTGTGTTTTTGGTAATAAACTCAGTCCCCAAAATGAAGCATATTGGTATCCGCTAATGGGGAGGGGACCAACAAAAAAGCATTTACTAGGACTGTAGAGAGGAAAAGGGGTGTGAATCCTGCTCTAAATCAGGGGGAGCAGCTGTGGCAACCCACAGTTTTGGTCACCTTGTGTGGTTCGGGGAGGTGGGAGAGGTGAGCGGGATGAACAGTGTGTCCTGTCCTGGCAGGGGTAGGAAAGAGCCTTTACGCTGAAGTTGGCGTCTCTAGCAAATGCTTCCCAAAAATGAGGCCACCAGCTGTGGCTGCCAGGATGTTTTTAGGGCACTTTCTATCTTTGCTAAGTGGCCATTTGATAAAATCTGTGCTTGCACTCTGTTCTCTCATGTTTTTAGCTTGGCAGAAGAGCTTTGACTTACACATTGCTCAGGCAGATCCTCAACTCTGTGGACCTGACTGTGTTAGGAGAGGGAGGATTTGTTTTGCTGCTCATTTATACCACAAGTTTTAATTTTAGGTAAGGAATTCCCACTGGAGATACTTGTACTCATGTACAGAAAATAGCAAATTGTCTAAATACACTTGATTAAATCTAGTTTTAAAAATCTCTGTATTCAAATTATAGTTCCTGTTGATGTAAAAATAATAAAGCAACTGAGTTCATTCCTGGTTCCTACTGCATGGGATCGTAGGAAAAGGGATTATACTGTGCTGGTGTGTCTAACCTCTGCATGCCAATGTATTCCAGTTAAATATCTCTATATTTATAGATATCTCCTGTTATATTATAGCTTGGTGGCTCAGGTGAGGTTCTGTGATTCTGTGTGCGTTGATCAGACAAGGTGGGGCTGCTCCTGGTCCTTTTCTGTTGTGCTGCTGAACTGATGGAATTCTCTGCAGGCCAAGAAGCTACAAAAATTCACGGATTTTGTACGCCAGGTCCTGGCAGGTCGGAGTTTGATTTTATGTGGGGACTAGTGGGAATTTTGATGGGATCCCAGTGATTTTTGACTTGCTGACAGTGTTAAGGGCAGTGTTGGTGTTGGGAGCAGCTCAGATCTTGCTGATTCAGAGCAGGGTGGCACAGGACATTTGTAATTTCATCACCACCACACAGCCATGCCCATCCCACCCCATTTCCAGGAAAGGGAAGCTGCCCTTGTGAGGAGGAGCACGGCCAGGAGCAGGTGCTGCCCAGGGAGCTCGGGGGACCTTGCTCGGGAGCTGCTCCCGCGTGACAGGTACCTGACTAACCTTGCAGTTTCCCAAATTCCTCGCACGTTTCCATTTGCAGCTGGGCTTCACTTTTGTTTTTTCCTTCTTGTTTTTTCTCAGAAAGCAAAGAGCAGGGAGCCACGAGGGACTCGTCCCCTCCATGGATGGCAGGCAGAGTTGCTAAGCAAGTAACAGTGCAGATGTTGGCAGAAGCACCACTGTGCCTTTGACATTTTTCCAGGGATTAGCTGTTCCTCTGCAGTGTGTTGGGTGTACACAGTCTCCTGTTTACAGGAAGATTCCCAAGAATTGGTTTGCTTCTGTGTCTTTTGCCTCAGCCTGTTCCAGGCAGTGTGTGATATTCTTCCTGTTGGAGTTTCACAGGCTGGGAGAGGGGAGGGTTTGAATTTTGGCTTGGGGTTTTTTTTTTGCCCCTTCGTGTCATCACTGATTTGTTTTTCCATTCCTGGCTGTCTGAATGAAGGAGAGGAGCTGTGGAGTGTTTTGTGTAGTCAGAATTAAGCACTTCAGTAGAAACAGCCAACAAGGTGCTGTGGAGTCAACTCTTGACTTCGTAGGCTAATAGGGAGTATAATAAAACAAGGAAAGCAAACCTCAGAAAGATAAGGAAAACAAAGGAAAGCTAATGGATGGAGGGACATCAGCTGTTAGAACACAGAACTGTCCGAGGGGACAAGGGTCAGCGTTGAGATCAGCTGGGACACTGCCCTGGATTGGCACATCCCACAGGGAAGTGTTCAGGAACGTTTGTGCTGATTCCAGGCTGGCTGTCCCTCAGTTCAGGTGGCTTCTGTGTATCACTGCAATGTGCTTCACAGGGAAAATTTGCTTTACAGTTCGCCAAGCCAACAGCAGAGGGCAACAGAGGATGGATCTCTTCGCATTTGCGTTTATTTCCTTGACTTTCCCATCTCTTACTCTTCTCTGGAACAGACTGCTCCAGATATCACGTTTTACCTCATCCTAATCCCTTTCCTGTGATTCTGGGAGGAGATTTTGGTACCTTCAGATACTTTTCAAACCACTGTGCAAACCTCTTGTATAATTACCTAAGTGAGGGATGTGTTATTTGTCTGCCTGCAGCTGAAACCTGCACTTGGAAGCATAATAAAACACTGGATTCTGTTTCCAGCATTTTTCAGCAGCCTTTGCCTGTATTCCCTATTTAGATGAAAATCTCTCTTAATGTGCTTGTGCTGCACAGCCCTGGGCCTGAGAGTATTCAGAGTTATAAAATCACTCAGCTCCATCCGTCCCACAAATCTCCTTTACATCAGGTTACATCCTTCTCGTGAGCCTGAGGACCTGTTAGTGTTATGTTCAGTTAAGAAATTAGGCTTTTCTTGTTTTCAGTATAACACTGCAAACAGCTCGTTCATTACACAAACATTGTGGCACTTATTTCCCCCAGGAAAGTTTTGTTTTGTGGTGCGACACGAGCAGAAATGGCACTGACAAAAGGGCTGAGCTGGGAGAGCTCTTCTGGCAGCAAAACGAGACCTCAAATGAGAACTGGGGAAGCTCCTCATGTCTGAGCAGGGCTTGGGCTGCCCTGTGTCCTTGGAGCTGCCAGCTCTGCTCCGCTCGTGCCACACCTGCAGGGAGCAGGTGACAAGCACCAATGTCACCTGGTTGCCCAGGCCCTGCATGAGGGGACTGATGTGGTCCCAAGGAGGCCAGTCTGGAAAACCCCAAGGGATCCTATTCCCCTTTTCCAGCTCCTGCCACGGTGGTGAGCAGTGGCTGAATCAGATTAGATTACTGGTTTGCCAAAACCCCCAGCCTTTTGAGTCTGTGGAATATGTGGAGAAGAAGCGAATATCGAGTTGAGTGCAGGGGCAGGGTGTTGTCACCAGTGTCACAGTTGCACCACTGAGAGGCATTTTGAAACCCTCTGGAGTTTTGTTCAATTTGGGTTTTGTGCAAGCACTGAGATAGCAACTCTCCTGTTCAAAACCAATGCTACCTCAATTCACTGAGTTCTGTTATCCCGAAGTTCAGTTGGTAAAGTTTTCCACATGTTCTAGCACACTTCTCCTGGGTTTATACTTGCACAGTAACGGCTGGATCCCACCTGAGAAACGGCTGCTTTTCACAAGCGCATGAGTAACCAGCTCAGAAATGATCTTCCAGATATTTTTGGGTCTCTTAGGGTGGAAGGCTTCAGGAGCTTTCTATTGATAGTGCGGTAAGGTGTTGCTCACCAGGAAGTCCATTCTCTCTGCCACTGGGCACTGTGGATTTCTAAGCTCCTCTCAACGTTTCCCTCAGATCTTGTTTTTCTAATGGCTGAAAGCAGCACCAGCCAGGCTCTAATGAAGGGCAAGCAAAGCATTTCAGAGCAACAGCTAAATGAACATATATCAAAGTGCTACTTCAAGCCTGCTGCCTAGGGGATGTGAAGGACAAGCTGTTCTCCCCACCACACCCGTGCCAGGGCTGGGTCAGACCTTGGGGAGCTGCTGGAGTCGGTGGGCTGGGAACGTGGCCAGAGCCCGGGCGGCTCCCCTGGGGCTGGCACTGGGTCCTGCACACTGGGATTGCTCAGCCAAAGCAGCTGCACTCCGAGCACGTTGTCAGAGCTGCTCTGAGAACAAGGCGGTTTCACATCGCCGTTCCCACCTGGAACACTGTGTCCAGCTCTGGGGTCCCCAGCACAGGGAGATGTGGAGGAGTCCAGAGGAGGCCACTGAGCTGACCACAGGGCTGGAGCCCCTCTGCTGAGATGGGAGTGTTCCCCTGGAGATGAGAAGGCTCCAAGGAGACCTTAGAGCCGATTCCAGTGCCTAAAGGGGCTCCAGGAGAGCTGGAGAGGGACTTGGGACAAGAGCCTGGAGTGACAGGACAAGGGGAATGGCTTCCCACTGCCAGATGGCAGGGATAGATGGGAGATTGGGAAGGAATTGTTCTCTGTGAGGGTGGTGAGGCTCTGGAACAGGTTTCCCAGAGAAGCTGTGGCTGCCCCATCCCTGGAAGTGTCCAAGGCCAGGTTGGACAGGGCTTGGAGTAACCTGGGCTAGTAGAAGGTGTCCCTGCCAATGGAAGGGAGGTTGGAAGAGATGGTCTTTAAGATCCCCTCCAACCCAAACCATTCTGTGATTCTATGACTATTTTATTTCAGAGCTGTTTTAAGTAGAAAATGTGTCTGACAGTTTTGCCTGCCAAATCAGGAGCATCCCACTGCCACAGAGAAAATTCCTTTGGTCCTGCTAAAGAAACCATATTAACTGGTCTTGTCCATTATTCGGCTTCTTATGGGCCAGGTCCCAATCCCAGCCCTTGGCTGAGTGGATAGGGCTGACCTGAACAGGTTTTGAAGAAGGAGAAAGCCCCCACCTTGTCTCCTCCAGGTTGTCACGTCTGTATATTTACCCCGGAGTAAAATCTGATTGCTTTTTGCTGATGAAAACAAAGGTTAACAAGTCAGCATGACTACAAGAAGCAGGAGGCAAATCCATACCTTTATGTATGTTGCTGTAAAATCGGAACACAGACAGTTCTCAGGCATTTGTCTGTGTGCTGCTGTTTGTTCCCTGTCACTGAAATCCAGGGGGAGTGGTAAATGCAGCCAGAACTTTTTCAAACTGAACTGATGCTCTGGAGAGTGCCATTTCCAAACGCTGCTGTTCTCCATTTGATGGGGGAAATGTTGAAGGTGCAATATCCTTCCCTGTTATTGGCTGGCTCTGTGTATCCGTTGATTTGCAGCAATAGGAAGTGAAACAGAAAAGGCAGTTTTTGTGTGGGCTGGAGATACCTCCTGAGCTTTATCTGTGCTGTAGCAGGGGAAGAAAACTGGCACCCATGACGTAAGAAATGATTGTTACAAACACTGCACACAGCACAGGTTGCAGGGATGAATCTCAAAGAAAAGGGAGGAGTTTAGGAACAGGGGTATCAGTAAGGACCTTGCCTGATGCGCCATGGTCGCGCCTGGAAGTGTATAAGCCACGTTTTTGTCTGGAAACGGTGATGAGTTATTCTACAGTAACATCTGAAAGGTTCAGGCAGCGTCCTGGTCCTTTGTGCTTTGCATTGTCTGAAATATTCCTGTCCCAGCTGGGACAGATGGGCTGGGCAAGACATGTTAGAAAGGGGGAGAATTGAAGTGTCTTCCCCAACATCTTGAGAGAACCAGGAGCAGATCCCAGAGGTCCAGATGATTGCCTGTGCACTAGCCCCAGGAACATGCTGCTTCCCTGGCATTGGGCACCCCCAGGGAGCAGGGCAGCCCTTGCCATCGTGCCTGACTCTGGGCTGATGGATTTGGGATGGTTTGTTCTCAAAGCATGAAACTGATTTTTGAGGATGTTGGAACAGCTGCTTCTAAACTGCCAAAGCTGATTGAAAATCCCACCTGGGGTAATCCCTTCCAGTTAATTTGGCCTTTGTTCCTGACCTGCAATTCAGGGATGAGCTGGCAGTGATGCTCTTGGCACTGGGGCGCAGTGCCTGGCCAGCTCCATGAGACACCCTGCCAGAGAAAAGCAAGAGGGACCAACCCTCCATTCTCTCCGTAGCCATTTCGGGTTTGCGTAGTACCATGTGATGTCTGCTGAGCTGGTGGCACTGAGGGATGAAAGGCTGGGTTCTGCTTTTCCTGCTGGGACTCAGAAACAGACCTGGAGAGATGATAACTCACCTGTAATTGAGAAAAACTGCGTGGCATCACCATGAGCTTTAACAGTTAAATCCTGATCCCACCTGCCAGAGGGAACAGACTGGCAGAGCTGCGACAGGCCGGAATGAGCTGGAAATGGGGCCGAGTGCCCGGGAATCCTTGGCTGTGTTTACAGCCGTGTGTGTGAGGGGCTGAACACACCTGTCCACAGGTACCCCCTGTGATGTGGCAGCGACACTGGTCCCTGCAAGGGGGATGGAGCTGCAGGGACAGCAGGTGGGAGGAGAGCTGGTGGAGGGGCCGGGAGAAGCCCCTGGCCGCACAGCGCCGCATGCGTACTCCTCCCTGCGACGTTCCTGCAGCTCCCGTCCCAAGCACGGATGATGTCAGAGTTGTCATGGCATCGGTATCTATGGAACCGCGATCATCACCACGATGCTAGGAAAACGAACTCAGGAGATGGTCCTGGAGCCGAGGGGGGAACTCCCTTCCCAGTAATTGAGGGTTTCCCTCTAAGGCTCTTCTTTTTCCTCCTTCCCACTTTCCACGGGGAGGGAGCAGGGCAGGGGCTTGGCCTCCTGCAGTCCCCTGGCAGATCTGGGTGCCTCCTTTCCTGCGTGAGGAAAGCAAGAGCTTCAGCCCTGTCCATCTTCACTTCCCGTTTCTTGGACCAGCTATGGGTGTGGAACAGCAACGAGCGGCTGCCAAACCTTCCCCTCTGCTCTCAGCTGAAGGTGCCTGTGATCAGCCATGGCACCTCTTTGTGCCATAGCTGAACCTCTGGTGACAGCCACCCTTTCTGGGGGGCTGGGCACAGAGAGGATGTTGTCTGAGGGTCCGTGTCTGCAGCTGAGCTGAGCTGAGCAGTTCAGTGACCCCCCTGTGCTCCAGGCACGGCATCTCTCTCCTGCCCACGGCCCAGGCACCGACAGGGCGAGGGGCTGCCCTGGCCATAGCACAGGTAGCCCCTGCCGTTGCACGGTGACACTGGTGACAACACCCTGTCCCTGCCTATGCCTTGTTATCCCCAGAAGCAGCACGGTGACTGTAGGACAGTACTTCTTGGAAGAGCACAGTGACCCTGGCAGTGGCAAGGTGTCCTGGCGGTACCATAGTGTCCCCAGCCACAGCACACTGTCCCCAGCCATGGCACGGTGACCATGGCCATAGCATGGAGCCCATGGCCCCAGCACAGTGACACTAGCTGTCCATGGTGCCCATACCCACCTCCCGGTGACACCGGCTGTCACACTGTCACAGCGCCCATGCCCACAGCCCGGTGACACTGTGACCCTGTCACACTGTCACAGTGCCACAGTGCCCGTGCCCACGGCCCGGGCTCGTTCCGGAGCGGCCGCGCGCACCTGCCGGTGCCCCCCACCCCCCCCTCCGCCGGCGGGTGGTTCCTCCCGCCGCC
>VZRE01004983.1:426958-440509 GCA_013396775.1 Cephalopterus ornatus
GGCGGTGCGGGGCGCGGGGACGGGCAGTGCCCGCGCAGGGTGCGGTGCCCGCGGCATCGCCCGGTGCCCGTGCGGGGCCGGTGCGCTGCAGGTGCGTGGCGCCCGTGCCCGTTAGAGCGTGCCCGGTGCCGTGCCGCTGCGGCCGGCGGTGCCCGGCCCCCGGGGGAGCCGGCAGGGAATTCCCTTGGGAATGGGGCAGGGAGCGGCGGGGGGGTGTGCCCCTTGCCCGTGCCCGGCTCGGTGCTGGAGGATGGGGTGCGGAGCGGGAGGCAGAGGACATTTTCCTGCCTTCCACGCTCCGTGCGTGCGTGTGTGTGACAGAAATGCGGGAGCCAGCCCTGCCCAGCTCCCCGTTCCGCTGGAGGGGTGTCGTGGGCTTTGGCCATTTCCCACCCATGAATTCCTGCCGCGGGGCAGAGAGCAGGCGGTGGAATGCGCTCGAGGAGGGCTTCGGTGGTCCACGATCAGGCAGCACGGGGAGCCGAGCTCTGGCTTTTCTGCTGAGGTCTGCAGGTGTGCGTGGCCTTGGGAGGTCGGGAATGCCAGGTCCTTCCCAAAAGCCCCCAGTGGGAAGGGCTGCCCAGCTCTGGTGCTTGGCTGGAGGCTGTGGATGAGCCGAGCTGGGCCGGGGATGGATCTGGGGCATCCAGCTTGATGTGGATGGGGCATTTTGGGCAGGCTTCAGGCACTTGGCAGCAGTTGTTTCCTAGAGACATTGCCTCAGTCTAGAAAACTTGGTCTGGATGCACCTGGATCCTCCTGGATCCTTCGTGAGTGCCATGGCAAACTGTTGGCAGTGGTGTTGGTTTGGGGTATGGTTGGATAAATCTGACCCACTGCTGGTGAGTTGGGCCCGTGTGAAATAAATCTGTCGTGTCACATCCAGAGAGCTCCCAGAGATCCCTCTGGGGATTGGACACTGCTGGGAAGCAGGACCAGGATGTGGAATATGGAGATAAAACAAAAGCCCCAGCTTAGAAAATAGTCTTGTGTGTATTTGCTGGCTGGCTTATTCAGTGGTAAAGTCCCTCGTCTCATGGCTCTGTGCTCACAGGGAATTGGTGAAAGCCAAGTGCTTAGAACTGCAGAAACACATCAGCTTAACTCGACACAAGTGCAGGAACCACTGCTATGGCCAAACACGGGATGTGTGCGGCGCTGTCCCAGAAGTGTTTGCAATACTGGGAGTCAACTCCAAAGCCCAGTGAGCAAATTGGGAGGTTCTGCTCTTTTCAGTGGGCTGGGGACTGGGCTGGGGAAGTTCCAGAAGGGACCTTCTTTGGAGCCCTTTTCCCAGGTCTCACATTTGCTGGTAGATCTGTCAGGGACCCTTCTCCATTGCTGCTCCACTTCAGGGGAGCCTTGGTTGGCTTTTGCTTGGCTGTTGCAGTCCAGTTACCTGTGCCTTAAACCACTTCAGACTTAAAACTCTTTTCCAGTGTGAGCTGGGAATGCAGTCGAGTGGGAGGTGTGAGTGAGGGTTCCCTTCCCACCGGCTGTTTCTTGCAGGTTTGGGAGAGCAGAGCATGTCCGGGCTCCTTCTGAGCAGTTGTTCTGCTGCCCTTGCCAGACAAAAGCCATGTCCAGGTGGAGATCTTGGATGGAAGAGGCAGTCAAAGGCTTTGCTGAGGTCTCTGCTGCTTTTCTGTTCTGTTCATTTAACTGCTGCCCTGGGTGAGTGTGGCAGTGCCATGGCACCTGGTAACATCCATGCTGGCAGCCGGAGCACGAACCAATGCCCGGATTCACAAAGCAAACAGAGCCCTTCCCAGGCTTCCCTGCCTGCTATCCTGGGAGATCCAGGCTGCCCGTGCCCTGGATGGTTATTCAGAAAGCCCTGACTGAGGCTCAGTTTAGGTGTTGAGGTGGGCTTTCTTCCTGTGGTTTTCCTTCATCTGCTTTGGTGGTACATCTTTGCAAACGTGGTTACCCTGGGCAGTCGGATGCTGTGTGTGTGACATTCCTTGGGGAAAAGAGGAGGGATCTGCCCAGGATGTGCTGGTTTGAGTGAGGGTGGTGATGGAGAACCACCACGAGGATTTGGGACCAGCCTCATGTGCCTGGAGTGAGCCACTCGGTGCTGGTGGCCATTGCTGGGGCTTCCCAACGAGCCACCACCAAAGGAGGGTCCAGTTAGCCTTTGTGGCTCCAGCAGCAGCTTCGGGGCCGTGGGTTCAGACCCTGTGCTGGCAAACATCTGAGGGACTGGCGGGTGAATGGTGACTTCAACACAGAAATCCCCAAATGTCAGCGATGGCCAAAGGGCATTTCTGGTTCCGCCTCACGCCACAACCTCCCCCTCACCAAGTAATTCTGAGTATGCAAAGGGGGAAAAAACCACTCCTGGCTTGAGCTGCAAAATCAAAAGCTGGAAAGAACCATTTAACAGTTCCTCATTCATCTCTTCCCCCTCCGTCTGATGCAGTTTGTCAGATGAAGATGTGAGCGCTCTTGTGGTTTCCTTTTGAGACATTTTTTGCACAGCAAAACAGACTGAATATTCACGAAGGATGCCCACAGAATCATGAGTTCCTTTGGCTGTCACTGCCCGTGCCAGCCAGGCTTTCATGTGGCCGCTCAGCTTTGCAGGGGAATTTTTCGCTTAACGTACGTTTAGGTTTGGCTTTTGAAGGCAGTTTTGGAAAATATTCTAAGAAATGTTTCCAGTAATTCCCATGATTTCAGTCAGAGCAGCAGGAAAAGTGCGGTGCCTACACAGCTGGAAAACCCTTTCCTGCAACACTGGCAGCTGCCTGACGTGATCTGCTGCCTCTTGTTTCTTAAAGTCGAATAATTTTGTAGTTCATCACCTGGGTCAGACGACCCCAGGCTGTGTGGTGTGGTCGACACACTGGAGAGAAGGGATCGAGCATCCAGAGGGACCGGGACAGGCTGGAGAGGTGGGACTGTGTGAACCTGTTGAGGTCCAACGCAGCCAAGTGCAAGGTCTCTCAAGTGGGTTCGGGCAATCCTGAGCCCAAAGGCTTGTTTGGGATAATGGGTTGGGAGCAGCCCTGAGGAGAAGCACTTGAGGGTGTTGGTGGATGAGAAGCTCGACATGACCCGCAGTGTGTGTGTGCAGCTGTGGGAGAGGGCTGGTTTGAGGTGCCGTGGGGTGGAAGTGTGGGTTTGCTGGGATACAGCACACAGCTCTTGTGAAGGTTTGGAGTTGGAGCCTGGGAAGCTCCCTTTTGGGAGCAGACCTTACCTGCTCCAGGCATCCTACAGATGCCGATGGAAGTGACTGCCTGGCACACCCAGGAGAACTCCCCAGGAGGCATCAATGAGAAATACAAGGAGTAAGCTCTGGGCAGCTCTTGGGGGGTTTCACTGACTCTTGAGCACTTGGGGCTCTTAGAGAAGAGCTCCAAGGCTGCTCTGGCACTTAAGGAGTCTGTGGTGATTCTGAGAGTCATTACCATGATCTTAACTGCTTCAGACTTTGGTCTTGGCCACTTTTCAGCAAGGTCACGAGATTTCTGCCTTAATTCTCTTTTTCCACGGGCAGAACTAAAGTTTAACATTTTTGGTAATGGAATTATAGGGAAATTTCACTGCATCTGAGCTGAAAATGGTTCTGACTAATCATTTTCTATCATCACTGGTTTCAAGCCCTGCTGGTGTGCCATGTGCTCAGATTGCAGTACTAGATTAGGAACTTTGAATGGGCGCTGTGTTCCAGCACCTCTTACCACATCAGAAAAAGTAATTCAGTAAAAATCAGTCATGTGGTCATCAACACGCATCCTCCCAAGCTGATTAGCCTGGTGGGCATGTCCATAAATCTGTTCCAGCAAGCATCAGACCACCTCTTTCTGTGCCAGGAACCACGTCAGGTCTTCCCTCTGTGGTCGTAGCCGTAGTCCCGGGGGAGATCTGCCAGTGCCTAAAGTAGTTCTTTAGTCTTCACACCCTCCAGTAAATTATGCAGAGCTGTGCTGGAAACTTCCCCGTGACTGACAACTGAAAAGATGAACTGGGGAGGGACCCGGGCCCTGATTCCCCCGGAGTCTGAGCTGGGTGGGCGTTGAGGGAGGCTGGTCCTCTGCCAAGGCTCCAGCTCATCCCTGAGCGGAGAACGTGCACGAGGGACGTGTGTGACTGGGCACGGGGGCTTAACCGGGGCTTAGGGAAACACGCAGTGCTAAGCAGGATTTGGCCTGCGCTAATTTGACCTTAATTGTTTTCCCTTCTCTTTTGATGGTCCATCCTTCGCTTGCGAGGCGTGAGGAGGGCTGAGCAGCGTGGCATTTGGCTCGCTGGTGCTCACACTGGAGTGGTGAGGGGTCACCCAGAGGTTGGTACTGACTCTCTGGTGTGTTCTGTGCCCAGCACCATCGATCAGGAGCTGCAGCAGAGGAAATGAGCTCGGGGTTATTTGTCTTCACGCGTTACGTTTCCTTGATGCTGACTTTAATGGTTGCTTGCGTGTGTACTCAAAGCAGGGTTCTGCAGTCTCCTACAACCCCACACCTTCTGGTGATGTTTTTTATAGGTCCCAAATCAGTACAGCGCATCAGCAGTGGGAACATCTCACCTTAAAATGGCTGACAGTTCACACACCGGAGCTTTCAGCTCGTGCTCTCTTGTGTTATTTGCTTTTTCCTTGCACTGGCTGTTCTCAGACCATGAGGTCTCCTGGAGCAAGTTTTAGGCGTTGGGCTGCAGAAGGCTGAAAGCAAGGCAGGGGGACAAATGTGTGTGTGCTGGGGTCCAGCCAGTTCAAGCCCCAGGAGGGAACAGGGAGCTGCAGAGTATAACTCCAGAAGGGAGTCAGGCAGCTTGACCAGCCTGGTGCAGAGAAGGCAGACACATGGCTCCAGCTTTATCCACGCCTAAGAAATGTCTCTCCATTGTGGGCACACGGTGTCCCAGTGCCCTGGGCTCCTGTGATGGCTGCTCTGGGTCCGGCAGAATCACAGAATCCAGGAATGATTTGAGTTGGAAGGGACCTTAAAGACCATCTCATTCCACCCCGTGCCATGGGCAGGGACACCTCCTGCTAGCCCAGGCTGCTCCAAGCCCCATCCAGCCTGGCCTTGGACACTTCCAGGGATGGGGCAGCCACAGCTTCTCTGGGCAGCCTGTGCCAGGGCCTCCCCACCCCGCTCACGGGGAAGAAGACCTGTCCTGTTGTCCCGTATTCCAGAAATGCAGGCTGGGCTGGAGAGGTCTCCTCTCTTGCTTGGAAGCAAACTTTAAACTGGGGGAACCGGGCAGCTGGCTTTCATTACAGAGTGACGTCCCAGTTTCTCCCTGGTTTGGTGGAGCACGAGCTCCCTTTGCCCTTGCACGAGTGTCCCTGTGGGTCCGAGTACTTCCCGCATCTCCTGACCGGCCTTGTGCTCCCTGCCAGGGTGTGACTGAGGCACTGGAGCTCCTTGGTGTGCCTGAAGTGCAACTCTGAATGGGAAGGCTGGGAGAAGGGAGCTTTCCCCCTTGGCACCCTCCCTGCAGCCGAAGGCAGAGGAGCACTGATGGTCTGTGCCGCCGGAGCTGCCGGAGCCGGGGTCTCCCATCACTCCGGGCTGAGGAGCCCCCAGCACATTCCTGGGGAAGCTTTGGCAGGGAGGATGCAACTCCATACTGGAGCTTTCTTGGCCATGTCTGGCACTGGTTCATCCAGCAAGAGCAAGATTTGCTGCTGGTTGTGTTGGGTTGTTCAGCTGGAAGATGGAGTGTCCCGTGAAGGCTCCTTGGCAAATCCTGTGAGATATCGCTCAGGCCCGTGAAACCTCACTGACAGTGCAAAATCTGACCTCGTATTTTTACTTTCAAGTCTCTGGTGGGGGTTTGGGCCACTGTGGTTTGGAGGGGTGATTAGAAAATAGCACTTGTTTTGCATGAACTTTAAAAAACACAGGGTTTATTTTCCCCCGTCTACCCACGTTTTTTCATCTATACTTAGAGTGACAACACCAAATCTATTCTCACTAAAATGTTTTACCAGCACCAGTTGGTTTTTTTTTTAAAGAAAAACTAACATTTCAAACACGGGGCGAGGGGGAGAAATCCCGTGGAGAGGCATGTTTTGACAGGAGTATTTCAGCCAGAGCTGGTGTTTTGGGCTCTCCTATCAAACATGTGCACTTGCAATTCGTTACTATTTTGACCACCCAAGGAGAAGCTGCATTTCCCATGTTTTGGACATCAAAATGTGGTTGTGGGGGTCTTATGAGATGAGCCACCAACAGCACGGAGAAGGTTGTTACTGCTGGGAGAAGGGAGTAAAACTCTTCTCAGAGGAGCTGAGTACAAGTTTGCTGCCCTGCCAGAGAAGTAATCGCGTGGAATCAGAGGTTCTCAATTATTCATGATTTCCAGAATCACATTATTTCTTCCAGGGCCTGTTTTATAAATGCTGTTGCTATTTCTGATGGTAAATAACAATTTTGCATTATTTATGAACAGATTTTTTACAACTGCTGATGTTACAGCTGCTGCCAAAGCACTGGGAAAACCATTATTGCTGTTTGTTGTTGTTTCTTCCTTACACAGCAGCCCCCTTGTTGTGTGACTGGTGATGGGGATGGTGATGGTGATGATGAGATGATGATGAGCTGAGCATGGCACTGATGAGGACCAGGGTGCAGATGCCAGTGGGTGACTTGGGTGGCCACTGAGCTTGTGGCTGGTGCTCAGAGCTGAGCTGAGCTGGGGATGGATGGCGGACAGGACCCCAGGTCATGGTTAAATTCCAGGGGCAGGAAGGTCTGATTACCTCCCTGTTCCAGAGGTAGCTGCTTGCAGGAGCTCCTACACACCTGAGATGGGGTGTACTCCACAGACTCTGCTGCTTCTGCTCATCATTTATTTCAGATGACACCCTACAGATCAAAAAAAGGTCCCTCACCAATCCCATCTCATTTTAGTAGGTCAGTCTCTTGCAGATCCAATTCTTTGTCCTCCTGTTTGGAGGAGGCTCAGTGGAGATGGCCAGAGATGTGTTTGCTAATCGGGCGCTTGCATTTGTAAGTAGCTTCAGGCAGAAGAATCCCAGAGTCACTGAGGTTGGAAAAGATCTCCAAGTTCATCCCGTCCCCCCTGTGCCTGATGCCCACCTTGTCCCCCCAAGCCCAGAGCACTGAATGCCACGTCCAGTCCTTCCTTGGACACCTCCAGGGATGGGGACTCCAAACATCCCTGGACAGCCCCTTCCAGTGCCTGACCACCCTTTCCATGGAGAAATTCCTCCTGATGTCCAACCTGCACCTCCCCTGGCACAGCTTAAGACTGTGTCCTCTCATCTGAAGAAGGTCTAGCCCAGCTTCACCCCAGCACTGGAAGGAGTTTGGAGGAGGTAAATCCAAATTAAACCCTTAGGGGAAGTCAGGGGTGAGACATTTTGCCCATGCTTGGGAGAAAATGTCTATCACAACTTTATGTTAGAGTGTTTGGGTCTTTGGGGATGGTTTGCTCCGTTTCCCCCCTCTGTGGCGTGGCTCCCCGGGGGCTGCCGGAGGTGACCCATGGCCGGGCAGCAGCAGTGGGACACTGGTGCCCCTGTGAGGGCCACCAGCTGTGGCTCCTGCTGCGGCTCCTGGGCTGCTGCCCCCGTGTCTCCTGTCCCTGTGTCTCCTGTCCCTGTCTCGTGCCCCCCGTGTCGTGCTGTTCCTGCGGCTGCAGCGGCAGCCGATCGTGCCCCGTGTCTGTCCCCAGTGGCTCCCAGGCAGCCTCTTATCTCCCCTCCCACATCCCTGGCCTCCAGCAGCGCCTGGTGAGCCGGGAGTCGGGCAGGGATGCAGGCAGGGATGCAGGCAGGGATGCAGGCAGGGATGCAGGGAGTGGTGCTGGCAGCCAGGGCTGAGATCAGAGGTTCACAGCGGGATGGACGGTGCCTGCAGACCTGGCTCCCCTCCTGCTCACAGCCTGAGATCCAGACGTGGGGCAGCACTTCCCAGGCTCTAACGGAGCGGGATCCAGAGCGGATTGGGATGCAGCTGGTCCCGCAGCTTCCCTCCTGCCTTTGGTGTTGGGAGATAAGGGAATTACTTCACCCTGCAGCGTGGTGAATGGTATCAGTGCAGGCTGCTGCTGCCACCCCGCTCCTTCCCTGCCTGCAGGGATGAGACACCCTCCGCTCCCAGCCACCAGCAGCCCCCCTGCCCTTCCCTCCCTCTCAGGGCCCAAACCAGGTCACTGGATAATGGGGACAGGTGCTGCATCCTCCGGCCCCTGCTAGGCCAGGTGGAAAATTGTCCAGTCATTCCCAGGGCAACCTGTCCCCTGTGCCCAGGTGAGCTGCTTCCCACCTCCCCGTGCATGTCCCGTCCCCCCTCCACCAGTCATCCAGTCCTTCCCTGGCTCAGCCTTCAGCAGCTCAGTTATCCCCAGCACTTCATTCCTCCCGGCTCCACAGGGACACAGGGAGTTTATCCAGAACAGCCTGATGGTGGAGAGCAGCATGAGCACAAAGACTGTGCGGAGACCTGCCCCATCTGTTTATTTTTGCCCTCCCCAGCCTGTCTGGAGAACAACATCCTCAAAATACTCTGCAAAGCAGGGCACTGAAAGGCAGGCAGGCTCACAGGGGAGGACCAGCAGGTACCATGCACCAGCCCTGTGGCTGGAGCCACCAACCAGACGGATCCGTCTCACGAATGCCATGTTGCCATGGAGTCAAGGACAGGATTGAATCCAATTGTGTTGCTGTTGGAAAAGGGAGGTAAATGTAAACAGCAGCAAGTTGTGTTTCCTCCTTCCTCCTGCAGATCTTCTCCATCGTGGTGTTTGGCTCCATTGTGAACGAGTGCTACGTGAACAAGGACAGCCAGAACCCCGAGCTGCTCTGCATCTTCAATGAGAATGAGAGCGCCTGCAGCTACGGCATCGCCGTCGGCATCATCGCCTTCTTCGGCTGCATCTTCTTCTTCGTCGTGGACCTGTACTTCCAGCAGATCAGCAGCGTGAAGGACCGCAAACGGGCCGTGCTGCTGGACCTCGGCTTCTCAGGTACCTCTCCGTGGGAGGGGGGGATGGCTCTGGCTCCATCAGAGCTGTCCCTGCAGCTCCACTCCCGAGTCCTCCTCTTCCCCCCACGGCCTGACACGGCTAGAGTGCCTTGTTTAGGGAGAACAGGGGTGCCAGGGGGGTTGTCCCATCCAGCCATGAGCTGGGACTGAGGTGAGGAAGCTGCATGTGGTGGCTTGGGGGCAGCGGGGTGTCCCACTC
Source organism: Cephalopterus ornatus (assembly GCA_013396775.1). NCBI lineage: Eukaryota > Metazoa > Chordata > Aves > Passeriformes > Cotingidae > Cephalopterus > Cephalopterus ornatus. The sequence goes on from VZRE01004983.1 coordinate 436,130, forward strand.
GCCTGTGTCACTTCTGCAACTGGAGACGTTTGCTGAGCTGGCTTTGGTGAGGCCACACAGAGAAGTGAGGCTTGGTGGTCACATGTCAGAGACCAGATGGGATGTTTTATCCTCCCACATCAATTTCTGGCTCATGAAAAGGTGGTTTCATCAGTTGTGCTGAGTCTGATTTCACTCTGTGCCTGTATTTGGAACCGAGCAGAAGCAGCTTCTGCACCCCACTGAGCCCCCTCTCTGTGGGCAGGGGGGCTGGGACCCCCAGGGCTGGCATGGATCTTCTGTGCCCTCTGTAGCCCCTGGACCTGAGGCTGATCTGTGCAAACAGGAGCAGGCAGGATGCCTGGAGCTGGGAGAGAACATCCTCTGCTCAGCTGCTGCGGGAGCTGCCTGGCTCTGTTGGCAGCTGATGTTCCCCATTCCCAGGCTCTCATGTCAGCAAAGTCTGAAGGTGATTTATCCAGCACAGGCGTCGCTGATGGCTCTCTGTCCCAGATGAGAACATCCATCATCAGCTCCCTGTGCTGGCCTGTCACTGGGGGTGTTCTCTCCTTGCTGGAAAGCTCATTTCCATGGTGCTGCAGCACCGGCATCCAGCCCTTGTTAGATAATATTTACAGCCCCTTCCGTGGGGCCTGGGGCCTGAAACCCTTGGACTCAAGCAGAAGGGGAACATCACATCCATCTTCTGGCTGCATGTGGCTGTGTGAGGCTGCAATCCTCCCTCCCTTCCTTCCACCTCCTGGCAGCCCTTTGCTCCCTGCCAGCTATGTGGGAAGTGGCACTGCTCTCGATCTCTGCCTCATTTCCCCTTGGTCCTTGTCATGCATCCGCTGGCTGGGGGAATGAGAGTATCATGGAAGCCTGGAATGGTTTGGGTTGGAAGGGAACTTAAAGCTCATCTCATTCCACCCCCTGCCCTGGGAGGGACACCTTCCACTGGCCCAGGGTGCTCCAAGCCCCGTCCAACCTGGCCTTGGACACTTCCAGGGATGGGGCAGCCACAGCTTCTCTGGGCAGCCTGTGCCAGGGCCTCCCCACCCTCACAGGGAAGAATTTCTTCCTAAAATGCACCTGGGAAATAACTGGGTGGTAGTGCTGGGACACAGACGGGTTCAGGCAGTGCCACCACACTGCAAACAGCATTTGGAACTTTCTCGTCCAGCTGCTCTTCCAGCTGCTCCTGTGGACAGGAGTTTGCTTGGGACCAGGCTGTGATTAGGGTGGTAACACATCTTCCCTGGTGTTTGCACTCTGCTATCTGCAGATCCTAAAATGATAACTATCTCCTGGCTCTTGTGGTGCCTCCTGGCGTTTTCCATTTCCCCAGTGTGCTGGAGGGTGTGGAGCTGCTGCTGGAGCAGCTGGAGCTGGGACTGGCACAAGCAGCCTCGCCACGTCACTGCCAGCTCAGCCCTCTCTGAGGGGTTTTAAAGTCTGTGTCAGTCCTCCAAACTTTGAACCACAGCTGGCTCGTGTTTCTGGAGATGCTCTCCGTGCCTGACCCCCTCTCCTCCATCAGCAGCAATACCTGCCTTCCCTGCAGGGAATCCTCCTCCTCTCAGGGCTGCAGGCAGAGCTGATGTGGAGGGGAAAGGCTTGTCTCTGCATCACCAAACCTCTGGGAAGTCCACATGGGTGGCGGGAGAAGCAACCCCGGGGACACAACGCTGGCTGATGGTTTTGGGGTGAGGAGGGTCAGCGTCTCGCACACCTCGGTGTTACAGAGGAATTTGGCAGCTGCAGTACCCGGCACAGCCGGTGCACGGTCGGGGACGAGCATGATGTCATTTTAACTCCTGAAAGCCCTCGGGTGACACCAGTGACACATGGGCTGTGATGGCGCTGGGGACCCACACTCATCTCGCACCAACCAACACCATCTCTGGGGTGTGCATCTGCTTGTGGCCAGGTCTGGGGGTTGGATCTGCCTCCCGCCGCAGGGAACAGCTGCTGGTAAAGCCCTGTTGTAACAGAGCTGGGGAGCAGAAAACATCTCTGTCCCTGAGGACCTTTAAGGAATAAACCCCAGAGGTCACTGAGAGCAAGTCGTCATCCTAAAGGGAAGTGAAAGTGCACGCACGGAGATTTGGTGGGTTTGGTGGCAGGACCAGCTGTTTCTGGGGAAATGTCTGTACTCTGGAAAGGGAAAGCCTGGCTGGTCCTTGCTGTGACGGCAGTTTCCTGCCAGGCCAATGGAAGTGTGGATGGTTGGGAAGCCCCAGGCCCAGCCATGCAGGAGAAGGAGACAAGGAATGTGGCTTCTTAAACTGCAGTTAGAAGCAAATTGTGAGTTAAAGGCCCTGGGCCCTGTGACTGCAGCACTGGGTGGGGATGCTCATGTGCATTTTGTATCGTACTTGGGGGCAACTGGCAAGATAAAATTAAATAAAGGGGAATAAAGGAAGGTTGTTCCTCTCCCTGCAGTCAGACAGCCCCAGGGGACTGGCAGTGTGGCTGCTCATACTGATGCGCTGATGATCCTTGGGAAGGTGCTGGGGGGGATCAACACCAGGAATCAGCATCAGATGAGAATCCCCGGCATCCACACATGCACTGACATCCAAACTGGAGGGTGGGGGGACCTCATGAAAGCTGGAGACCCTTAAAACAGCAGCATGGGAGGCTCCAGGTTGTGCGGCTCCTTCTCCCAGCTCTGGAAAGCGTCCCTGCTCCTTAGGCTGTGTGCTCTTGGCTTGTTTCTTGACTGTTTGCTGAGCTCCTTGGCATCTGGCAGAGCTGTTGGCTGGTGATTGAATTAGGGGAGCTGCAGCCATATCTTGCTCAGCCAGCTTTGGTTCCAGTAAGAAATAATCACCAGAGTATTTTTGCTCAGTGCCACAGACCCAGAGGGATTCTCTGCAGAGCTGTCATAGAATCACAGAGTCATGGAATGGTTTGGGTGGGAATGGGATCCTTACAGGGGAGGAGGTGACAGCCCTGACCAGCTCTCTTCTCTTCCAGGTTTCCTGGCCTTCCTGTGGTTTGTGGCCTTCTGCTTCCTGGCCAACCAGTGGCAGCGGACGACGCTGACCAGGGGCTTTGCCCAGGGGGCCGATGCCGCGCGGGCAGTGATCACCTTCTCCTTCTTCTCCGTCATCATCTGGGTGAGTGCAGCCTGAGCTGGGCAGGGCAGGAACAGAACCTGCTCCGGGCCCAGCGCTGGGCTGGAGGAGGAACCTGGGGAGAGTTTGGAGAAGTGAATCCTGGTGGGCACTGAGGGGGTGTACGGAGGGAACTGTGGGTCCTCCACGGATGAAACTGGTGGTTTCTTACCCAGGAAGCATCAGCTCAGTCCCCTCTGGCTGGGGAATTCCAGGCTTCCCCTTCTCCTGCACCTGTGAAGTTGTGTTCCCATTGCAAATGTGTCACCAGCCATGAGCTGCCCTGATTTCAGGGCCTTGTCAGAGCCCTGGGGGTGGCTCAGCTGGGAGAAGCGAGTCCCCAGGAGCAGGTCACTGCTCTGAGCTGGTTTCATGAGATGGCAGGGGGATTTTGGGAGCTCTCAGGCTCATCAGCTGCCTGGGAGAAGCCAGGCTGGCCCCTCTACTGTCCACCCAGAGGCAGGGGCTTGTAGGAACTCCCTGTGCTGCTTTATGCATCCCCAGGCCCCACAGGGGCAGGGGAACATCTCCCAGAGCCCCTTTCCCACAGCTGCTGGACCCCACGTGTTCTGGGGGGCCTGTGCCACTCAGGGGGCTCCTGCTCCAGAGGCTGTGTGTGGAGGAGCCGAGATGACTCCATGTCACCTCCACTCCTCTGGTTTTTCCTGGGCAGAGAGCCCCAGGATGTGCCCTAATTCCTTATTGCCTTAAGGGAATTGGGGCAAAAGCCAGCCTGAGGTTTTCCAGCAGCAGCCTGGCTCCAGTTCCTCACCAGTTCAACTGCTCCCTCTTTATGATTATCCAAATAAATCTCTTTTAATCCCAGCTCCCCGCAGCTCTTCTCCATCACTGTATTGCCTGAGTGCCCGCTGAGTGCAGCCCCCAGGGAGGGGGAATGTCCCCCATCCCCTCAGCACCTGCTCCCACGCTGGGCGGGGCAGTGGGGACACCACTGCCCTGTTATTGTCCCGAAGGATGGTCAGGATGGTTGGGAAGCCGTTCTTGGTGTCTACAGGCATTTTTTTCCCCCTCCCGAGCCTGTCATTTAGAAACTAATTGAATTGTTAATGAGACCTCCTGAAATCAGAGCGAGCGCGGGGCACTCGCGGCTCTGCCGCCCACATTTCCCACCCTTTGTGACCTCAATTCTGCCAACCTGGAAGAGGGTGAGGGAGTCTCGGCAGAACTGACCTATTTTCCTGGCCTGGCACTCACCAGTTTTCCCTCCCCACAGCACAGGGGTTTATTGGTGCCAGCAGTGCCAAATCCGCACAGCCGG
>VZRE01004983.1:440651-460016 GCA_013396775.1 Cephalopterus ornatus
CCCAGACACAGCTTTGGGGTCAACCTCTCACACGGAAATCGCCTCCTTAGTGTTCTGGGGTGGGCTTTGGGGTTGGATTAGCTCATGGGTATAACGGAGTGGGGCAGCAGCTTCCTGGGATGCTGCCATGTGCTCAGTGCTGGGGACGTGGGGTCCTGGGAGCATGTGGGGTCCTGGGGGGATTGTGGGATCCTGGAGGGAAGTGGGGTCCTGGGGGAGTGCAAGGTCCTGGCAGGACATGAGGTCCTGGGGGGTCACGGAGTCCTGGGAAGATGCAGGGTCCTGGAGCGGGGGGTTGTGGGATCCCGGGGGGAAGTTGTGGGATGCTGGGGCCATGCAGGGTCCTGGGGGGGTTCTGGGATGCTGGGGCCTTGCAGGTTGGCCCCCCTGACCTCCTGCTCCTCCCCCAGGTGGTGCTGGCACTGAGGGCCCTGCAGAGGTACCGCCTGGGCACGGACATGTCGCTCTTTGCCACCGACCAGTTCCCCGCCGACCCGAGCGCGCCGTACCCCGGGTACCCCGTGGGCAGCGGCACCGAGAGCACGGAGACCTACCAGAGCCCCCCCTTCACCGAGACCTTAGAGGCCAACCCCAAAGGTTACCAAGTGCCAGCGTACTGAGGGCCCAGGGCGTCCCCGGGGCCGCGTCCCATGGTGCAGCACCGGATCCGGCCGATCCCAAATGTATTCTGTCCCATTTCCTTGCCGTGGCCAGTCAGTGCTGGGTCCCTTTATTAGCTCGTTGTGCAGTGAATTCTGTACAGTGGTATTGGTTCTTGTCTTACCTGTCCCAGGGTTTCTAAAAGCAGTGTTCCCTCTAAGCCAGAAGGAAGGAAGGTTGTTACCACATCGCCTACACGTGGGGAAGATGAATAAATGCCCTCTCTAAGCCTTGGTGCCGGGTGCTGGCTCTGCTGGGAAAGCCCAGGACACCCTTTCCTCTTAGAAAACAGTAGCTGAGGAGTTATTTCTCTCGTTCTTCCAGAGCTAACACAGAATCCATTGAGGGTGGGTGGGCGGTGGGGAGGGTTGGGCTCTTGCAGAGGAGCTTTCCAGTCCGTGTTCCATGGAAAGTGCCAAATTCACAAGGAAGTAAGTGGTGTCTGTGTTACTTTTCTTTGTATATGTTTACTGTACAAAACAAATATCCAAACAGGTGTTTCGAACTTGGCTTAGAGGCACTGGGGGGGGTCACAGTGGGTCGGGGTCAATATCCAGATTAATTCTGCGCTTCGATGGGTTCTGGTCAAGGATGTAAAAAGTTACTGTTTGAAACTGGAAACCAGTTCAGCAGTAGCTGGTTGCCAACTGGGAATAGCCTGTGGTCAGTGGGATATAGCGTGTTGTGGTTCCGTTTCTTCTCCCAGGAATTGGGAAGTTCACAAATTTACGAGGGCTTTCTGGCTGGCAGCACTGCCACATCCTCCTGCTCAGCCCTGGCACCAAGGGTGGGGGGCTCAGCCTCAAAGCCCAAGGCCATTAGGAGCGATATCGGACTTGTGTTTTCATACCGGGAGCAGCCACCATCTGTCAGCTGCAGCAGAACCCCGGGTGGGGACGTGTGTGTCACCCTGCAGTCTCCAGAAATGAGGAGTTCAGGCAGGGAACTGGAAAGGCTTCACTGGCTCTTGAAGTCCCTCCCGAGTGGATTCACGGCCCCGTGTTTGGAAGTGGTGGGGGGAGAGAGTCAGTGAAAAGCGCCCAGGAAAGAGGCTCAGTTTGGAGTTTCAGCTGCAAAATTCCTGCCTTGTAAAAACAAAACGTGTAAAATCCAGTGGGTCTTTGTCAGCCACCTGCCAGCTTTCCCTTCCAGCTTTCTCTTCCAGCCTTCCCTTCCAGCTTTCCCTTCCAGCATTCCCTGCTGGCTTTCCCTTCCGGCTTTCCCTGCCAACTTTCCCTGCCAACTTTCCCTGCTGGCTTTCCCTGATGACTTTCCCTGCTTGTGCGGCGGCTGATCCAGGCCGTGTGTCACTGAGGACTGAGCAGAGGAGCTGAAACTTGAATTCTTGACCCCCTTGGTGGCAGCTCCATCCTTGGAGACCCCCGGCTCTCCCAGCTCTCCCGGCACTCCGGGGTCTTGCCTTGCCGGTTCCCTCCGGCAAAGCCGCTGCTGCCTTCGCCCTCGTGAGGAGCAACAGTCACGGTCTGTCCCTCCCCATGGAGCAGGTCCTGGTCACCACCACCACAGCTCATTGCTGCTGCTGAATCGCATTTAAACGCACTAATTAATCAGCAGCAAATCCTCCCGAGCGGTCGCTGCCGGTGACAAAGCGCGTTCCCTGCCTCCCTCCATCCAGGCCGGGATCCATGAGCATTCCCAGCGAGGGCTGGCTGTGCCAGTGCTGAGCTCCTCACAGGTGCCTGGCCAGGGACACCCAAACCCCAGTGTAGCCTGAATGAATTCCAGGGTCTTTGTGGTTTTGTGGAGCCAGTCTTGCTGGGAAAGGAAAAACCCCAAGGATTTTAATACAGGGTCCGGTAGAACTGTAGCAATATTTTCCTTAGAGGGAACACTGAAACTTTAGCAGCACAACCAGTACTTGTGTTAATATTTTAGCAAAATTATAATCAATTTAAATGTTTAAATTGATTGTATGTGAGATAATGTTCGTTCGGTACAGTGTATTTTTTCTAACTATAATAGAACTGTTCCAGAGTTTCCTTGTATCCGTGAAGAGCTAAAGCTGTGTCTGCCTGCGGGACGTGTCCTGCCCCCTGTACCCCCCGTGCTGAATATTACACGCTCTGAATGTCCCCCCCGAGGCCTGCATTGCCTTTCTTTGCCCCACACGCACATCCCACCACGCTCGGTGCCAGGACTGACCTCGGGAGTCAGGGAATGACACGGGAATGCCACCGGCACAGCTCCAGCCCCTGCCTGAGGCGCCTGGTTCTTCCCGAGGTCAGCAGCTTGTTCCAGCTCCCAAAAATCAGTGTTACCTTCACCTTGCAGGCAGCACTTGGCTGCTGTGCTGGGCAGGAGAGGAGGAGGAGGAGGAGGAGGAGGAGGAGGAAGGGCTTGGGCACCCGAGAGGCTTCCTGGCAGCAGGAAGGCAGGACAGATTGTTCCTTGATTAAACCAGAGTGGGGAATAACGTGTCCAGCCACATCAACAGGCACCTCAGGGGAGGTTAACCCTCATCCCTCTGCACCCAAAACGCCTGTCCCTGGCAGGGAGGGGAGCACGTCCCTGCTGGGGTGGCACTGGAACAGGCAGCTCGGGCGGGCAGGACACCCACAGCTGGGGCGTTTTTCCAGGCAATAGTGATGGGATTATGTAGGATGTGGCCACGCTGAGGCAGGATGGCACAGCCCAAAAGTCAGGTGGCCCCATAGCACCCAGGATACACCGGCCTTGGAAGGAGCATTGCCCCACCTCAGCCCCAACCCCCCCGTTTTTGGGTTGGCCGGGGGAGCTGTTGCCGAAGGCCCCACGTGCAGCTCCCCAACCCCACAGCAGCCTCCACCCATCCAAATCCGACCATGCTCAGAGGCAGGCTGAGGCACAGCCCCCAGCCTGGCCACTGACACCCTGTGCCTGGAATCCTGCCTGGAATCTTCTGGGGGCCCCCCCAGTGTCCCCACGAGCTGCTTGGTGTCACCGGTGCCCTGCAGTGCCCGTGGCAGAACCTCGGTGTGTCCGTGAGCCCTCGGGCAGACCAGAGAGTACACGTGGGGCTGGAACAAATTCCCTCCAAGGAGCCCGTCGTTAGAGAACTGGAGCCCTTGGAGCAGGAACTGGGGGTTCAGGGATTTGTAACATTGATTTTCATCTTCTTTCTCCCCAGTTTTTTCTCCCAGCCCATTTGATGTGGTACAGTAGCACTTGCTCCCTCATAACTACCCAGACCATCCTAAAAACGTGCCAGGACTGTCCTGAGCATGCCAGGGCTACCCCAAAACCACCCCAGGACTGTCCTGAGCCGTGCCAGGGCTGTGCCATCCTCACAAGCCGTTTATGACCCTCTGTTCTCCTCAGAGCTCGGGACCCACCGGCACCTCGAGCTCGCCGAGGGCAGGACTGTGCTGTGCTCAGCTCAGCCCACAACCTTCTGTTAGCACCGAATTTGGGTGTAAAGAGTAGAATTCCAGCAGTCCCACGCTGAGTTCTGCCCAACTCCCCTGCCCCAGGAGGCTCTGCCAGGACAACGTGGGTGTTTCTCAGTGCTGGGATTTGCAATTTATTTAAAGCATATTAAAAGATTTGAGAGAATTGGAGTTTTGGTCAACGTTTTAAGCTGTTCCTAGCAAGGTGGAAGCTTTGCTTAAGTGGTATTTAGTAAAAATATCCCCCCCATTACCTGCTTCTGTGTCTCAGGGGGCTGGAGCAGACCCCGTGAGCAGATCCTTCCCTTTTTATGCCACACCAGCTGTGCCTGGACACTGTGGGATGAGTTTCCCATCCGTTCCTGCCACAACAGCAAATGCCACCCCCCAGCATTTCTTTTCTGCTGCCCACCAGTTCCTCACAGGGCCCTTTGTACCCTCCCCTGCCCATCGCCAGCCCCCCAGAATGGCACAGGGCTGCTCCTGGCTCTGCCCGCTGCTGCTCGGAGCTCCCACTGACCGTGGTCACCGTCTGTTCCACAGCAAATCCCATCATTATTTTGTGGAGCAGCCATTTCTCTCAGTGAAAGCTGCTGTACGTAGTTGTAGACTCCTCTCAGCCCGTGCTGTCCCCAGGCAGGTGGCTGTGGCCCCGCTCTGGTCCCCCCTTGTCCCACTCTCAGCTGCATTTTGACCCTCTGTGTGTCACAAGAGCCTCTCCCACCCCCGTGAGGCTCAGAAACAGCCTTCACTGTCTCGACTTGAAACCCAAGTTCAGCTGCCTGGATTTCATTGCAATACACATTTAAACCTCAGCTCCTTTAAGAGTTTTAATCTCCAACAGATCCCAAACTGTGGTTTGGGAAGTTCAGTTTCTTTGCAGATACCTCTGTCCGAGCAGACGCTTCCAGGAGTTGCAGTTGTCACTTAACCTCTGTGCAGTGTAGTATAAAGTGGACTGTGTATGGAAATAAGTTTAAAATGTTTACAATTTTGTATATATTATATATATAAAAATATCTTTTGAGAGAACAATCTGTGATTCTGTATTTTCAGTGTCCGTGTAACCAACTGCAACTTATTTTCAATAAAGAGTTAAAAATGAATAGAAAAAAAAATATTTGGTAATAACTTTATTTAATCAGGTGAGCACAAGGAACAAGGAAACTGCAAGAGCAGGCCCCAGAGATCCAGAGCCTCGAGGGAACTCCCAGCAGCTCCAGCCCGGGGAACCAGGGAGCTGCTGACAGAGAAAGCTGGAAACCAAGGGAAGAGGGAAGATCCTGCTGCAGGGAAGATGCTTCTCAGCCCCCTGAACTTAACAAACCAAAAGTGTGGAGAGGAGCTGACTGAAGTGGGGGGGCAGCCGGCACCCCCCACGCCCCCTGTGCCCCTGTGTGGTGGCTCAGCCTCAGGCATCACATCCCACTCGGATCCAGGGTCCCACCTGAGGCAGGAACAGGGACATGTCCCGACTCCTCATGTGCTCATGCAGTGTGTGAGCAGCCATGCAGGCAAATCATCTTCCCCGGCCCCATTTGGGGCCAAATACAACACGTTCAGGGGTTCAAAACAGTCTTAAATACCCACAAAAGAAACCCAAAGCACTTCGCAGCCTGAGCAAGCAAAATAACGTGTAAGGCAAGGAAAAGTGGCTGTAGCAGGACTAACTCTGAGCTCGATTTCATGGAAACGATGCCTCTAGAAAAGCTGTGTTTTGTCACTAAAAATTACATAAATTAATTTCAGCTTTACTCCTGCATGTCAAAAATAACTGAAGTGGAGATGGGAGGGGATCGGACAGTGAACTACAGCCATGGAAGTGCACGGCAGGGAGGGCTCGTGGCACTCCAGCACCTCAGAGCTGCTGCTGGAGGAGTCACCTCACAGGATGAAGAGAGCCCCCCTTCCTCTGAGGAGGTGGAATTTGGGGATGCCAAAAAACATGAGCAAAGCTACATCAGCCTGGTGTCACCGAGGGAGGTGCAGGTGTCAGGCCACTGTAAACAGAGAAATGCACTTAAAGGCACTGCAGAAAACATGGTCAGTGATCAGCAGCATTTAATGTCCCAGGATGCTGTTGGGAGCTCCCACCAGTAATACAACCAAGAAATTAGAAACATGGCAGTCATTAAATAAAATTCCCGTGTGCTTTACGCAGAGTAAAGCCTTAATGCTGTTACTGTACATGCAGGGCTACAAAATCAGTTTCTTGAAAGAACATGTTACAGAAAAGGTCAGAGGCAACTTGAAATCTTGCACAGACCAGCCCAATTCTTCAAGCAGCAGAATGGACTCTGTTTGCAGACAGGAAACTCTGCAGATCAGTGTTTGCAGCGCTCCTGGTCACACCAGTGAGCAGCATCTTTCCTGCACCTTTGTACCCCTGACTAGTGTGATCTTCACTGAAATAGCACAAAAAAATCAGAATGTTATAAGGGAAGCCGCTTCTGTTCATTTCAGTGATCCCTAATCTTCCCCCACCCCAAAACCAGAAAGAAACCCCCAAACCAGATGCTTATTCCCCTACTGTGTCCCCTGTCCATCTGCACATCAGAAAGGATTCCCAACTATTGCATGTTCCTGGAGGAAGGAGTCCCTGCCTGCCCACCCTGCGGCTCAGCCTAACCCTACCCCAGATTTTGGGAGCTCAGACTGTGTGGGAGGGATGAGCTCCAGCACATTCCCATGATCCCCTTGCCCCGAGAGGGCTCCCCAAATTACCTGCTCCTCACTGACTCAACTGGCACCGGCCCTCAGCCACTCTACGCTGCCAAACCTCATTCCAAAAGTGCATCTCCAGAGCCAGAGCCTGGTGTGTGGGCCCTCGGGAAAGCTAACTGATGATCCTGCTGATTGCCTGCAAGGAAGGGAACTCCTCATCCTCAATATGCAAAGCTTTGTGGGTGACCACGTCCTGCTGAGTCAGCACTTGCTTACACGTGGGGCAGATGCAGCAGTCGAGGTCCGCGGGGGAGTCCACCTGCCAAACGTTCTTTTTGTTCTTTTTGGGCCTGTTGGAGCTTTGTTTCTCCTTGACTCGGAAGTCGTTGTGAGCAGAGAGCAGTTCCTGCTGCTTCGCCGTGTCCGGCAGCAGCACCAACAACTCCTTAAAAATCTTCTTGAAGTTCTCCCCCAGCAGCTCTCGGCAGCTCTTGTAATACTGCGCTGCAGAGATCACCCCCTGCGGGCAGCAGCACAGGGGGAGAATTAGAAATACACAGATCTGTTAAAAAAATCCCACTGGGATCCAGGTCTCCCAGAGAGGGAGAGGATTTGGGAACCCACTCACCTGCCTGAACTGCCCAGAATGAGTTTTAAATTTATTGAACTTGGACTCGTCGCTTTGAAGAAATTCTTTAATGGATTGTATGAGCTGGATGTTCCTCTGCTGGAAGTTCTCAGGTATCAAGTATGATCCGTGACAGGATTTTGGCCTGCATTGGGAAACACCAAAAGTGATTCTGACACTGGTTTGTGTCACAGCAAAGTGGCCCAGGACATAAAATCACATGGCTGTTCTGGTTTACAGGCTGCATGTCCTTCCTCCATCCAGCTGCACATTACTGTGAGCAGCACACAGCTGTCTTGCCAGGATGATAAAATATGGGATTTCTGCATCAGATTCCAGCTTTACATAGGCAGAATATGTAAAATCCAAATTTAACATGGTTCTGACGAGCTGCTTTGTAAGGGGAGTTCACTAAACAGACGTGGGCAAAGACCACACCACAAATAAACCGACAGATAATGCGGGTCCTGTATTAAACTGACACAGAGTTTTCCCTCCCCTTTTTTCAAAAACTCCTCTTTCTATCCCAGAAGGGCCACAGAGCCACATCTACTGGGAAGGTCAGGGCAGTGAAGGTCACCAAGGAGAACACGCCTCAGCACTCTGCTGCTGGGCCTCCGACAGAATCGATGGGAAGGTGAGAGAATATGCTGAAGTTGCAGATTCCCAAATAAATCTAAAATAGACCAAAGTCTGAGCAGCCACTGCACAGGTTTTCACTTCCTCAGCTGCAGCTACACAGGGTTGTTTTCTTTTACACAACTCTCCTGAATCCAGCCCACAGCACCCCAGGACTTCCCAGTGGGAATCTTCCCCCAGCTGGCCCCGCTCAGAGTGACCCCGAGTGTTCCCTGCACTGTTTGAAGCCCAGCTGACAGAACTGAGGTGCAATGTGGAACATAACTCCAAGGAGTTCTTTACTCACTCTTTCAGAGCTGTAGTGACAGGTTCAGAGATGTTGGTGGATGGAATGACAGCGAAGCCCGGGGGGGGTTTGCTGACAGGCACCGACAGGCCCGGAGGCGGAGGAGGGTTCTTCAACAGCACCACGGAGTTAAAGCCTGGGGGGGAACAGGGAAGGGGCAGGAGTTAAACACACACCCCCCAGCTAAAACTCACACCAGTGCCTGCCACACTCTGCAGAAGCACCAAGAAGAAGTTGCAATGCAGACATCACTATATCAGAAAAAAAAACCCTAAAAATCAGAGGCGGAAATCTTCAAGAAGCACTTCAGGGTGGCTGATGTGATGTTCCTCTACGCAGAAAGCGCTTTAATTATTTACTTTTTCAATGGAAAATAGTTTTTAAAACCCACTCAAAGTCACAATGAAAAACACTTTTGCATTATTCAAGTGAACAGAAATCACCTGAGGAGGCACAGCAGCACCAGGCCTGGCCTGGCCTCTCCCCCAGCAGGAGCTGCAGAGCAGCACAAGGAGCGGTGCCACCTCCATTAAAACCACTCCAAGTCACGCTTGTTGCTGTCTCTCCATTTTTACAAGGTCGTGGCTAAAAGCAGGGCAGGAAACACAGGAGGAAGCAGCCAAGGAAGCCAACTGAGGAGTGCCAGCAGACACAGGACACTGCCAGAGATTCCCTTCACCCACAGCAGCCTCCAAAGCAGATCCTGGAGCACAACAGCTCTAAGAAGAAGAGCAGCGACAGGTGAAAACCAGCTGCTCATCTGTGAGCCAGCCCAGCGACCAGACACCTCCAGCTGTGTGGGACACAGGTGTCCCAACACTGCCACTGCTTTAGCCAGGATTCTCAGAGGACACTCCAGCCCCCCGTGTCACCCAGGCTGCCTTTACCTCCAGAGCCCAACCTGGCACAGAACCTCACACGAGAGCCAGAAGGAGACTTACACAGAACATCCATGGGCCATGTTTCTCTAAGCCACTTCCAAGCAAAGCTGGCTGTGCTTCCCCATCCCTGGAAGCATCCAAGGCCAGGATGGACAGGGCTTGGAGCAACCTGGGATAGTGGAAGGTGTCCCTGCCCATGGCACGGAGGTGAAATGAGATGATCTTTAAGATCCCTCCCAACCCAAACCATTCCAGGATTCTGTGACTCCCTCTATGCTTACCTGGTGGCGGGGGCATCCTGGCTGATCCTGAGCTCCCAAGAGCTGGGAAGTCTTCCTGAGGTAAAGGGCATTTGTTAGTCACTGTGGGCTTTTTAAGGCCGGGGGGCTCTTTGGGTGTACCACAGACCGCTGAGGACTTTTCCGAGTGACCATTCATGACAGCTGTGGGTCTGTCGGGGCCGTGGGGAGCAGGGAACACCTTGGAGGGCTGCTCTGCTTCTGGGGGCTTTTCCGTGGATGGCCTGGGGAGCGCCGTGTCCGGGGACGGGCGCGGGGACAACGGTCTCTGCTTCTCAACCCCCACCTTCTTTTTCTTGCCCACTTTCGTAAAAGTCTGTGAGGTAGAAGCTGCCAGCAAGGACGAGACGTCGAACATGGTCGGCGTGTTGCGGATCTCCTGGGTGGTCAAGCCACCACCGCCGTCTTCGTCGTCCAACTCACAGAGTTTATTGCTCTTCTTACTTCCCTTAGAGGTGTTCAAGGATGGTTTTTTGGCTGGCTGGCTGACACAGGGGTTGGTGATGGCTTTGACCACGTTTTTGCTGGAACCGTTGTTCCACGCAGATGTGATGTTAGTTACCGTCTTATGGTTGGGCTTCATCTTGGACACCAGGGCTGGGAAGTCCTCCTCTTGGAAGGCCGCTTTCTTTGCAGTCGCTGTGTATGTCAGAGACATCCCAGACGAGATGGTGGGAGCTGCAGAGGATGACAGGCTTGGGAAATCTTCTTCTTTAAGCTTAACCAGTGCTGGCTGGGCAGAGCTGTGAGGAAGGGAGAGGTTGGGGTTACCCTGTTACAGTGGTGCTGTGGAGGCAGCACGACCCCAACGGGCAACACGAGCCCCACAACTCTCCACACTCTTCCTCCAACTGTTACTGAGGGTGGCACAAGTGACCCGGCTTTAACAGGACACAAATGCACTCAGGGTTACCAACTGCACCCGCAAAGGGTCTCCTCAGGAAGTGCCACCAGCCTTGCTGTGTTATCAGCACGGTCTCAGCACCCCTCAGCTCGACCAGAGCTGGGACAGGCGCATTCGAGCTGCCACGTCCTGCAAAGACACCATTCTCAGGGACATGGTGGGATTGCTGGGGTGTCCTGGGCAGGGCCAGGAGCTGGACTTCGTGATCCTTATGGGTCCCTTCCACCTCAGGATATTCCATGATTCTATGATTCCAACACCAAGCCATGAGCTGAAGCAACAGCTGGTGCCACAGGTGAGTGGCACAGGAACAGCTCGAGGCAGGAGGGGATGGGCAGGGGAGGCACTGGGAATCAATCTCCCAAAGTTATTTTCCACAGAAATGCAGGACATAAATAAGCCTCTAAATTTGCTTTCTCACTGCTGCAGCCCTGCCCAAACTTACCCTTGGAGGGGTCCTGCTGCCGAGCCGATTGCTGGAAAGTCGTCTTGGCTGAGAGCACCGTTAGCAGCTGCTTCTTTTGGAACAGTGACAAAAAGAGCAAAGAAATGTTTTCAACTCAAGCCCATTCATTGCAGAGTGGAGGCTACCAATG
The DNA here is from genome assembly GCA_013396775.1 of Cephalopterus ornatus. NCBI lineage: Eukaryota > Metazoa > Chordata > Aves > Passeriformes > Cotingidae > Cephalopterus > Cephalopterus ornatus. The sequence continues at coordinate 451,595 of VZRE01004983.1, forward strand.
AACATGACAGCAGCATTACCAAGGCCTATTTTCAGCAGCTGATGATGTCATTAGCTGACATTCCTGAACAATTTAAATCCACGCATCACTATTTCCTTCAATTAACTGCATTCACCATTATGTCATGGCATACAGGAAATTTATGATACTTTAAGTCAGTGAAACATGGTGAGGAAGTACTTAGTGAGGGAACCTTCCAGAAACTGAGATGCCAATGCCTCCAGTCTTGCCCCGAGGCTGGCACTCAGCTGCCTGCACAGGGTCAGGATGTTCAGCAGAGCCTCCCTGCTCCAGCTGATCTATGCCAAAGCTTCTTCACCTGGAAATCGGCTCCTTTGAGCAGCCCCTCGCACCTCTGCCCAAACTGCTCAGCAGTTAGTTCCTGGGCAGTGGTTTTACATTGAAACACAGCTCATTCCCAATTTAATGTGCCTTAAAATCCAAAGTTCTGTGCTGCAGAGTGCAGGGACAGATTGGTAATGGCTCTGACACACAAACAGCAAAAGGTGGAAGGGATAACCCTGCCTGGCCTCCCAGATGAGCTGTACCCATTAACCAGAGCTCCCAGCAGCTCCCAGCTCCTAATGAAGTTCCATAAAATCTTGAAGTGAGAATCTTGTTGCAGAAGTAATAAAACCGTGGAAAATGGATTTGGAGAAACAGTAATATCAAAACAGCACTGCGCTGTGTTTATGTGCCCCAAACTGGACCTGCGTCAGGTTTGCTTTCACCAGTTACAAACTTTTACTGGGAATAACTTGCTCTCAAAAAAGGGGAAACTCAGCTCAAGCATCCCAATAAATCAGTTCTTCCTGCTCGAGTGGGAAATGTTACGTTCTTGGGTTATCTTGATTTGGATGAACCATCACCTCATGTTGTATGTAACCTGCATTTGATATTTCTACCCAGCTCCACCTCAGGTCCACCCTGCTGCAGGATCTCAGCCCGCTGGGATACGTCCCACTGCAAATCCCTGTCGCTGATTGAAGGTTCTGCAGAGCTCCATCCACATCCAGCAGCTCTTGGGAGCAATACACAGCGATTCCCACTTCTGCCAGGCTGATGTGCAGCCCCATCCCTGCTCCCTGCAGCTGCAGAACCTGTTCCACACTCACCTGCCACATCGTTCGGACACTTTGGCACACGCTTGGAGCCGAGCACGTCGGGATCCCTCAAATCCTCCTTCTTCCCTCTGCTGCTGCCTCCGTCCTCTTTGTCCTCCACCCTTTTCTTCTCTTCCTGCCGTTTGGCTGCCACAGACGCCCTGACTGCTGCTGCAACATCCCTGTCTTCTTCTTCCCTGCGGGACAGGGCGCATCTCCTTGGTCAAACAGCAAGGAGCACGGAGCAGCTGCCTCGCTCCAGCTCTCACCTCTCCGGTGCCAGCTCCGGTGACATCCCTGAGCTCGTGCTGCCACCTGCTGAGAAGGCAGAACCAGCCCCACCACTCCAGTCCACCCCAGCCAGCCAACATTCCCCCTGCATTTCCAAGTTCCACGTGTGGGAATAACGACCCAGGCCAGAACTGGTATGAACGGGGAGAGACAGCACCAAGGACGAAGGGGGCACCTGCCTCTCCTGTTCGTTTTCAAACGTATAGAATCATTTTTGGAGGCCACAGGAACTCCCGCAGACACGGCTGGTCATCAGCTCCCAACACACACACGATCTGCACGCGACACCAACATAGGAGTGTTTTGGGATGGACTTTTTCCCCACTGGAATCACCAGTAATGAACCAGCTGCCCATCCAGCGAGAAAAAGATGCAAATAAGACATGCAGGACGTATAAAGCACTAGGGTCTGGTGTGGATGAAGATACACAGAAATGCAAAATTTCACTTCAGTACTTCACCCTCCTCCTTTTCCCGAGCACTCAGTCTGGCCACACAGAGATCTGTTCGTTCAGTGAAAAACATGGTCCTTAGAACAGGAATCTCATCATTACCCGGACCAAAAGCTCCATTAAACCTGCACAGGCTCATCACCTACTTCAGAAAATCCTACTTAGAGAAGTTTGCATAAAAACAGCTGCTGAAATTAATTTAGGGTTCTGAGTTTATTTAACCCACAAGCTGAGGATCACACTGTTTGCTGCCTGAGCTGACACTTCACACAGAGTACTTCCATGTTGACCAGGCTTGTAGCCAGCACACGGCCTTGGACTGGAAGCTCAATTCTGCTCTCAGCTAAGGATTCACCACAGAGGCCTCCAAGTTTTGTACCCACTTCCTACTGATCCACCAAAATATTGTGAATTGGCAAGGGAAAACCAACACTGAACAGGACCAAAACTCCACCCAAAGTTGTGCTACTCACCTCTTGTACCTCCAGCTGCCTCTCCTGTTCTGTTGGCTCCCTCGGCCGTTCAGCCTGCCCGTCCTCCCTTGCCTGTTGTACCTGTCAACCTCTTCATAGTCCTCTGCACCTACAACACCTGAACAGGAGGGAGGGTTGATCACTCTCAGTTATTTCTCTAATCTGGGCATCACACTCTGCCTGAAAAATGCAAAAATATACTTGTACAAACAAATTATCTTCATTTCTTTCTGATGACTAAGTCAGCAGTTTTTCCTAAAATTATGTGTCATTGTTAAATCCATGCTTGGGGGAAGAATCCTACAACAATTCATGTAGGAGATGACCTCTGGATGTCACCTGCTCCAGCCCCTCACTTGAAGCAAGGCCAACCCAAAACCACATCAGGTTGCCCAGGGCCTGGTCTGGTTAAGTTCTGGTCACCTTCAACCTCTACAACCTCTCAGGTCCTGTTCCAGGATGAACAGGGAAGAATTTCTTCATGGCTATGAAATGTTCACCAGATGTTCTTGAAAACCCCCAGAGCAGTGGAATGGTTTGGGTTGGAAGGGAATTTAAGGACCAACCAGTTTCTCCCCTTGCCACGGGCAGGGACACCTTCCACTAGCCCAGGTTGCTCCAAGCCCCATCCAACCTGGCCTTGGACACTTGCAGGGATGGGGCAGCCACAGCTTCTCTGGGCAACCTGTGCCACACTCCCCCAGGGAAGAATTCCTTGCCCCGCTCACCATCGTTCCTGCGGGGGTGCCGGGGGGTGTAGTTGAACTGGAGGTCGATGTGGCGGTTCTGCCGGGCCTCGGCCCTGCTCTTGCTGTGACAGGCTGTCTTGTGGGCCTTGTAGTCGATCTCGGTGCGGAAGGCGTGCGTGAACTGCTCCGTGCTGCACCGGCCCTCCTCGCACAGGAAGTGCTTCTCGCGGAAGTGCTCCCGCAGGTACTCGTAGTCGCTGCAGGGAAAGCGCAGAGCTCACACCCCTGCAGCACCTGCTGCTCAGGGCACAGGGCCAACTCTTTGGAAGACAAGCCCGGGTGGCTGGTTTTTGTTATATCTGCAGGAAAGCCTTCTGGTGAAACCCCTTCTGCACAGAGCGCACTGCAGGGCCCAGATGTCCACCCAAACCCAGTGGTGGATGCTCATCACACCCAGCTGTGCTTAGGGCACGTTTTTCACACGAAAAAATCAGTTCTCTGCCCTTTGCACACGAACTTTGGAGCATGAGAATCATGGAATTACAGAACTGTTAAAGTTGGAAAAGACCTGTAAGATCCCTGAGTCCAGCCATCAACCAGCACCACCACCGTGTTCCCAAGTGCCACACCCACATGTTTTTTGAACACTTCCAGGGATGGGGACTCCACCACTGCTCTGGGCAGCCCGTTCCAATGCTTGATAACCCTTTCCATGAAGAAACATTCCTAATACCCAGTCTAAACCTCCCCTGGCGCAATGTGAGGCCGTTTCCTCGCGCCCTGTCCGCCTCTGGAGGTAACACACCAGACAGCTGCTGCCAAGCTGCAAAGCACAAACCTTTTGTGTTTAACATTAATGAATCAAATCTTAAGGCTTGAACTAGACACAAAGTGAATCTTTTGGCTGCTTGTCTGAGGAACAAGAGACTGCAGCCAACCTGCTCCCGCTCTTCCACTCTTCCATCACGCACTACTTCTCTTACAATTCAAAGCAGACCCAGGCAATTTCCCCCCCCACCCAAAACGTAAGGCTCAGAAAGAACTCGTACAAACAACGCTCCTGGCCCCACCTGTAGTACTCCTGAGCGCCGTCGGAGTCACAGAAGTGGCAGAAGTAGTGATCCCTGCGCAGGTGCTTCAGCAGCTCGTCGTTGTCCAGGTACCGCTCGTCGCAGAACTTGCACAGGGGGTGCCCCCGGTGGGACGTGTCGTCGGGGTCCCCGTGGATCCGGTGCCGGGCCAGGTCCTTCCGGGAATACCATTTCCTTTCGGAGGTGAAAATCTGCGCAAACGGATGGACAGGTAGAACGTGTCGCTTCTCGTGGACCGGGAACGGGAACGAGCCGGGGTTGTGCCCGCCTCGTCCCTTTGGAGGAGTCAAAGACTGGCTTCAAAAAGATGCAGTTTGACCACTAACACCTACAATGTTGGGTGATTTCAATTCAAATGACGGGTCCAAATTAAATCCAACTTGAATTCCTCTCCGTTTGAACACTGGAAACAGATCTAATTAACTTTTTTCCCCTTTCACTTCTTTTTTGATATAGCAACAAACTCTAAATTATCATCTCTCGGGGAGGAAAATCCTAAGTATGCATTTATGAGCACACAGTATTTTGCATACTCAAATTAAAAAGCCCCATAAACCCCCAGTGAGCTGTTTTGCTTTCCTCAGACAGCAACCACTCAAAATAGCTACAGAGTAGACACTTCAATGAACAAATTCTGCATCACCAGCCAACCCTCTGTCCCCACTAACACGTGAGCTATTTTGGTAGGAAGGTTCTGGAGATGCCAAAAGATCAACCCAGCCTTGACAACAGAATATCCTCTATTTCTGGCCTAGACAAGGCCTGTGAACTCGCTCTGGGAAAACGTTTGTTTAGCTTTGCCAGGGCTGATGGACCCTAGCTTCTGCAAGTTTAAGAGCTTCTTTTCAGCGGGTACAAGTAGCTCTTTGGAACAAGGGAATTTTTTTCTGTGAAATAAAAATCTCCGCAATATTCTGAAATCAAACAGCAACAGTTTTAATATTGTTTGTGAATCCTCTGGGAGACAAAATGACAAACAAGTTCTCTCAGTGCTGGCTACGCTGACCATGAAATACCCCACTGGGGTCCTGCCCTCCCTCCCCACTTCCCTTCAATCAGCTCCAGGGACTGCACGACCACAGCAAAGAGTCAAATCTTTCCCCAGTCTTTTAGGGTTCACTCAGGTCAACCTGCTCCCTTCTGGATCCCATCCCTTCTGGCAGCAAACTCCAGCTCACCCGGCACACACCAACTGCGGCACCACCACCACCACCACCGCGGGGTTTAATTTAAAATCTGGAGAACCTCCAGCCCTCCTTCATTAATCAGTTAATGGAAGGAGAAAAACTTCAAATAAAGCAACTGGCCTCGCTGCAGGCAGGCGGAGGAACCCAAAATAACTGCTGTTCAGCCACCTCCTTGTTCCCAGCTCCCCAGGGACTCTGGGAGGTCACGGAGGGAAAGCCTCCTCCTCCCCACACACGGCAGCAGAGGCCCAGCTCACCTTTAGGTGTTTGACACAGAGTTTGCAGCAGAAGAGCTCGTGCTGCTTCCTCATGTGCTGCTCCAGGTCTGCAAAGGTGTTGAAGGGCTTGGCGTCGGGGCACAGGGAGCACTCGTGCTGCAGCAGCTTCCTAAGGGAGGACAGAGTTCCCAAAAATGAGCCAGTTCCCTCCCAGCCCCCCGAGACCTCCACCAAAAACAAACATTCTGTCCCTGGCAGAAGGCTCCAGCTTTACGGGTCTCCCAGCAATCCGTAACGAGGTTTGAGTCCTGCTCATTCCAAGAATTTTGTCCTGTGTCAGGAACGGGATGGAACCAAATCACACCGAGGTTTCAGCTGCAGGAGGGGAGCTGAGCAGTGTAGGAACGACACTGTCCCTAAAACTGAGGGGACTGTAACAATCCCTGTGCTTGCTGGAGACCCACTGGTTCCTGCAGCATTCACACCCAGCTTCCTTACACCTTCCACTGTCAGAAACCGAGGAATGCAGCGGGAAGGGATGAAGAATTGCAATAGAAAAGGAGGGCAGGGGAAAAAACCCACCATAAAGTCCACCCCACGGGGGTTCCAACTCTGCCAGAGCACTGGTCTCCGTGGGAGACTCCCACTCCCTCCTTTCCATAAATATCAAGTCATGCAAAACTGTAAATGTGCCAAAGTCACATCCTTAGCCCAAATCGGGGTGGATACAATGCCCAGTTCTCCAAGGAAGAGGTTCCATGGCTTTATCTTTTTCGTACTTCTTTTCTTTTAGCTGCTTTTAATTATCTTAAACCCTCCTAATTAGGCATATTATGGAAAATACTTGTGGAACACGATGCTGATGCCACGTTTTTACTCTCCATTGGTTTTTCGCTTCACCCTTTTTCTCTCTCATTCAGAATTAAGATCTTTGTAAAAGACAAGGTTGCTCTTCACACAATACTGGGCACAACTGGGCTGGGTAAGTCCTTAATCAGCCCAGCAATAAATACAAGAGTAATTTTATTGGCACCTGCATCTATTAATATAAAATTAATAGTAATTAAGCCTTCACCAATTTCCACAGCAGCCATGCAGGGAATGGAAAGGTTTTCAGCAAGTTTGTTGCTGCTAAAGGTGCAAAAAATGGCTTTTATTGACAGAGCAAAGCTTCTGTGCTGCAGCACTGCAGCCTCCACTGCCCTCCTCCAGCCTCTCACCCGCCCAAACACGTGCCCAGCAGGTGACTCACGTACCCAGCACCTCCATTCCCAGGAAACCACAGCACCCTGCCCTCCCAAACGCTTCCTGCCAGCTCCCAGAGAGGGGCCAGCGCTCACCTGTACAGGGCATAGACCTCCCCATCCATGAAATAAATGTCGTATTTCTTCTCATGCTGCAGCTGGTGAAGGGCTATGGAGGAGAAGGACGGGAGCTTCCTCCCAAAGACCACCTGTGGGACACAGCACCGGGATCAGAGGGGGCTCTGCGATCCCAGGGAGCCTGCAGGGGCTCCGGGATGCCAGGCAAGCTCTGGAATCTGGGATCCCAGGGAGTCTGAAGGGGCTCTGGGATCCCAGGGAGTCTGAAGGGGCTCTGGGATCCCAGGGAGCTTGCAGGGCTCTGGGTTTCCAGGCAAACTCCGGGATCTGCTGCCCGCAGAGCCCTGTGCCAGCCCCAGCTGTCCCCACCCCCAGGCACTGTCACCAAAGTCACCGGGACTTGTCCTTATCAGCTGCCTGGGAAACGTGGATTGGACCAGCGCAGCCTTTGGATTTTGAACGAGATTGGGAAACGTTTCTGGTCTGTTTTGCTCCCACAGCTGCGCCAAGAGCAAATACCCTCAACCAACCGAAGCCTTCCCAGAGGGAATGCCTGCCAGGGCCCTGCACTCGGCTCCTCCCCATTTCCTTGGGATCACAGGGAAACCTGGAGTCTCCGAGGGACTCAATTACACAGAGTCCGACCGGGAAACCACTGTCTCTTCTCTCCTTAACTCCCAGGAAGGCGAGGAACAAAACACCACAACACTTCCCGAATTATCTGTGCCACGTGCCCAGGATCCTCCCTGCTCCCGCTGGGCTCCGGAGGCTGCAGCTGTTCAAGGTATAAATCCTTCAGGAGCCACCTACCACTGCTCCAGCACTCATTCCCAGTCCGGGAATTGGGGGGAAGCAGCAGCACTTGGGGAACAGCTGGAGTTACCTGTCCCAGCCCAGAGAGGCTGAGACACGGAAATACAAGAAGAGTTTCAGTTCTTACAGTAAAAACTACATTACAAATCCAGAAACAGGCTGCCCAGAGAAGCTGTGGCTGCCCCATCCCTGGAAGTGTCCAAGGCCAGGTTGGACGGGGCTTGGAGCAGCCTGGGCTGGTGGGAGATGTCCCTGCCCACGGAGGGGGTGGCTCTGGATGGGCTTTAAGGTCCCTTCCAACCCAAACCATCCCAGGATTCCAGGAGCCCTCCTAAGAGCAGACGCTTCCCGTGGCAGGGAGCAGAGGCAGCGCCGGCAGAGAGAACCCTGCTGACTTAAAACCAAAAAAAAAAATACCCACTTTAAACTCCATTTTCTCATTATTTCGCCTCCATCCGCCCGGGCGGCGGCGGCGGCGCCCCGGGAGCGGCGCGGAGGGCGGATAACCCAGGGCTCCGTCCCCGCCGGGCCCGGGCCGAGGCCCCCCCGCTCCCCCCTCACCCGGCCTCACCTGCCGCAGCTCCTCTCGGCACACGGCGCAGTAGCGGACGCCGCAGAGCGCCCGCATCCGCACGGAGCAGCGGTAGCAGATGGGGTGCTCGCAGCGGCCGAGCGCCAGCACGTCGAGCTCCCCGCAGCACAGCACACACGGCCCCTCGGCCGGGCCCGGCCCCGCGCCGGCCATGGCGGCCATGGCGGCCTCGGCCCGCGCCGCCCCGCCCA
>VZRE01004983.1:460788-471324 GCA_013396775.1 Cephalopterus ornatus
AGCACCGCTGGTTCTGGGGACGTGGGGGGACCCCAGATCCTGCTCCATCAGCCCTGGCTGTGGGAAGATGAGGGACCTCAGGGCCGTTCCTGTCAGCCCTGCTTGCGGGGACATGGGGGACCCCAAATCACAGCCCCCACCCCGAACCTGTGGGGACATGGAGGGCTCCAGCCCATTCCTGGCACTCCTGGCCAGGGGGACATGGGCACCCTGTGCCCTGCAGCCCTGGATGTGGGAACACGAGGGATCCCAGCCCCATTCCCGTCCCCCCTGGATGTGGGAACACGAGGGATCCCAGCCCCATTCCCGTCCCCCCTGGATGTGGGAACACGAGGGATCCCAGCCTCATTCCTGTCCCCCCTGGATGTGGGAACACGAGGGATCCCAGCCCCATTCCCGTCCCCCCTGGATGTGGGAACACGAGGGATCCCAGCCCCATTCCTGTCCCCCCTGGATGTGGGAACACGAGGGATCCCAGCCCCATTCCCGTCCCCCCGGGTGCTGTCCTGAACCTTCACACGCCCTGTCTCCCTGGCCCAGGTGTTCAGCCCGTCCCCTGTGGGGTGGTCGGTGTCCCCCAGGGCTGGCACCGCGGGGACACCGTGTGTCCCGTGGACACAGTGGGCTGCTGATTTCTGTGGGATTTTTCCAGGCCAAACAAACACCTCCCCTGGGGCGCAAACAGCCCCTCCATGGATTCATCAGACCCGTAGCTCTGCCCCTCAATTTAATGTCATAACCCAGGTGTTTGTTACCTCGGGTACACAGGGTGTGTTTGGGGTCAAAAAAAGGGTAAAAAAGTGTGGTCAAGACACTGTCAAAATTAGGACGTTGGATCCATTGGAGCAGGACTACAAAAGGGCTCTGACAGCGCGTTGAGAGCTCAGTCTAACGTAAATAATCCTTTATTTGCTCCAGGCTGTGACTCACACACTCGGTATCCGGGTTCCAGCTGAGCAGGGCGAGTCCAGGTGAGCTGAGTTAACACTGACACACCTGAGGACACGTGTCCAGGTCCCCGCTCCTGCCGTGTGGGCTGAGCCCGTGGTTTAAAGGCCTCTGTCTTGCTGGGACACAGAGATGGGAATTGCGGCTCCTTGGACAGGAGAGGGTGCTCCAGGAGCATGGGAAAATGCATTAAGAGCAGCCATCTTCCTCTGGAAGGAAAAAAAAAAACAAACCAAACAACCCAAGGATAAAAGCTTGCTTGGCCACAGCACAGGGGAACAGACAGAGGTTTTCAAACTTTGGGATCTACTACCTCTTTTTCTCCCAGATTCCCACCAAGTGACCGAGATGGGGTCACTGTCATAGAATCCTGGAAGGGTTTGAGTTGGAAGGGACCTTAAAGCTCATCTAGTTCCAACCCCCTGCCGTGGGCAGGGACACCTCCCACTAGCCCAGGTTGCTCCAAGCCCCGTCCAACCTGGCCTTGGACACTTCCAGGGATGGGGCAGCCACAGCTTCTCTGGGCAACCTGTGCCAGGGCCTCCCCACCCTCACAGGGAACAATTCCTTCCCAATATCCCATCTAATGCTGCCCTCTGGCAGTGGGAAGCCATTCCCCCTTGGCCTGTCACTCCACTTTCTGATGAAATTCCTGGGATCTTCCTGTGGCTGGAAGATTGGATGAGCATTTCTATCACTCAGACCTGCTGTCTTTTCTCTGAATTTCTTGTCATTTGAGTTCAAACTGGTTCTTCCTTTTCTTTGAGCCATAAACAGTCATTCTAGAACAAAGCAGCACATCAAATAGATCATTAAAACATCCCATGATGTTTTATCATCCCACACCAGCCCCAGTTAACAACATCTGTGCCATCAAATAAATTAAGTAATAGGTTTGCTAAGTGTTTGGGAGCAGATAATGAAGGATTTCAATGTTTTGGATCACTGGACACAACAGGTAATATTTACTTTCTCCTAAAGGGCCCCATTTATCCCACTTGAGCGTGGAGTGGGGTAACACACGTCCTGCTAATCAACCCTGAAGTGTGTTTGGGTGGGGCTGCATGGAATAATTAGGAATGACTGAGGGTGATGGCTGTAATTACTCCAGGAAATGTTCCCCGAATTAATGATACTGTTGAAAATGTTTTTATGTCCAAACTGCATCACCCAATTTTGGAGAGCAATTAGCATGAAATGAGCTGGAGGCTGCTGGCAGGGATGTGCTGCCTTAAGTGTCACTCGGCTGTGAAATGCCACCAATGCTGGGCACAGGAGCATAAACACACCTGAGGAATTGGGATGGGAAGGGACATTACTCACCAGGGGACTCTGGGGACACAGAGACTTGGCAGGGAGGGAGTTGGGACCTTTCAGATTTCGGCTGTGGTCGGCGATGTCGCTTCCTGCTGGTCCAGGAGCGCCAAGGGCCTGACCCAAAGACTGATATTCCCACTCACCCCGTGTCCCCACCTTTAACAAGAACACAAAGAATTGCTGAAAAGCCAAAATTCAGACAAACTTCACCAAAGCCTGTTTCCAGCTCCTCATCCTTCTGGAGAACTATCCTGCCGGTGCCTGTGAGTCATGGGTGGAGATTATTAATTTATTTTGTGGTGCAGAGAGGTTTTTATAACCCTCTTTCAAGCCATTGAATCATTCTTTGCTGATGATTTAAAGATGCTGGTTTATTTCTCCTGTGATTGCAAATGGAAGCCAGATCTTAGCACGGACTGTGACCCAAAACATAAAGAAATATAATTATATAGAATTAACTGGTCTCCAAATATCTTAGTTGGTGTTTAGTGCTAGGTGTTGTCGGGCAGGGAATGTTCCCTTCCCAAGAAAAAGGGTTAATATTGACTCTGGGATAGTTAATTTCCGTGTTTACTTGCTAAATATCACATAATAACTGCAGGGAAAGGCATTTTCAAGTCATTTAATCAGCAACAAATACACTTTGGAATACTTGATAACTCCACAGATGAACACAACAAGCCCATTCCACTCGCAAGAGCAACAGATCAAATATTTATAGTTCAGCACTGAAATATTGTCCAAGTGCAGAACTAAAGGTTAGGCCTTGGATTAATTTCCCATTCCCAGCTTGGTGCCACCGCAGCTCGTTGGCAGCTGAGACACTCAGTGTGTAACAGGGAAATCTGTCTTCCTTTGATAAAGTTGCTGCTAAAAGTGATGATTTTCTCAGCCTTTCTTTTTAAGGAAAGGAAGTCTCAGACAGTCCCTGAGCAGTGCCTTCTCACAGGTACCTCATTGCAGGGAATCCTGGAATGGGTTGGGTGGAAGGGACCTTAAACCCCATCCATTTCCACCCTCTGCCATGGGCAGGGACACCTTCCACCATCCCAGGTTGCTCCAACCTGGCCTTGGACACTTCCAGGGATGGGGCAGCCACAGCTGCTCTGGGCAACCTGTGCCAGGGCCTCCCCACCCTCACAGGGAAGGATTTATTCCCAATATCCCATCTAACCCTGCCCTCTGGCAGTGGGAAGCCATTCCCCCCTGTCCTGTCCCTCCAGGCCCTTGTCCAAAGTCCCTCTCCATCTTTGTTGAGGGTTCCCTTTGGATACTGGAAGGCAGGTTTGAATTCACAGCCCCAACCAGATTTTTTATGGCTCAGGTTTGAAGGCTCAAAGCAGCATTTTGCATTGCGGTGAGGTCAGTGGGGTTTGTCCCAGACACATGAGATTTTGGATCAAATATACCCACAACCTGAGGGATTAATAGGAAGTCAGCCTGCATTTCAGAAACATCCCAGCCTGTCATTATTGACCACATTATCTGTCCACCTGTTCTTTAACCAAAAATATGTTTTTCTGTTTAAAAGTTGAGTCGTGGAGGGACATACACACACCCCAGTTCTTTGATTTCTCCACAGATACGATGCACACCTTTGGATTTGAAGAGGGAATTTTCCTCCAAGAGCTTTATTTGCTAAAAAATATAATTTGGTGATACAAGCTTCCCTGGAAAGCAGTGATTCCTTAAAGAGGGGGAGGATGATCAAGGAGGAGCAGGATCTTTGCAGAGACACATGCTGGAAAGCGGAGCTGTATTTTAAGGCATCCATAAATATTATTCTTGGGGATGGAGTTTAGCAGCAGCTTGTTGGGGGATGAGAGCAGGGTAAGTGCAGCTGACAGAAAATACAGTCCCTGGGTGGGAATTCAGAGGAAAGGAGCAGATTTAGGCTTTCAGATTCCCAGAACAGGATGAGGAGCCTGGCCGAGCTCCATTTTCAGATCCCATTCTGGGAGCTCACGCTGATGGGCTGCTCCTGCCCCAGGGATCCTATGGGGAGCAGAGCTTTTGCTGGACACTTTGGATGCTCTGGGCAGGGTGGGAACCTCGGGAGAGTCTGTGGAGCTGAGCTCTGACCGAACTTTATCCATATTTAATGCAGCCCATCCCAGTGTAAGACTCAGCAGACAGTGCCTGGTGACCTGGTTGTGCCATGGCACATTTTCATCACTATTTCCCTACCCGACAGTGCCAAGAGTTGGGAATTTGGAGAGGTCGGACAGCAGAGAACTGATAGTGTTGGGAATGCAGCTTGGAGCTCTCAACTCCCGGGTCAGTGCCCTGCCAGCCCAACCACTCTGCTCCGAATAATTCCATTTTATTTGTCTGCTGCTAGGTTTTAGGGAGCTGTCAATCTCCCACCTACAGGGACATCACAGACAGCAGCAGGAATTGCCTGTGGAATGTGGGACATTGGTACTTATCGTAACTTTGGGCTTCTTTCTTCCTGGTAACAAGGACAGGAGGAAACAGCCTCAAGTTGCTCCAGGAGAGATTTAAATTGGATATTAGGGGAAATTTCTTCATGGAAGAGGTTGTCAAGCATTGGAACAGGCTGCCCAGGGCAGAGGTGGAGTCACCATCCCTGGAAGTGTTCAGAAAACACGTGGCTGTGGCACTTGAGGACTTGGGTTAGTGGTGACAGTGGTGGTGCTGGTTGATGGCTGGACTTGGGGATCTTAGAGGGTTTTTCCAGCCTTGACCTGTGCAGATTCACTTGAAGACAGATTTTGTTCTCACCTACACCCCTCTGAGCCTCCAACCATCTCACACATGTATAGCAGTGTGCGCTGGAGAGCCTCACCTAATTACACCTCAGGAAAACAGGAGAGCACCTGGGGGCTGTGTGGGCTCCACTTGAGGGATCTCGGGGCTGTCAAATGAAAGATTCCTCTCACAACTCTTTCTCCTCACAGCAAACACTGCAGAGCAGAGCCAAATTTACCCTGCACTTCACACATCTGGGTATTAACTCGCTGGGGTTGGATATTACTTCCAGGAGAAAAACTGACTCATGGACTGGAGGGGGCTGAGGGATCTGCTTGCATTACAGATGCCAGCCCATGGCATCTTTTTTCCCTGCTCTTTTCCCTGCCTTTCAGAGTTTTTTCTCTTCTGCTTTCCTAAGGCAGTGCTGTCATTCCACATCACTGGGAATGTTTCATCAGGATTCCTTGGTGGTGTTATGTCGCGTCCAAATCACTGTGTGACGTCGTTGCTGCAGCCCCTGAGGTGTTTGGAGACTCCTGATATTGTGCCAGCCACAGGACAGGCAAAACACAGGGTGGGGTGGACAAGCAATGGTGCCTCACAGTTCAACAGGCCCCACAGTCGGGTTCTCCAGCTGATGAGTCACAGCAGAATTTAAGGGTCATTCCTGCAGCTTGTAGGATGATGGACAACTTCATTAAGGCTGGAGAGGTGAGGAGCCCTCAGTGGGTTTGGTGGGTCTGGGCCTCAGTTTGGTTTTGGTCTCTCATCGGTGATTCAGTGATTCCCAATCTGTTCCTTGGTTGGAAGCAGAAATAATTCCACTGATTCAGCTGGGGCTTAATTATTATCTTAATTATTGTCTGTAAAGGGCTTTGAAATCCTAAAGGGTCGAATCCTTGGGAGTGTGGGTGATTGTGGTGTGAGCTCAGCACAGAATCCAAGTGAGGAAACAAGTTCCCTTGGCTTGGAGAAGCACTCCATGAAACTCTGCACAAGTATCACGAGTCTGTGGCTTTTTTCCCCTCAGCTTAGCGCTAATGGATCCATTGTTTCATGTAAAGGTTTCTCCCGCTCTTGTTCTATCCTGTGTGACATTTACAGTACTCTTCGTTCCATTAGCAAAGTAATTTGAGATAGTTTATTATCCTTTGGAGACTTCACTGCCTGCTGTTTAACTTCCACGTGACTGGACCCTGGAAAAAAAAAATCTCTTAAAATAGTGCATGAGGCTAAAAATAGTGAGGAATTAGTCTTTCTTAGGAGTGAAATAATTAATTTAGTGCACTTTAATACAAAGATCTGCAACTCCAGGAAACACCACTTACTGTTTCCTCTTTCTCTTCAGAGCCACCAATGTCTGTGGAGTCGAGGTGTTTCTGCCTCACAGCTTGAAACTGTAATTTGTTTGTATCAGTTACAGCTCCTTTATTTCAGGGGAACGGAGAAATAGCATTTAATCACGTTCTGAATCACTGGGGGAAGAAATCACTCCCTGATCTGAGTTTATTACACTCTCTAGATGCAAGAAAATGGCAAAGGTTGTTATTTCTTGGATTTTCTGGGGTGCTGTCACTGCAGCACCCAAGGGAGTGAGCCTGTTTGGGTCCTGCTCTCTGAGTGCCTCATCCCCACTCCATGAAAACACTGCTCCTGATTCCCCGGAGGCTCAGCCGTGGGATGGGTGTTGGAAAACATCAAGGTTTGCTGAGCTACACATGTGGGAATATCATTTTCCTTGCTGTTAAGACTTCACTCACTCCTGGGTTGAAGTAATGCAGGAGGGAGCGGGGATGTGAATCCGGAAAAGGAGGAGAAGCGCAGGAATTTGATGTGTGGGCAGAGATGGAGCAGTGGGAAACCTGTCCAATGACCTGCTGGAGCCAGGCAGGGGCTTCATCTCATCACCTTTCCGAGTGGGATCTGCAGTACCTCAGGTGCTGGGCTTCCAGCCTTGTCTCCAAGTCAACTGCCCGCAGCAGCACCGGCTTTGCTCCGGCTCGGGGGGCACATGGCACTGCCTGGGGTGGGGTGGGAGCAAAACTCATCCCTGCTCCAGCCTCCAACTTCAGGTCTGTGCCTCCAGCTGATTTCCTGGTGGTGGAGCCTCTTTGGGCTGGTCTGTGTCCGCCTCTCCAAGCTGCACAGGAGGGCAGAGCCGGGCAGTGCCCGGGAGAAGGGCCGGGACCAGAAGGCTCTGTTACTTGGCCAAACCTTCCATTACCTTGTGTGGTCTTCGGCAACTCTCTGAACACTCCGTGCCTCAGTTTCTCAACCTGGAGAACAGGATGATCCCAATCAGCAAAGCTGGATGAGTTCACAGTGTTGCACGCCGGAGGACAGGGTCTGGACCTCCTCATCCCTGCTGATGTCACCCTGATCCTCTCATACTCTCACAGGGACATGCTGTAGAGCCCAAATGGCCAGAAAATGTCATGTAGAGAACAAGCATTAAAGCCCGAGGGTGCAGAGGCCCCATCCAGCACTGGCCTCTCGATTGCTCTGTTTTGCTGCTCGGCTGAGTCGCTAACCTTCCAATAAACACCAGAGTCATTATCATAAAACTGGGGAAAATGCTGTCATTAAACCCCACCGGTTTAGTTTTCAAGTGCCTCTTTCTGGGACATCAAATTCATTTGGATCATTCTCCAAAGCCACAAATCCTGAGTGGCTGCAGTAATGTGTGTGGTGGGAGGTGAGAGCACCACAGGAATTAAATCAGGTGGAGAGGGCTCTTCACAGAGCTCGGCAGGGTTTATTGCAAGGGGGGAAGATGTGATGCCTCCAGCTGCTCACCCCTCTGACCCCTTGGCTCTGGGGTCACTTGGAATGTTCTCCAGAAACCCCAGTTCATGCTCTGACACCTCAGCTTGGAGCATTCAGAGGGACAGGAGCTGCAGCAGAGCCTTCCTCTTACAAAAAGATTGATTTTGTTCCAACAGAAAAAAATAAAACTTTAAATCCTTTCAGCAGCAGAGGCATAGGGTTAAGTCCCTGTGGTTGCCCAGAGAAGCTGTGGCTGCCCCATCCCTGGAAGTGTCCAAGGCCAGGTTGGACGGGGCTTAGAGCAATCTGGGCTAGTGGGAGGTGTCCCTGCCCATGACAGGGGGAGGGACTGGATGAACTTCAAGGTTCCTTCCAACCCAAACCATTCCAGGAGTCTGTGATAATCCCATTCCCCTTTACCTCAACAAATGTGGAATAACATCATTAAGTCTGAGCACTGGGATGGCTGAACAAAATTTTGTCTCAGTGTCTGTGTAATTGGTGAATCTAATTTTGGGGCCAAAATTTGTGGGGTTTAAGTGAAAACATTAAAATAGGGTTTTTTAAAGGGCTTGGGGTCAGCTGGCCCCTGCTGGGGGTTGATAAGCACCTGCAGTTCATAGAAACGACCTATAAGGCTGAAACCTCAATGTCCTGGGAGTCTGTAGATTTCCATAGGAACCAGGACTTGTTCAAAAGTTTTTCATCTCTCAAAAATAACCAGGAATTTGTTCCTCTGAGGGAGTTCCTGGCACAAGACCACCTGGGAGCAGCACGGTGCCATGTGTCCTCTGACGTGCTACGGAATCTGCGGCAGTATCGGCTTCTGCGAGGGGAACAAGAATCCTAAAATTATCTTCTAGTTACTTAGAATATAAATAGAATTCAAATTGCTTATCAGCTGTTTCATTTGAAAGATATTTAAAAATACTTGGGAGAGGAAACGTGCGCTCTGGTAGAGATCCGGAGCCACGCTGCATCCAAAGGATCTCGGTGCCTTGAGGACACAACTGTGGGGATCAGTCCATGCACTGGGAGGGAAGAGTTCAGTTGGTGGAGAGTTTATCGGGGTGACAAGTTGTCCAAGTTATGCCAAAAACACGTGTAAGAGACGCTTCAGGCAGATCTCTGGGAATGGGAAAATCTTCCATTCCTGGGTGGGAAGGTGTGGCTGCAGTGAAACAAAAGCTCCTAAACCTGGCTGTGTCCTTGGGCGCAGAGCAGAGACAGGAACAAGCCAGGATGAGCATCAGGTCCTTCCCAATCGATCCACCTCTGGTGAGGAGGAGGGCGTGCTATGGCTTTTATGGAGTGAACAGACCTGGCAACGCGTGTCCCGTTGTTGGGGACGATGGGATGGGATGGGATGGTCCGTGTGCTGTACCACTGCCATTCATTAATGGCTCTATTAAACATGAGAGCGGTGAGGCTGTTCTAATGTCCATAGCACTCAGAGGGTGACAAAAATAGCCCATCCAGCAGGGATTGGCTCAGAGTAAGATGCATCCTTACTGTAAACCTGGGCGCTTCCAAGAACTTGGGCTGTGGATGAGTTGGGCTCTCTGCTCTGGTTCATTACGGGAACGAGTCGTGCTCTGCACAGACGTAACTTCCAGCATCCACTCCAGAAATTCTGGATCCCTGTCTTACCAGCTGGGCATTTCACTCACTCCCAGCCTTTCCGGAAGAGGAAAATCGTCAGGATCCTCCCTGACCATCTGACACATCCCCATGGCTGCTTTGGATTGTTCTCCTTCTCTTCTCCATCTGCCAGCCCCGCGCTCTCTGATCCCTGCCAGGCCAAGGGGCTGGTTCCTGCAGGAGGAGAATGTTGCTCTCTCCGAGGGGTCTCCAGCACAGCTCTGTCCCCGGCGTGAGCCTGGAAACACGTCCTCAGGAGCGGAGGGTCACAGAACACCAACGTCTGTGAGCTGGGCTGGTGGAGACAACTTCCACTGGGAACTTGTGCTTGTTGGATGAGAGAAGATGGGGAGGGATGGTGGAGGGCTGGGAATCCCAATGATGAGAAGGAACCTGGACTGATTTCCTTGGAACATATTAAAATAATATCAATAAGGAGAAATATAAACCTCTGCCCAGAGGAGCTGTGGCTGCCCCATCCCTGGAAGTGTCCAAAGCCAGGTTGGACGGGGCTTGGAGCAACCTGGGACGGTGGGAGGTGTCCCTGCCCATGGCAGGGGGTGGAATGGGATGGGCTTTAGGGTCGCTTACAACCCAACCCATTCTGTGATTTTAAATGGGCACACAGGAGCATGGAAGATGCTGACAATAAAATTTATTAAGTTACTGAAAAAAACCCAGAAATTATTTAGTCCTGGTTCCGTGTATAAAGCCAAGAACTCAGGTAATAGACAGGAGGAGCTGGAGTTGCTCCTTGGTGACCATAAACTTGCCCCGCTTGGTTTTATTAAGGAGTCTGGAGGGGGAAAGTCACCTGACTGAGATGGCAAAATTCATGGTATTTAAGAACTGAGTGGCAGAAGAGGAGGGGAAGCAGCCCGACAGATCCACTGCAAATGGTCTGGAATGCTTTGCCGCAGGGACCACGGAGGATGCTCAAGAATACTCGGGATGCTTCGGGTTGCAGGTGACGCTCAGGGATGCCCAGAGGATGCTCAAGGCCGTGGGGAGGATCCTGCAGGTAGCAAGGAGGATGCTCAGGGATGCTCGGGATGCTCTGGGTTGCAAGGGACGCTCAGGAATGCTCAGAGGATGCTGGGGGCCATGGGGAGGATGCCGGCATCCCGAGGGGAGGCTGCTGGGGGAGGG
>VZRE01004983.1:481351-520258 GCA_013396775.1 Cephalopterus ornatus
CCGCCGGCTCGGCTCTGCCCGGCTCCAGCCTCGCTGCAGCGGGCTAAAGCGGGGGGGTTCACCCAAAATATCTCTGCTGGAGCACCCCTGCTCCGGGCAGGGCTGGTGGGTGCAGAGATGGGGTGGGTGACCCCCCAGATCCTGTCCTGGGCTGCGGGGGGGTTGTGGCCCCGGGACGGTCGGTTCCCGAGCGGACGGTGCGGTGTCTCCCTGCTGGGGACAGGCTGTTGTAATCGTGTCGAGGTGGGAAAGCCGAAGGTGTTTGGGGCTGGGCAGGGCTCCGCCGCGTTATGCAATCTGTGGTGGAAAGGAATGGGGAGACCCGGGCTTTATTTCCGGCTCTGCTGTGGGTTTTCTTGGCTGCTTTGGGCGAACTGCTCCTGCTCGTGCAGCCCGGAGTGTACGAGGATGCCTTAAAATCTCCTGATAAAGCTCTGCAGATGTTCAGCAGTTTTGCTGGCCGGAGTGTGATAGGGCTCGGAGGGGGGCCATGGCTGTTCCTGCCCACGGCTGTGACTGGGGGGGGTCCAAAGGAGCTGTTTCTCAGCTCTCCGACAGAAGCTGTTTCAGGCTGTGTCATTTTCTGCTTATAAAACTGAAACTTGTGTTTGTTAAACAGTTTAGTCTAAACAAACAGGCAGTGAGGTTCAAGCAGCTCCGGTCCTGTGGACACTCGGAGCCTGGCAGGGGCACAGTTTGCCTCGTGGCTCGTGGGGCTCTGCGGGGTTTAGTGCTTTAGTAACTCAAAACACATGGTGAGCCCTGCTGCCAGCGCTGCAGTGGGGCAGAGCAGGGATGTGCCTCGGCCCTGCAGAGTTTTGGGGAGTTGTGGCTTCCTAGGCTTCACCCACCAGGTGTGGAAGTTGATGTGCTGAAGGTGAGCCTGAGCCTTCCATGTGTCTCTAGTAAAGCCTCATGGACTCCTTTCTGTGAGCTTGGTGGGTTTTGGTGCCTAACTGAGTTTGTTTTGATGATCTGAGCCAGCTGTGTGAAAGTTAATGTTTGTCCTGAATGTGATTTCAAACCCCTTGAAGGAGGATCCCCATCTTTGATCTGGCTGGGCAGGAAGGAGAGCTGTGTTCCTGTGGTGCCTTGGAAGCCATCAGAACTCCCTGCTGGAGCTGTGCTGCTGGGGATGGGTGATAGTGGAGCTGGGACAGCAGCTGTGCCTTTGAAATGTGCTGGGGCTGCCCAGTAGGTTGAGTGAAATGGCAGAAATTTCTTTCTTCCATTTTTTTGCTGCTGAAGGCCGGATGGAGCCCTGGTGCCCATGGATGCAGGATGGAGCCCTGGCACTCACTCCCCACTGCAGAGCAGTGATTGGGATGGGGTGTCCCATCCAGGGTGTTGAAGAGCTCGGTGCTGTGCTCCTGCTGCCATAGCATTGGGAACTATGAGCATGCGAGTGGTGGGAGCAGGAGCAGCCCTGCCTGCTCTGAGAATCACCCTTTCTGCTGCCTCAATACCACAAGAACCTCCTCCTTCCCCCAAAACTACCCAGCACTGATGGACCACGGGAAGGGTGATGCTGTGCCGGGTCACACGCCAGCTCTTGCAGATGGGTTGGAGCAGCTGGTTCACTGTGGCCTTTCCTTCTGCTGCTCCTTCCCCAGCCTTGAATAAGTAACACTTCTCCGTGTGCATCAGGACGGAGCCCGCAGCAAACAAGGCCTTGCTGTTTGGGTGTAACCGTGTTTCCAGCTGAAGCTGGCAGCATTTGTGTCTTTGTTCTCTGTTTTTTCCTGGCCTTACCCAAGGAGCGAAGGCAGAACGTGTTCTCAGGGCGTTTCATGTCTTGGATGCAAAATTGCATCCTGGCTCCTGGGTTCCTCGCCCCGGTGGCAGCGTGGGCACGGGGCAGAGCTGTGGTTCCTGCCCTCCTGCTCTGCCCGGAGCAAGGAAAGCCTCCTGGTCCCCGTGGAGCCTGGCACCATGGAACAGGGCACAGGCACCTCTTTCGGAGCTGCTCCTGGTGGCATTGTGAGTCCCCTTCCTGGGCGGCTGTTGTTTGGCAAGGGTGGAAGGGCCCCGGCCGGCTCTGCCGGGCTGGTGCTGGTGTCACCAGGGGTGAAAGTCTGTTTGGGTGGAGCTGCGGAAATCATGGGGCTGGGACCGGTGCTGAGAAGCTCCTGAGGCGCCAGATGCGCAGGGGAGGCTGCGGCGTCTCCAGAAGCGTCGTGGGCTCAGGGCTGCCAGCATGGCTCGGAAGCGGGTACAGTGCTGGGCAGGACATTGTCAGGGCCCTGCTGCTGCTTTGCCTCCCACCTCACTGCTCTGTCCCCAGAGAGACTTGCCGCCTGGGGGGCTCGTCACAGAAAGCCCTTTCTGCTCATGGCAAGGAGCTGCTCTGTGCTGCTGTCCATCCCTGCCTGGCTCAGCCCCTGGCACGTGAGGGACTCGGGAAACGCTTGCTCCATCTGCTCCATCGCTGGTCTCGCTGTGGCTGTTGGGGAGCTCGGTGCTGGGTGATCCTGGCACAGCTCCCCACTGGGTTGGGACCCTTGTATGGTGCCTCTGAGTGTCGTTGGGCTCTGTGGGACTGCTGTGATTCCTTGCCTGTAGCACCCAAACTGTGGGGTGTGGAGGACGTCGCTGTGCAGGACCAGCGTGTTCCCCGTCTGTGTCTCTGCTGCTGCGTGTTGGCTGCTGCTGCCGGGTCCCCTCTGGGACAAGTGTCCCTGCACGGGCACTGCCGGTGTCAGCAGCACCGTCTGATGTCAGATGTAAATGGATCTGAACGGGAGCAGGTGGATTTTCTGGGGCCTGACGGGTCAGCACCGTTCGGGCTGGTTACGGGTGGGAGCCCCGGGCACGACTGCCCGGCACGGCGCGTGGAGACGGAGCTGCAGTGGATGGCTTGGTTCAGGACAAGAAGCCTTGTCTGCAGCTTATAAATTTCTTGGGAGTTGTTTTTTTTTCCTCCTTTGCAGATACGGGCTCTGTTGACCTTGAGTGGAGCTTGCAGGGAGTAAATAAACGCTGGCTAATTGCGCATTAGGCTCGTTTGTCGCTCTAACCTTGGCGGTTGTGGCGTGTCTGGCTGGTGTGACCTAGATCAGAGCAGGGGCCCTGCAAGGAGCCCAGTGCTGCTTTTGGGGGGTCCCCAGCATGTGTGGGGTGTTCACGGCCACCCTGTGGCTGGGGGTGGTGGCTGAGCAGCGCTGACAGCAATACCACCCTTCCTCCTCCTCGGGATGAAGGCCTGTGCAGGGAGGAGGTGCCCTCAGTGGCTGCCAGCAGGGAGTCTGGAGGCGGTTTCCCTTTACCGTGCTCCTGTGGATGTCCTGGATTTTCCCTGTTTCCATCTCAACCCATGCTGGTGGGATCTAGGCCCCTGCCTGGCTGTGGAATCAGCTCTTCCTGGCTCTCCCCACCGTGCTGGCACCACAAGTGCCTGTTGGAGCCTCTGCCAGTCACCAATCTGTTCAAAGGAGCCAGACAGAGCAGGACAATGTCCCCATTCAACATGCCTGGACCTGGATCCTGGCGGGGACAGGCCCATCTCCTGCTCCCGGCACTGTCTTCCCGTATCTCTACTGGTCCCTAGCACACATTAGGGATGGATGCATGGATTGGGCTGTTTCCTTCCTGAAACCACCCAGGGTCGGGGTGGGTGATCTCTGCTGCTGTGTGGCTGCAGGGAGTGGGCTGAAAGAGCCATCACCATCATCACCCAGGGCTGCAGGCTCCATCCTGGGCGTCTCCCAAAGCCATGCTTGGCCCTTCTGCCCCATCGCTGATGGCTGGAAGTGACAGCAAACCTTCGCCCACACTGAAGCCGCGGGAGAGTGGGGGAGAGCTGATGGCCCTTGGGTCCAGCTCCTGCCACCCCTGAGAGTTCCCCGTGTTCCTGCTCAGTTGTTCCTCTCCTTCCCAGGTTGTGCAGCGCATCAAAGCCGTGGAGACAGAGACGCGCCTGCTGGTGGTGGACAAGGAGACGGACGAGTACCTGTGCAGCCTGCGCCTGACGTGCACCGAGGACATGGTGCACAACGGGATCCTGCTCAACTCCGGCATCTCACCCTCCAAGTCCCTGGGCAGCGACAACGGGGAGGTCTGGAAGCCGCAGCTGGATCTGAGCGGGGGCAGCCTCCAGCGGCATTCCCACAGCTTCTCCTCGCACGGCAGCAGGAAGGTGAGGGCAGAGCGGGCGGTGTGGGGCAGGGGTGGGGGAGCAGGGTGTGAGCCCCCCCGGGAGCACCTTCCTGTGTGAGCATGGCTTGTCCCGTCAGAGTAAAACCTTTCTGTGTGTGGCTGTCGGCCTGGGGACCCTGCTGTGCCCCAAGCTGCACTTTGGACTCCTTTGCTCTTGCTCCAGGCAGCGTTGGCTGGTGGGGGCTGCACGGCTCCCTCCCCTTCCGTGTCCTCCCAGGGTGTCCCGGGGTTGACAGCCCTGGGCATCAGTGACCCCGTGGTGCCTCAGCCAAGGTCAGTGTCCCAGCCTGGACCTTACCTGCCCTCAGGAAAAGTGGCTCGGAGCAGGGACGTGGCAAAGCTGCAGCTTGTGAATGAGCTTCTCCTCCATTATTTGCAGGAGGGAGGGAACATCTGGGACGAGCGTGTTCTCAGCTCTTTGCTGAAATAGGAAGGAAATTAGCTCTTTTTCAGTGGCCTGGGTCTGGACTGTGCCTTTTATTGGTAAACTCCTTTCCAAAGTGGGAAAGAATTCGGGATGGAAAGTGTCCAGTTTCCACGGCTGCCGGCGACGGCGCAGGCTTGCACTCTGCAGATAGCAGGGCTTGCTCCAGGCTGCCCCTGCTCCAGGTGGGAATGTGACAGGAGCCGTGTGGGCGTTGCACGGCCGAGCCGGTGACTCCAGCACTGCTCCACAGCCATCTGTCCCCTTCCCTTCCATGTCCCTGCTCTGTCCCCTCCTGTGCTCACTGCTCTGTGCTGCTGGGCAGGAGCACTGGTGCTCAATGGCCTCCTCCAGCATGGAGCTGCTGTGGGTGTCCCCGTCCTCCTCCTCATCTTCCTCCTCCTTGCTGGGGGCCTTGCAGGGGCTGCCTGGTCTCTGTCCCCTCGGAGCAGGGCTGGGGGCTGAGTGCTGGCCCCGTTGGGCTGCTGGGAGGAGATCAGTGGGAAGGTCAGGAAAGCACCACGTCCTCGGGAGCCCTCCATGCAGAAGTGCCCCTGTGCAGATAAGGGGTGATGGTGGTGTGAGGTGTGAGCATCCCACTGATAATGAGGGGGTCTCACCTCTGGTTCTTCCCTCTGGAGCTGTTTGGGACCTTGCAGAGGTCCTTCCCTGGCAGGGCAGGATTGGAGGCAATATTTGATTTTTGTATTTATTGCATGATTTGAAGCTGTTGGAAGGTCTGTGTGACGACGATGGGTGTGTTTCCCCTGGGGGTTGGTGCACCCCTGGGATGGCTGGTGGGAGAGGAGACAGAGGTGGGGGTTTGCTGTGCATGGTTGGGGGCAGCTTTCCAAACTGGGGATTTCCTCTCCTGTCTGTGTTTCATGTGCTGGTCGGGATCCAAGAGCGTGTTCTGACGGGAAGTCAGGCCAGGGGAACAGGACGGTCCTTTCCGGCCTTTGGGTTTTGGCTCCTCCAAGGAGAGGGTGGGACAGGGAGATCTGAACGGGGCTGGGTGTGAGGGGGGAGAAGCCCCCATGTCCCCCTCAGAGGGACTGGGGGCTTGGTGGGGGCTTTTCGGGGGCATTCAGTGCTTGATGCGCCGGAGATGGAGCTGATTTTGGTGGAGCCCGAGCTGGACAAAGGGCAGTGACTCCAGGATTGATGTCCCCCGTGTGGGGTTGGGGACGGGCTGCTGAGCACATCGGGCATCCGCAGAGCCTGGTTTGCTCCTGCCTTGGCGGGTGGCAGCTCTTGGGAGAGCTGGGCCCTGCCAGCTCCCCTAGCCAGGGTCACTTGTCCGTGCTGGAGTGTGTGACCCTGGTGGGAGGTCGGGGTGGCTGGAGCAGCGGCACCTGACCCTGCCCCTGTGCCTTGCAGTCCTGCGTGCTTCAAGGCGGTAAAACCTGCTCCAGGGCTCTTGGTCTGGGGGATGTGTCCCTCCTGCTGTGTTCCAAAGCAGCGGGAGGCCAGGGGATGGTGGGCATAGGGTGGTTGACCCCAGTTTCTGCCGTGCTTGGCCCCCCCAGTGCTGTCCCTCCATGGGGCAGTTTGAGCCCAATCCTAATCCAGCAGATCGCAGGCACTGGGATGTGCAGCTCCTGAGTGTGGGAGGACTTTTGGAGATTTCAGCCCCTGCAGTGGGGCTGTGGCAGCTGGGATACACTCAGAGATTTGTCCTCAGCCAGATTTAGGGCTTTTGTGAGCTTCCCTGGAGGTGTTTAGTGAAGGAGGAGAAAAGGCAGCTCCCTCCCCCCTACAGACCTGTGGCCCCAGCCTGCCCCTGTGGGAACCCAGGCCGATGCTCCGGGCTGCTCCCAGGGAGCTGCATTTTTGTGAGCACATTTGTTTATATAAAGGCTGCAGTTTTCCTGGATTTGGGGCCGGGTTGTTCACGGCAGCCCGAAGCAAAGAGCAACTGAAACAAAAAGAGGAGGGAAGTCTGGCACCCAGGATGGCTGTCAGGGTGGGCAGTGGGAGGTGATGGAGCAGAGAGAGTGGGCACAGCCCTGCCAGCCCCACCATGCTGTCCCAGACTGGTTCCCCAAGAGGGGTGACCCCCCTAAGCTCTGCCATGAGTGGGGAGGTCACTGTGCACCCCAGCAGGGACCTGGTGCCCAGGACCTCGTGCTCCAGGAACCTGGTGATGCCATGAATAATTCAGCATGTATTTCCAATCCTGCTGCCTGCCCCGGGCACAGGTTGGCAGGGCTGGCAGCCAGTGGCTGCCCCTGTCACAGCTCTGCTGTCCCCAGCACTGAGGTGACTTGTACCCCGTGTGGCCATGGTGGCACATGGAGCTGGGGCTGCCTTGCCCCGTCCCTGCTGTGCCCATACCCGTGTCTGCTGGGCTGGGAGGGGCTTGGGGGTTTGCCTGCTCTCTGCGTGCCCCATGCTGTGTCCCCTGGCAGGGCACCTGCCCCATGCCATGTACTCCCCTGTCCCCAGTGTGTTCTCGTGGCCACTGGGCTGTTTCCTGCTTTTGAGGGCGCTGGCCCTGCCCTGACAGGCTCCAGCACCCCTGGCAGGTGGGGAGCAGGGCGGGTCCCAGAATGGCAGGACTGCTCTGGGTGCCTGGTGTGAGCTGCTTTAATGGCAAAGGTGCCTTTGGGCAGCGGTGGCTGTTAATTAAATGTGAAATGTAAAAGGCGGGCGAGCTGCAGGGCTGGCACTGAGCGGTGCTGCCAGCGCTCACCTGGGTGCTGCTGGTCACTGCAGAGGTGTCTCTGGTGGGCAGGGGTCACGGCCCAGGGCTGGCAGCACCTTCACAGGCAGCTGTGGCTCCTCTGTCCCATTCCTGCTGTGCACTGGGAGGGACGTGCCATCACTGGGACCCCCGTTAGGGCTGCACAGGCTGTGTGAGACACATTTGGGGTGTCCTTGGGACTTGCTGCCTCACTGCTTTCTCCAGGTGTGTTTATAGGAGAAACAAGAACAACAGCAAAGCCACCAAAAAGCATTTGAGGTCAGGCAGTTCCCTTCCATTGCTGCTCTGGTCATGCTGAATTTGGCTGCAGGGGGTGGGTTGCAAAGGGACCTTTACAACCTTTACAGAGCATAAACTTCTCCAAAGTTTATCCTTTGGAGAACAAGCCCATGTCTTGTAGCTGCTGGATTTAAGCCTGTTGAGTCTGGGAATTTTAATGGAGGGGAATTAACGGCTGGTTGTTGATTGTCCCCTGCTCAGGGAGGGACAGTGTCACCTTAGGATTGCTGCTGGCAGGAATGGGTGTCCCTCGGGTGCCATGGGGTTGTGGCAGCTCCTCTGTGCCCTGGCCTGAGGGGCCTGGGGACAGACGTGCTGCTCTCCGGGGGATGGTGGCCAGGTGCCTGTTGGGACCAGGTGTGGGGTCAGCACTGACGTTGGGGCCGTAAATATTTACTCTTCTCTTTAGGTCAGGAATTAGAACTTTTCTCTGATGCAAATAAAACCCCTTGTGTTGTGATGTCTCCTGCCAGAGCGCTGGAAGGGGAGTAACTCGGGACAGATGTTTTTGGAGCACTTTGCCAGCTCAGTTGAGGCCCAAAATTAAGGGCTTGTAGAATAACCACAAAGATGTCATAAAACCAAACATGAGCAGAAATGTCTGCAGCAATTATGCAATTTAAAAAAATAAATAAATAAGTGAGGGGATGGTTTGAATTAAAGCACTTCCCTGCAGCATCCTGTACTCCCTGTGGCAGGCTCAGACCTGTGGGAGGGGGTGATGGGGAGGATGGCAAAGCTTATCCCTGGCACAGCCTGGGCGAGCTTCCTGCTGTGGGGAAACCCTCCGGCACGGAGCCCCAGGCTCTGTGGCTGTGTCCCGGCGGCGTTCCCTGCCCTTCCCACAGCAGCTAGTTCTGTGGAATCTGGGGGTCTGGAAGGGCAGAGCTGAAGGGAAGCTGTGTGTGTGCCCCTCGGGGCAGGGCTGTGTCACTGTGAGCTCTGCCTTTCTCTGCTTAAAAACAAACTCTGCAAAGTGTTTCTGCACCCGCGGCGTGGAGCTGCCCCAGGGAGCTCCGGGTGCTGTTCCCAGCTGAGGACATGGGCTGGGATCGATGTGGAAAGGAAGATGTGTGCTCCGGTGGGGAGCTGGGGGCAGGACAGTGGGGCTGGAGACCCCCTGCCTCCCCCCAAAGAATGCCATTGCAATGGGCACTCATGGAGGGGTCTTTTATAGGGGAGCTCAGCCAAGGAGCGGCAGAGGGATCCCTTGCTTTTGGGGTGATGCTTCAATCCCGAGCCCAGGGCAGCAGCTGGGCCGAGCCTGGGGAAGCCGGCGCTGACCCCGCTGCATTATTGATAGCGCCGGGCTCTGGCATCGTGTGTCTCGGGGCTGGGCTGGGGGTGGGCTCTGGAGCGGCTCCAGCTCAGCACCTTGGGAATGGAGGCTGGGGCATGTGGCAGCTGGAGAAGCTTTGGCTTGGGATGAGCAGCGCGTGCTGGGCATCACCACAGCACTTGGAGGAGGTGCTGGCAGGGATCTGAGCCTTGTCCTGCTGGATACAATCCAGATTCCAGACGAGACACTCACCCACGGGCTTGTGAGGTGAAGAAACCAGTGTGCTGCTTGGCAGGGTCAGCCCTGGCTTCCCACCCCCCGGGTCCTGCACGCTCGCATCCTCCCGGTGCTGTGGGAAGGGGCTTTGGATGCAAAGCACTTTCCTTTGTGTGGACTGTGCCTGTGTCCCATCCCCCAAAGGCTCTGGAGCCGTGGGTGGGCTGTGGGGTCGGGATGGGGCTGAGCAGGCTCAGTGAGGGCAGCGGGTCCGGGGAAGGGGCTGCTCTGGGGATTATTTTCGTGCCGGGGCAGCGCAGGAAGCCCCTCCCGGGGAGGAGAGCATCCACCCCGCGGCAGAAACTTCCTCCGCCGTGATATTTTTAGTGAAACACAAAGCGGGTGGGAGGCAAGAGGCAGATTAGCATCGGGAGGAGCTGTGCCCTGCCAAGAGCCTTTGTTCCCGAGCCACACACTCCCAAGGGACACCCGTTCCATGAGGGGCCACTGGGGTCACCCTGGGACCCCCCCCACCCCCCAGGGAGGGGCAGGAGGACCCCCCCACCTCCCACCCCAGTGCCCGGCTGTAGCCGGGGATGCTGCTGACACCGAGAGATGCTGCGTGTGGTCCAGCCGGTGCTGATCCCTTCTGCATCCCCGAGTAATCAAAAACTTTCCCTCAAAACGATTGGAAAACTGATATTAAGTGGGAGCTGTTGGAAGTGCAGCTTGCTCCGGCCCCCTCTGCCCGCAGGGATTGGCTCCAGCAGCTTTGTTCAATAACAGCCCTGCTCACGAGCGGGCTCCTCGCCAGCTGTCGATGGTTCTGTTCAATAGGAGGACTATTAAATGGTTTCAAATAAATTAAAAATCTTCTGGCAGTGCCAGGGCCTTCCTCGTGTGCCCTGGCAGCTGCACAGAGCCCCTGCTGTGCCTCTCCTCCATCCCTTGGAGCTTTTCCAGCATGGTCGGGCTCGTGGTCTTGTCATGGTGGAGGAAACCTTAAAACAATATTGGGTTTGGGTTTTCTTTTAGGATTCCCTATTTATTCCCAAGACCCAAGTGAGCTGTGGAGGAGGGGACACGCTGCACATTCCCAGCTGTTTAGCCAGGGCTGTCCCAGTGCCGCTGTGCAGCGTGGCTGGATAAATCAGCTCCAGGGGTTTGATCCCAGACCTGGTGGTGCAGCAGGTCTGAGTGAATCCCACCTCCTCCTGCCCAGCCCCTGGATGTGGGTCTGCTCCCACCTGGATAAAAGGTGCTGGAGTTTTGGTATTGCTTGTGGAGAATGGAAACACGGGGAGTGAAGATGCTGTGTGCTGGAGTGGGCCAGGGCTTCCAGCTGCTGAGCAGGTACACCTGACTTCCAAACAAGGTTTAAAGAGCTCCTTTTAATCCATGAAACACCATCTGCTCACAGCCCTGACATGTGGCATCACCTTTGTGAGCTTCATTCCTGCCCTCTGGGAGACCAAGGCTGTGAGGTGGAAGGATGTGCCCAGCACTGTGAAGAGCTGAGAGTGTAAATGAAGGTCTGTTTTGAACTGGTTTTGTCTCCCAGACCTTGGCTCTGTCTCTAGATACAGAGATTTTACAGGCAGTGGTGTTGGGAGACTCCAGGCTGGGATATGAGAGAGAAAAAGTCAAGCTTGTAAAAGGTTTCTCCAAATCATCCACAGGTTTATTCCTTTAGAAAAGGAATTAAACCCCAGGTTGCTGACATAATTATTTCTGGCAAGATCCGTGTTGTAATTTAATTTCATTACAGCTTTTCCCTGGACCCCTGAGTGTTTTGGTTCCGTTGCTGCGGTCAGGCCGTGTCCAAACGTGGAGCTGGATTTTGTTGGCTCAATGTCTCTCTTTTCCCACTAAAGTTTTGCAAGAGTTTGTTTCCAGGTACAATGAGGTGGTGCTGCATGTTTGGTAGTGGTGAGTGTGTGAAAGCCAAAGGGAAAAGTTTTGTGAGCATGGGGAAGGCAAGAAAAATGGTTCTCTGTAGGTGCTGGTGCTGAGGAAGTGTGAGGGGCTGCTCTGTGGGCACAGAATTCTGGAATGGTTTGGGTTGAAAGGGACCTTTAAAGGTCATCTCATTCCATGGGCAGGGACACCTTCCACTAGCCCAGGTTGCTCCAAGCCCTGTCCAGTCTGGCCTGGGACACTTCCAGGGATGGAGCAGCCACAGCTTCTCTGGGCAGCCTGTGCCAGGGCCTCCCCACCCTCACAGGGAAGCATTCCTTCCCAATATCCCATCTAATGCTGTCCTCTGGCAGTGGGAAGCCATTCCCCCTTGTCCTGTCCCTCCACGCCCTTGTCCAGAGTCCCTTTCCGGCTCTCTTGGAGCCCCTTAAGGCACTGGAAGGGGCTCTCAGGTCTCCCTGGAGCCTTCTCTTCTCCAGGCTGCTCCACTTGGACTGCCTGGCAGTGGGTTTTACCTTGAGAGAGTGTCCAGCTGTCCCATGTGCTGCCAGGGATGTTTGAGGAAGGAGTAGGACAGGGAGCAGCAGTGAGTGGGTGTCCAAGTGCCATCCTGGGTCCCTCCATCACCATCTGCTGGAAGTGGGGTCGCTGCCTCCACAGCCAGAGCCCCGCTGCTCACCCCAGCACCGTGTGATTAAACCCTCTTATGGAATTACAGGGACTAATCCCGTTAAAGACACGAGCAGCACAAAAGGTGGTGGGAGGGCTAATCCCTCTGCTCCAGCCTTGGCGCGCTGAGCTCTGGCCCCTGGGAATGCGGCCGTAGCACCGGCTGGACCCGCATTCCCTGGGGAATGATGCTCTGCCGTGGGGCAGGACGCCAGGGGCTCTTCCCAATTCCTGACAGCTCCTGCCTCACCATGTCCAGCACAGGGCTGGCTTTCACTTGTGCCGGGCTTGCAGTCTCTCAAGAGCAGCCAAAGGCCACCCCAGGTAAATCAGTTAATTCTGGCCTTGGGGTTGTTCATGGTTAGCAGGATTTAATTAAGACAAGCCCTAATTAGTTCTAAGCGGGTGAGTAGTCAGTCGGCTTTGCCTGGAAGAGTTCCCTGCTCTTGTCTGGCAGCTGTGAACAAGCGCAGGGCTCTGCTGGAATGAGGTACATGGGAGACTCTGTAACGTGCTGGAATGTGGGCATAAAAATCACCCCTGAGCAGCTGATGGGGTTTTGCCGGGCACCTGAATCCATCTTTTGGTTTTGCAAGCGCTGTTCAGGAACAGGGGCTGTTCCTGCTTTCCCATGGCTCTCTGCTCCCCATCAGCCCTTCCCATGGGCACGGATCTCGCCGAGCTCACAGCTGGCACCGGGCTGTGCCCGGCACCACACACCCGCCTGCGCCCCGGGTCTATCAGCCGGAGCAGCCGGAGCTCTGTGCTGGCTCCAGGGTTATCGTGGGAGATCCTCCCGTGCTGCCCTGGGGACACGCCGTGTTCCCCAAACCCCCTTATCTGCCCCAGCCCTCCTGGGCTGGAGATAAGCACCAACCCTCTCCCAGGAACAGCAGCTGGTGGGTGCTTGGCTCCCGGGCAAGGGACATCTTCTGTGGCCGCCTCGTTTTTGAGGAGCTGGGTTTAAAATGCCTCATTTTCGGAGCTGAGCATCACAGTGGAATGAGCTCTGGTGTTCCCTGATTGCATCAGGTCTCGGTTTGATCCCGCGTTTCCCAGCAGTGTCGTGGGATGGAGCGGGTGCCAGCGCTGTGCAGTGGGGGCTGTGGCAGCAGGGTTGAGCTTTGGAAGGGGAGGTCGAGGAGAGCCCCAGCAGAGCTGGAGGCTTTGGGTTGTGTGTCCAGGTCAGCAGATTTTGTGCAAAAGCTTTGGCTTGTGAGTTTTTGGGAGAAGGGAGTAGTTCGCGTGTCAGGCTGAGGGCTGGGACCAAGGCTCCTCTCCCCTCCTGCTTTTTGGGAAATTGCACCCCTGGATGTTTTATTGCAGGATTTCTAAAGACAAAAGGCCTTACATTTGGTTGACCCCGAGCACGGGTGCCACAGCGCTGGCTTTGCTTTCGGTAGAAGGAATGCAGAGGATGTTTGGAGCCCTCCCCCTGCCCCATTTCCTCCAGCGAGCTGTGCTGCCCAGCCAAGACAAATATTGGGAGTAAACTGTTGAACTTCCCTGGTCCCAGCACTCACAGAGCAGCGCCTGTTCTCCCCCTTCCTGGGCAGGGGCCGGGCTGAGGGGGTGCAGATGTGTCCTGCTCCTACCCTGCGTTCTCTGCACCCCTCGCTCCAAGGTGGGCTCAGAGGCAGAGCAGGAGGAGAAAACCCGCCCCAAAGGGGCAGTACGATGGCTTGTGCCATCCTTCCCACCCGGCACGT
The DNA here is from genome assembly GCA_013396775.1 of Cephalopterus ornatus. Classification (NCBI taxonomy): domain Eukaryota; kingdom Metazoa; phylum Chordata; class Aves; order Passeriformes; family Cotingidae; genus Cephalopterus; species Cephalopterus ornatus. Next base: position 494,707 of record VZRE01004983.1, read on the forward strand.
GCCTTTTTGGGCTCTGCAAGGCTGAGTGTAGCACCCCTCCCAGGGTAGGGGGGGACCAGGAGCTGTGTCCTCGCTGGCCTGTAGTGCAAAGGTTTTCCCCATTCCGCGTTAGATGTCTTGACTAACAGCCAGCTTTCTGCAGGGCAGTGGGATTGCACCCATCCCCAAAAATCAGGCTTTCAGGGCAGATTCTCCTTGGGTCTGAGCAGTTGCTGCTGGTCCTGGTGGGCTCTGGGATTGGGTACATGGCCCTGTGATGGTGCCCCAAGGTCCCACAGCCTTGGCACAGGTGAAAGGCAGGACTTCAGAGCCAGAGCAGCCTCAGCCCTTGGGAAAATACCTTTCCTTCCGTGTGAGCCCCACCTGTGACAGGGTGCAGAGTGTTCTCAGGGGTGGGAGGGTGCTCCCCACAGTGCCCAGTGCATGGCATGAGCCCCCACCACCTCCAGGGGATTTCCCTCGGCATCCCTGGTGCTGAGCGAGTGCCATCGGACCACAGAGCTGTAGGACTGGATTCCTGCTCGTGACCAGGGTCACTGAAGGCAAGGAATGGGGCCAGCACGAATGAGTGTTTGGTGATTGCTCAAGGCTTGGCCCGGGTGGCAGCAGGGGAGTCCAAAGGGCAGGTGGTGGTGCCCAGCTCCAGCACAGCCCCCAGCTGGGAGCCATGGTGAACTCGGGTGTGGGCTCTGCCCTGAGCAGGAGGGTCTGCTTGGGATCCATCACCTGTCCTTGGAGCAGTGCTGAGGACATAGAGATGAGGTGTTGTGTTTTGGGGTGTTGTGGAGTGTGACAGGGGATGTGAGCTCTGTGCTGCAGCACAGCCCCCGTGGAGGGAGGGAGCTCTGTGGGATCAGGGAAGCTCATTCCCAGCATCTCCCTCTGCCTTCCCATTGTCCATAGCAATCCCTCTTCTCGCCTGGGGGTTCATGGTGAGCGTGGGAAGGACTTTTCGCACTGTTCCAGCAGCTTGAACTGTGCACAGTGACTGATGCTCCTTTCCCTCCCACCCACTAGAAAACAGGTCCCTCTGGATCTGATGAGATCCATTTGAATCCAGAATGGAGATCCCATGTTTCTCCTCCTGGACAAATGCCAGCCTGCCAGAACCCATGCTGCTGCCCCACGTTGTGCTGGGGCTGATCCCTCTGGAGCAGAGGAGCTCACTGGTATCCCGGCTGCGTGTCCCCTTGGCAGATCGTGCTGGAAAAGTTGTCTCTCTCAACGAAAACACGTGCACGTGGCGGTTTCGGTCTCCTCCAGCCTCCCTCCCTCCTCCCAGTCTCTCCCTGGGCCGAGCCAGCTGCTCCCTGCTCCAGCCAAGCCTGTGCTGCTGTTCCTGGCTCCAGCCCTGCCCGGGGGGAAGAGCGTGGGTGCCTTCGCTGTCTGAGTCTGCTCAAACGCCAGCAAAGAGGGGAAAAAATGCTGCTTCCCGCAGCTTGTGGCTGAGAAACTCCCCAGCTGTGGGATTGCCAGGGAATGGCCAGGACAGCTCAGCTGGAGTCATCGCTGCTGGGGGGATCAGCTGGAGCCCGCGGAGCTGGGCTGGGCTGGTGTTCCCACAGTGGGGATGTGCCCATCGGAGTCTCGCCTGGGGACAGCCCCACGGGGGACACGTGGTCCTGAGCAGGACATGGCCTGGCCACAGCCCCTCTCCTGAGAGGCCCCTTTGTGCTCAGGGATTTCCATAATGCTCCGGTTCAGCGCCCAGGATTTCGGAGAGGGGCAAATCCAGGCTTACCCCTGGCCTTAGGGCAGCAGCAAAGGTCAAGCTCTGATTTCTTTGGCAGCGGATTGTTTGGAGGTGAAGCCCTGACGGGAGCCATAAGGGAGCTGCTGTTCCCATCACCCTGGGGGTGCCAGGGTGGGAGTGGGGCCACCCCCCCGGGCAGCCCAGCCTGGCAGGCACTGTCACCCTGCCTGGACATCGGGCATCCTCCCCACCCTCCACATCCTTCCTGCTCTTGTTTTCTTCTGCCTGGCAGTTTGTTGGGATAACAGCCCCTTGGTTGTGCCTGGGGCACAGCTCTGGCCGGGTGCTGGCACAGCCGCCCCGCTGTCCCGAGGGATTTGCATCCCAAAGAAAGGTCTGGGGTGCGTGGGCTTGGGATGATCTGGACACTCTGGTACAGGGCACAGGAAGGTGCAAACCCCTTTTTGCTGCTCCTGCTGCAGTGTGCCAGGGCGTGGTGAAGGACCTCAGTAATTTTTTGTGACTGATTTTGCACCACCCTGGAAAGAGCTGTGGGTCACTAGTGACCCACACTGTCCCCTCTGCTGTGTCTGAAATGTCTGCAGGGCTCAGGGTGGGTGTCCCTGGGTCCAATAGGTCCCTACTGAGGCTCAGGACCCACTGTGGGCATCATCCTTCCCCTCCAGGGCTGGAAGGAGCCATACTGTGGGCATGGGGTTTCCACTGCATGGTGGATCCCTCTCCTCCTCCTCACAGGGACTGTTGTCAGGCTCGACTGGGGGCAGAGCAGGGACCTGGTGTCACCCTGACCAGCCTGGCTTGGTGCTCCTGTCCAAGACAGCAGCCCCAGCAGGGACTGGAAATTCCCTGAAGTATCCCAATTGCCCCCTCAGCTGCAGCTTGGCCGTGGGTCCTGCTGGGACCCGTGGCTGGATATGTTCCACTGCTAATTGGAATCGCCCTCCTGCCATCCCTGCTCGCTCTCTTTGTGCTGCCTGTTGGCAGAGAAAGCAGCAGGATCCAAAGGCTGGGATGCATCCAAAGGGTGTTGGGTGTGTGTGCTGGTGCAGCCCCCCAGGCTGGTGGGAGGGTGCTGGGGGAGCAGCGCTGGGAAAATGGCACAAATCCGTGTCTGCTGCTGCCCTTAAAAAAAATACACAATTTTTTTTCTTTGGATGCTTCTATCACTCAAACCCAGCTGGAGCAATTCAAATAATTGGAGCAATTTGAATAATGGAAGAGATTTTAATAAGCTACAACAGCCCAGAGCTGTGTTGGGGATGGGCAGGCAAAGTGCCTGGTGCTGACAGGGAGCTGTGACACGGCGGCACAGTTTGTGCCATCGCCATCAGGACCCTGCAACACCTCCCTCTCCTCCTGGTGATATTTAAGGTAACTCTGCTGGCTTTAGGCTCTGGAAAAAGCTATTTGGAGGCAGCTCAGCTGTGTTTTTGCCCATCCTCTTCTCTTGAGGCAGCGATGACTTTGGACACTCTGCAGTCCCCGTTTGTTCCTGGGAGCACCCAAAACTTTCTCCTGGCTGTAGGGATGTGGAGGTGGCAGCACTCCTGCCTGGGAGATGCTGGGAAGAAGGAGTTTACAGTGAGTGTCACTGGGCTGTCAGGTCTATATTGGAGGAATGACACAGGATTTTCCTCCTTTGACCACTAGTGTCGGAGCCCAAACACCTCGGGAATGGGGTGGGTGGTAATTAGAGTTGTGGCTGTATAAAAATGGAAGCAGGTTATTTACTGGTCCTGCCCGAGGATTTATTCCTGACCTGGCTGGTGGAAAACCTTTTGCAGGTGCCAGGGGGTCTCTGGGTGCTGGAACTGCCACCTTTGTCCCCAGTCCCAGCTCTGGCCCTGCAGGGAAGGGGAACATCTGCTTGTGGTTCGGTGGGCCTGGCGTCCCCCCAGCCCCGTCTCCCCCTCCCCCTCCGTTATTTATAGCATTTCACCAACATCTGGAGTTTGAGCCGCCCCGGCGCTGGCTGACTCCGAGCCGGGGGATGGAGCTGGGTGAGACGTGTGCGGCCGGGAGGGACACGGAGGGGAGGGAGGGAATGAGCCCCGAGCCCTTCCCAGCAGCGTGGTGGGGGCTGAGGACCATGTGGGGGTTGGGGAGCGCCGGGAGCATCCTTGCTCTGCTTTTCCCAGCGGTGGGGATGGTGGGAGAGCCGCCGTGTCCTCGCCCCACAGTGCAGACCTGGGGGTGCTGTGCCTCCCCCTCGCAGTGCTGCTGGCCCTTAGTCCCACTCTCCAGATGGGTTTTGAGGCTCCTTTGACATTTGCTGTCAGCTGTCCCCCCCCTCAAAGTGTCACCCGAGGTCCCCTGGCCCCAGGGGATGCAGGGCTACAATAGCCCCCTTTCTGGTGCTGCTTTAGGGGGAAAACTTGAGTCATTCCTGGGGGAAGGGGAATGAAACCCAGCCCTGCTAGAGCAGGCGGCAGATCCCTGGCACGGCAGTGAATGGAGGCAGCAGTCCCGCTCCAGCCGTGGCACGATCCCAAAGCTCCCTGGTTCTCATGGCAAGCAGGGTTCTGGGTGCTGCCGGCAGCCACGGTGGGGACTACTGCTTCTCCCAGCTTTCCTCACCTTTTCAGTGTGGAAGACAGCGGGTTTTCACCTCTCCCCTCCCCAGATCAGGGTGACAAACATCTACTTAAAGTTAAGTGCTTCCCTAAATCTGAGCAAAGGCAGCAGCCTTTGAGCTTCCAACAAAACTGCGGTAATAATGCTGGCAATTAAAGCTTGCCCAAGGCTCGGCTCAGCTCCCAGTAAAACCAGTACTGCCAAGGGAGGGTGCCCCTGTCAGAGGGGTGTAAATGGACCTCTTGTTCTGGTGGTGCTGTGGCCCCTGGGCCCCCTGTCCTGGCTCCTTCCATGCTCCCAGAGTTGCCCCTCGCTCCTCTGGCTGCTGGGGTTTGGATTTGGGTCAGGATCCTGCACTTTTCCTCCACAACCCCTAAAGGTAGCTGTGCATCCCCTCCCACACATCCCTTGGTGGCCACTGCCTGCAGGGAGAATCCAAAGTTCGGGGGATGGAGAGGCCCTAGCTGGAGACAAGACAGTGGGAATGGACTCTGAGGCTCTGAGCGGTGTCCCCTGTTCCCCCAGGACATCTCGGTGTCCTGAGGTGGCCCCAGGGTGGGACAGGACCCTGGCATCCCCCAGCCCTAGTGGGTTCTGCTGCAGAGGTTTGGTTTTCAGGGAGTGAAGGAGCCATTTTCTGACCAAAACCACATGGAAAAGGAGAGGAAACGCCATAGGAGCAGACTTAAAAGAAAATATGTTAGCAATGTGAATTAGGCAGGAATGCTCCTGCCTGGGTTTTCTCCAGCTCTGCCGGGCAGAGGCAGAAAGGTTTGACATGTCGCCGGGTGATCTGGAGCCTGGAGTGCATCCAGGTGCAGCTCCCAGCAGTGGCAATTGGAGCCTGTTTGGCTGCCCCCAGGAAATGGCACAGCCCCCGGGATGGGCATGGAGGGATGGGCTGGTGCCAGGAGCACGGTGAGGTGGTCCCAGGCAGGACTGAGCCGATTAGGGCCGAGCCCTGATCTCCGGCGATGACGCTGTGACAGGGTGACCGTCACTCCCAGCACGTGAGCTCGGCTGAGTTTGAGCAAATCCCCATTTCCCTGGGACACCGCGCACTTCCCGGCTGTGCTGAGTGTCCCTTGAGCCTTGGAGCAGGTTTGGGGTGACCCCCTGTGCTGAGGTGCTTGGCAGCATCGTGGCCTCGGCGCGTGGGCCTGCAGGAGCCGCGGTGTGCCGGGACCCACCGGGATCCCAGGGAGGATGGTACCGACCCAGCCTGGGCTGCTAGATTAGCTCTGTGTGTGTGTGTGCGTGTGTTGTCCTCCTCCTCCTCTCCTGGAGGACCCAGGAGAACCAGGTGTCCACATTGGCACTGGTTTTAATTCCTGGAATAAAACCCTAAAATGTGGCTTTTCAAGGCATTTTAGCCCATTGTGGGCATGTGTTTGTGGGCTATAGGGGCTGGAGATGGTCTGGGACTTGACCAGTGCTGTCTCTGAGCATCCTGGGTGTGGAGAGACCTGCAGCTGTTCCTGAAGCTTTTTGGGCTGGTCTTTGAAAAGCCTTTTTCATCCCCGTTCCTGCTCACAGTCAGGCTGTGGAGGGATGGTGTGAAGGTGTAGGTTGGTTTTGTGAGTCGGTGCCCTTTGGGAAAGCAGTGGGATCGGGACAGGGGGAGCACGTGGACATCCCTGTCCCAAAACTGGGGCTCAGGGTCTGCAGTGGCAGTGAGCGGGTCTCTGGCACCGGTGATCTCATGGTGGTGTGTCGAGGAGGGATTTTTGTAGGGATGGATGGATTTGGGTGGGTAACAGAGCTTGGGGGGCTGCTCTGCTGCCCCTCCAAACCCAGGAGGTGAATTTGTTTCCTTGTGGTGCTGCTGGGAGTGGATTCTGCTTGCATGGAGACTGGCACGGCTAATTAATGGCGTGGAAACCCCTCGTGACTCGGAGCTGGTGACATTTGTGGTGCCAGCTCCAGGTGTACGAAACGGGAATGGTCCTGCAGGGACCTGCACGAGGGGGCACAAAGCCAGTGCTGTGGCATCCTGGTGAGCCTGGGGGAGTCCCTGGAGGACTCTGGTCAAGGGTATCTCTGGGGGACCCCACTGAGCTGGAGGTTGTGCCTGGAAGATCCCCAGTAAGCCAAGGGGTGTCCCCAGGTGGTCGGGGTGGGCCAAGGGTTGTCCCTGGGGGACCCCAGTTCCCAACAGCAGTGCTGGAAACTCTAAGGGAAATAAAAAAATCAAATTCTGCAAGAGTTGCCATGAGATTGTGAGAGCTGGCAACACCCAACTATGTTTGTTTTTTATTTTATTGGAAGTGTTTCATTGTTATTTAATGTCTTGTTTGTGCATTTTTCAATGGACCAGCTTGAACTGCGCTTCCGAAACCATTTTCCTTTTAAAATGCCGACTGTCTCAAGCAGCAGCTCCGGGAATGGGATGGCAGTGCAGCTTATCCAGGCAGTGTTTAGATACACGCACCCCTTGGGTGCTACAGACAGGGACGCTTGCAGGTGGAGTGTGCCTTGCTATTCCTCCTAAATCCAGTATTATTATTTACTATTATTAGTGGCCACTGGTAGAATCTGAATTCCTAGGAAAAAAAAAATCGCTTCATTTTGCAATTTTTTGTTTGTTTGTTTTTTGCAGGCAAACAGACAAAAAATAGAGTTCGTTTTTGTTGCTTTATAGTATCCATGTGAATGTAACTTAATCCAAATTGGCTTTCAAGTCCTTGGCGTGTGAAAGGCAGCGAAGCCTCCTCCGGAGCAGGACCGGAGCGTTTCTGCAGGCGGGTTCCTGGGAAGCCCAGATAACGTGCCGCTGTTCCAGGGAACGCTTTGTGGCAGGGTTTGGATTTCACAAAGGCCAAATTCCCCCTGGGAGCTTAGGAAATATCTTCCCAGAACACAACCAGGGAAACGTTGGCACGGGTGAAAAAGAAAATAAAGAGCAGAGCTGGCAGGAGAGGCAGCGGCTCGGTGTCAGTGGGGGGGTCTGAGCAGGGGGGAAGCGAGGGGAGTGTCAGCGTTTGCTTAATCCCAGAGAGGGGCTTTGCAGAGCTCAGCTCCAAGGCCTGTTTTTTCCAGCAGCCAAGGATTGTGTTAGTCGGGAGGTTTAAGAGCCCAGCGAAAGCCCTGGATCATCTCTGCGGGAGGATAAGCAGTTTTGGCTGAGGATTTCTGCTCGGAACAGATGCTGAATTGGGATTATTTTATATATATATATTTTTAAAAATAAGTATCTTGAATTCAATCCAGTTAAGGACCTTAAATTCAAGATTTTGGGGTGAAAGCAGCACAAGCCCACGTAGGACGCAGCAGCGGTCACCACTCTCGCAGCCAGAGGGATCCTGCAGTGGAGCTTTTCCCTGTGTGGTTTATTTATTGAGTAATTTGATTGGACTGGTGATCCCAAGGGATCCCCAGAGGCGGAGGGACTGACCCTGCTGTGTCCCCAGGGGATCCCCACGCTGGGGCAGCACCTACAGTGCAGCGTTTTTGGGGTGATTTTCTCAGTGATCTTCTCGGCGTTTTCCCGCTGCTGCTGGAGCTCTGAGCCTGTAAAAATGGAGCAAGAGGAAAATGGTTTAAAAAGAACCTTTTTAATAGCTGAATAGGTGATCTCAGGTGCATTTTGGTGATCCCAGCCACGCTCCCCTCAGCTCGTGGCACATGCCCCCTCGACCTGCTGCACAGAGCCCCGAGTGTCCTTTAAGGTCGCGCGAATCCGACCCTCTTGGGCCGGTTGAATCATTTCCTGTTTTCTTCAGTTTTTGAAGACCTCGGAGGCAGGCTGGAAATGTTTGCAGATAGGGTGAACCCGCTGCTCTGGGGCCATGGGAAAAGTCCAGGGGTGTTAAATGTGTGGAGGGAGAGGATGAGGGTGCGGGGCTGCTCCTGGTTTGTGGGGCTGAGGTGCTTGGGAGCCCCATCCTGGTTTGGGTTTTCGCACTGATAATTTTTCCCCTTTAAGAACTGATCTGGGATTGAGGTGTCAACACCAGGAGCTGGTTTTTAATACAAAACTCTTGCCAAGTGAATCTCTGTAAAATTCCAGAGGAGTTTGCAGTGGGTCTGAGTGTGCCCTGATGCCCGTAGCGGGTGCTGCTGGTGGTGACCCTCGTGTGTGAGCAGATTTTGGGGAATTTGGTGCTCAGCACCCTTGGGTGATCAAGGTACCCCTCCTGTGTTAGAGCAAAGCTGTCCGGACACAGTCCTGAGTGATGTGCTCTAGGGGCCTGTGCTTGAGCAGGGAGGTTGGACTTAGTTGACCTCCAGTGGTCCCTTTCAACCTGAACCATTCTGTGTGTTAGGGCTGATCATCTTGCACTCCTATTTCTTCCTGGATGCTGGGATTGAGCTTGTCAGGCTGGTACTGAACCCTGATGCACTCTGTCTCTCATGGGCATTGAAGCTATGGCCAAAATTGCCCACAGAAGTGGCTGCCCCATCCCTGGAAGTGTCCAAGGCCAGGCTGGATGGGGCTTAGAGTAACCTGGGGTAGTGGGAGGTGTCACTGCCCAGGACAGGAGGTGGAATGAAATGAGCTTTAAGGTCCCTTCCAACTCAAGCCATTCTGTGTTTCTATGAAAATTCCATCCCCCAGCATGGGGGATCCCCAGGGGTGACCACTCTGTGTGCCCCCACTTTGTCCTCCTCTGTAAAACCGCTCCTTGAGGGGATGAAGGAGTTGGGATCAGCCCTGAAGTGACTGAGCCATGACATTCTCCACAAGCTCAGCCCTCCCGTGCTGGGGGAGCTGTTGGACTTTGGGCTTTGTCATCCCAGACCCCCCCCCGGGAGGTGATGGCACCCGCGGGCGATGCCAATGTCACCAGGATCAAGGGCGTGGTGCTGCCTTAAATAAATAACTGAGGTTAATCCCGGGTCTGGGTGAGCCTGGGCGAAGCAGAACTTGGCCTTGGATCCTCTCTGCCTGGGGCTCGGCTGCTGCCGGGGGGGGTCCCGGCCTATGGGTGGGTTTATCTGGGCTGCCCCTGGCGAAGGAAATGCATTTTTTGTTTTGTTTTAATTTTTCTGGAGTGGTTTTGGACAATTGGTTTTCTAAAATAGACTCAATGAGAGGAAATTCATTTGTTAACCTGTCCCCGTGCAGGGGACGGGAGGCAGATACGGCGCTTCCTCCTTTATTTATGGTCACCTCTTCCTTGGAGCGAACCAAACCCATCAGTTCACCCCCGTGTCTTGTCCCCCCTGCCCCCTCCTCTGTTAATCAGGATTTAAACGGACAGAAGGAGCTGTGCCCACGTCTGTGCCACCTGAAGAAAGGCCCCAATGGCTACGGCTTCAACCTGCACAGTGAGAAGTCCCGGCCGGGGCAGTTCATCCGCTCGGTCGATCCCGACTCTCCGGCTTCCCGAGCGGGGCTGCGGCCCCAGGACCGGCTGGTGGAGGTAACGGGGTGGGACACACGTGGGTGGGAGGAGGGGCAGCAGCAGTGATGGGACCCTCGGGAAGCCTGGAGCTGAAAGAGACCCCATCTCGTGACCTGTTCCACCAGATCCCCCCAGTATTCCTCTGAAATTCCGAGCTGTAGGGTGGGGGTGCCCTGGCAGTGGCTTTGTGCTCCTTCCCCTCGTGCCAAGTGGGCATTTGTGAGCACTGAAGTGTGGATGGAATCACGGAATAGAATCATGGAATTGTTTAGGCTGGAAAAGTCCTCTAAAACCATCAGGTCCAACCGTTCCCCAGCACTGCCAAGGCCACCACTGACCCATGTCCCCAGGATGTTGTGCCATCGTGGGGGCTGAGCCACGGCCCTCACTGCTGGTTCAGAGACAGCATGGGATTAGCGCTCCTGGAGGAGTGTGAGTTGGGAAAATACCCAGACCAAAGCACTTTCCTGCTTTCCAGCCCCATGAATAATTATTCCCCAGCCAGTGGGAGCTGCTGCCTCTTCCCAGCACCTGAAAGTTTAATGCTGGGAGCAGCGTGGGGCCGGGGCCGAGAGCGGGGCACCGGTGGCAGCGGCTCCTGGCGAGGGGTCGTGTTATTTATTGATGGGCTTGGCCCAGTGCCTGGCACACACAAAGCGGCGTGGGGTGAGCTGGAGAGCTTGGAAACCCAATCCCCTCCCTGCCTGCTCTTTGGGGCTTGGATAAATATTTGATGCCCCCACCAGCCGTGTGCCAGGGCAGGGGGGAGAGCAGCCCTGAGCCTCTGGGCCCAGCCCAACCAGGGGTGAGCACTGGGCATGGATCGGGGTGACCTGCAGTGGCAGGACGGTGCTGCCAGGGATGGAGTGGGGTTATGAGGCAGCAGCTGAGGTTGGCAGCACCTGGAGCAAGGTGAAAGCCTGGGAATGGAGTTCCTTTTGATCCCAGCCCTTGCAGCTGTGCCCTCAGGACCAGGGGGAACCTGGCTGTCCGCAAAGGGGAGCCCAAAGTTTGGAGCTGGTCCGGCTCAGGCTCTGCAGCGTCCTCCTGCCTTGTTCCTTGGCATCCAGGAGGAGCAGCGCCAGCTCTGGGTCCTGCCGAGGCTGTTGGGGCCCTTCCTGGCGGGACAAAGGGTGATTCATTCCCACCAAACAATGCCCCTGAATCACAATTGTCCCCTCGCTGTAGGGAACAATCGGGAGCAGAGGATCATGTTCCCTGTAGGTCCTGACTCGCAGACAGGGAAGGGAGAGATGAATCCCTTTGGCAGGCACAGGGATTCGCCCATCAGGGACATGGAAAATCCATGGATTTCCGTCAGGAAGGGATGAAGGATGGCACGGTGATGCCAGTGGCACACTAGTGGCACCAAGCCTGTGCCCATGCTTGGTTGCACCCCACGGGCAGCCTGAGATTCCTGGGGCACATCCAGGGAAAGGCTGGGTTTGACATCACCAGAGAGGGCAGGGAGAGCGTTTTGGTGGGACTTGAGTGGGTGAGGTGATGGTGGAGCCTGTGGTCTGTGATTCCCAATGGATGTGTTTGGGATGCAGGCAGAGACGTGCAGTAACACGGAGGATGCTCTGGCAGAGGCTCTGGGGGGTTTAGGAGGCCATAGCTGGCTTGAGAGGGGGAAGGAAAAAAGCCCAAAGCCTTCTATCATCCCAACGGAAATTGAAAAGGGAAAATCCCATCCTTTGGGGGAAGAGGGGGCTGTTCTGGGGGTCTGTGAGCCAGGAGCAGCATCTCTGCTGCAGGGGCACAGGTTTGGGTTCTGATGCTGTGGCTTTGCAGGTGAACGGCATCAACGTGGAAGGCCTGCGGCACTCGGAGGTGGTGTCCCACATCAAATCCAGGGAGAACGAAGCCAGGCTCCTGGTGGTGGACCCCGAAACAGATGAATACTTCAAGAAGCTGGGGGTGACCCCCACGGAGGAGCACACCAAAGGTGAGGCCTTCCTTTCCCAGGGTGGCCCTGTGGCGTTCCCATGACTCACCGTGCCTTGGGTGGGATCTCGGGAGTGAGGGAGAGTCACGTTTCCCTTCTGTCTCATCCCTCAGTAGTTTCCTGAGCGCCACCCAGCTATTTATAAATAGTGAGAATACACCCTAATCCAGGCAAAAAACACTTTGTTACTTTTACATTGTGAATAATTAACTTGGGAGCTCGCTGCCATGAGGTGACTGAGGTGTGGTGGGATTTGGGGGGAGCCTTCAAAGCCAGGTTGGATGGGGCTCTGAGCAACCTGCTCTAGTGGAAGGTGGCCCTGCCCATGGAATGAGATGGACTTTAAGATCCCTTCCAATCCAAACCATTCCAGGATTTTGCATGATTCTATGAACTGTCGGTCTTTGCTCCAGCGAAGGAACCCGAGGGTGCTTGGAGAACCACGGAGCGAAGCCGGTGTGAGCAGGGGGAAGGGTTTCACGCCGGGTGATCACGGCGTGGCTGCTGCAGGAAATGTTTTCCTTGCTGCTGAAAGCTGGCAGGGAAAGCTGCCCGGCCGCTCCCAACCTGCCGTGTCCCGGGTGGGAGGGAGCGTCCCAGGCTGGCCTGCCCCCCAGCCCGGCTCAGTGGGGAGCTCTGTTCCCAGGACAGCTGTTCCTTATCTGCTCCCGGGGTGCTCAATGGGCAGATTTGTCCGCAGAAGTGGGTCAGCCGGGGCTGGGAGCGCGCGGGGCGAGCGCGGTGTCAGATGCTCCGCGGGGTCCCAGGAGGAGCCGGGGCTGTCTGCTGGCACCAGCCATAAAGGAGCCCTTGTTCCCAGGGTGGGGATGGAGCCGGAGCCACGGATCCGTCAGGAGGGTGGGTGGGTGCTCCAGCCCCTGCCTTGGCCCTGCCGCACTCGCTGCTGCCTCGGTGCGTTGAGCAGAGCCCGGGATTTGGGTCTGTCTGGACGGTGACGGCACCTGAGTTGGTGACAAAGTGCTCTGGTAGATTCTGTTGTCTGCAGGGTAAGAGGAAATAAGAATTGTACTCTTTAATCGAGCTGCTTGGACCTCAATCTGGCCATTTCCAAGCTTTACAGCTGATCCTGAGCACCTCAACCTTTAAGCCAATGAGTGGATTTTAAGACCTTTCAGGATCAAGGAAAAATGAAAGTATTTCTAGACACGGCTTGTTTTGAAATTACTTTTTTTCATGAAGTCCAGTTCCACTTTAATATCCCTTGTGATTTGAAGCTTGCTTCCTTTTAAATAATTTCAATTTATCATCTTATGATACCAGAGGCCTTAACATCACTTCTGCTACGAGCTGACTCTCCTAATGCCCATTGCTCAGAGCTTGTTGTACTCTGAACACGAGTCCAGCATTCAATATGATTAAATATTTAAGGACCCAAATGCCACAGCTGAGGTTTTTGCACCAGCGTGCTCTCAAAATGAAGATTTAGGTTTATTTTTCTAAACACTTGCCCCAGGGATCCCTGCAGTGATGCGGCCCCCGGATTGGTCTGTAGGGAAGCGTCCATGCTCAGCATAATTCAGTTATTAATCCCATCACAATTAACACATCTGTTAGTCTGGGACAGATGAGACATGATAATGCCTGGGGCGATGGCTCGATCACTGTGACTGGCAGCTTAAATGCATTAAATGTGCCATGGTGTGGGATATTATTAGTGTACATCATTGGAAGGGAGCAAATAAATGTCCAGGGCGCCTGGGGAATGGGTTGTTTGCCACACACTGTTGTGACACCACCAAGATGCTGATTGTGGTGCACAATTTCGAACTGTTTTTGTAAGGTTTTTAATTAAACGACTTCTGAAGACAAGTTAATGGTGGTGAAAGAAATGGGAGTGTGCTGCAGTTGGTGCCTGTAGAAGGAGGTTACTTGGTCCCCTTCCTAAAAGGTGTTTTCTTCTGGTGAAAACAGGGTGAAATTGGTGGAATTCAGGGGAATCTGCAACAGTGTGGCTCCGGAGGGGCACAGGGAGGGTGGAGAGGCTTCTGTGTGGGCAGGGAAACAGCAGAGGGCAAAGCCAAGAGGCAGGATGGGCTGGTGGGGTGGGCAGGGGGAGGCAGGTGTGGGATGGCAGCTGGGTGATGCTGAGGGGATGCTGCCCTGGGCCCTGAGGGCAGGGCTCCCAGCTGAGGGTGTTCAGTGTGTTCCTTGCTGTGTTGTCCAGGTGTGGTGCCTCAGCCCATGACAAACGGATCCGCACAGACTCAGGTGAGTGCTCGCCTGCCCCGGGATGTCGCGATGGCCCGGGGGAGCTCGGCTTGGGGGGAGGATGTTGGAGTGATCAGAGGGGATCAGGGGTCTTTCTTTGGCTCCCACCTGTGCCAGGTGAGCCTGGTGGGATTACCCTCCAGCCTGGAGAGCAGGGGGATGCTCAAACATCCCCAAGGTTCTTTCAGCTCAGCTTTACTGCTGCTGGCTGGTTTTAATTGCTTCCCACTACAGCTTTAATTCAGGGGTCAAACAAAGCTGGTTTCAGCCCCATTTAATCCCAGTGACAGAGGGAGGAGGTGGGCGACATCCTGGTACTGGCATGATGCTCTCCTTGGTGTGGGGGATGTGGGAGAGCAGCAGCTCTGCTGGGAAATCCCAGGGAGATCCTGGAGTGTCTGTCCCCACCAGGCTGGAGCATTTTTCCACCTGGCTTTTTGCTTTTTGTCTAATTCTGTCTTTGCACAAACCAGACTTAACATTTTCGTTTCCTCCAGCTGAACGGAGGATCCACATCTTCATCTCACAGCGACCTGCAGAGTCCTGGGAAGGAATCAGAGGTAAAACCCCAAGCACTCCCCCTCCCTTTTACACCCTGCTGCAGGTACAAACCTGCCTTATGATGCTGTGTATCGACATGTTTTCAGTTTGTTTCCCAGACTTGGGTTCACTTGTATCCACCCAGCAGCCAAAATCCAGAGTTTTCTCTCATCCCCTGCACTGTGGATGAGCATGGAAGGATAAATCCTTCAGGATGGATACATAACTCCTCCAGGTGGTGGACTGAGGGCTCAGGACCCTCGGGGTGATGTTCCTTCCCCTCTTTGTCCTGGGGACAGAACAGCTCATGGGGGTCCCATGGCCTCTCCCATCAGCAGCAGATGCTCCATGAGGGGATGAGTTTTGGAAGGGTGGGGTTGTGTCCTGGCTCTAGGAGGACTCTTGTCCCTTCGGGCATCGTGACCTCAGGGAGGAGGTGGCTCTGCCCCACGTGTCCAGGGGTAATGGCAGCAAGTTAATTGGCCCCTTGTTGGGCAGTGACTCCTTGAGCAGATTGAAAGGAGGTGTGAGATGAAAGGATGTCTGCAGAGTTTGGGATCTTAAGCGTGGTTACACTGACGAGCTCCAGGGCTGGAGGCTGGGAAGCTGGGAGCAGCAGAGCTGGGAGGCTCGAGTGCTGCTGCCACGACCAAGGCAGGCAAAAATTTGAAAAAGCCAAATTACGTTTAGTTTGGAGCACAAAGAATTTATCACGGTTTTTAAAGGAGCTGCTCAGGATGGGAGGAACTGGACTTGGTAACTGGCAGGGCTGGAGGGGTTTCTCTGGAGGAGCCTGGCTCAACACCTCAGTGAACGGGCAGAACTTGCTGGACAAGGTGAAGGGGCAACCAAAAGTCAACACAAGGCATAAATTGGTGTTCTGAGGTATTTATGATTTAGCAGGGTTTTTTTCTCTCGAAATAAAAAGTAAGGGATTTGAGAAGTGCTCAAAAAATTATCTTTAGCACAAGGTTCTGCTAGAAATAGAGGGATGTCTCCCTTCAGGTGCTCTGTGGGGTCTTTGCTGTGCTGTCCCCTCCCCCAGGACATTTGAGAGCAGGAATCTGGCAGCAGCAAGTGCTCACAGGGCCTCTCTGAGCACCCACAGCCTCTGTGGGACACCAGCTGTGTCCGAGCTGTGGCCAAACGCCTGCAGTCTGGCATCTCCATTTCTCTCTGAGCATTAAATAATACATGTCCTGCTCCAGTGGCTGCTGCCTTTGGAAAACCAGGCTGTGTCCCGGTGGTGAGCCATTCCTCCCCTGGAGTCACCTTTGGGCTGTTTCAGGGGTCACTGCACGAGAAGTTGGAGTCCCTGGGGTGGAAAAACTGGAGAACCGGTCCCAGTGCTGGAGCGCAGGGGTTCCTCCCACAGAGCCACTGTTGGGCTGTTTCAGGGCTTGCTGTCCCACCTCGGTGTTAGAAACCAGAGTCCTGGGGCTACTGGGGGGGGTTGTCTGAGCTCAGTTTGGGTCAGTTTGCTTTTGTTAAGCCACAGCAAAGGCAGAGCTGTTATCTCGTGGTGCTGGTGGAAGCCCCTGCCCACAGTTATCAGCAGGGTTTGTGCAGTCATTATTTTGGAGCTGGGCATGTGTGGTGGGGCAGCAGTGCCAGCAGGAAAACTTCAAAATGTTTCCTTGAAACTGCAGCTCTCCCCTCTGTGTTTGCCCACTGCTGGCACGAGTGCAGCCCTGCAGCTGCGGGTGCAGCCTCTGCCCCAAACCTCCCTGGGCACTTGCACCCTGCCTGGCCCCAGGCTGAAAGCAGAAGCTTTAGATTGTGCCCACGAGGGAGCTGCTGGTGGTGCTTCACTGGCCCGTGGGGTTTGAGGGCTCAGAGACCCCAAGAGTGGAGTAAAAGTGTGTTGGTCAGGACACTGACTGCACCCTGAGGGATGTGGTGATGTGGTGCTGCAGCACCACGAGGGTCAGAATTGGTGTGTTGGGGTGTCTGGCACTCGGGCTTTCTGCCTAGGGACATGTTGCTTTAGAAAGAAGAGTTAAATGTGGGGATCAGTCACGGGTTGGACTCGGTGATCCTGGAGCTCTTTTCCAACCTCAGTGATTCTGGGATTCTGTGGGATGCCTCTCTGGGGTGGAACGCTGCGGGACACCCCGTCCGTGTGGGGATCTGCCGGGGGTGACTCCTCCTCTCCTTCTCCACACAGGACGGAGACGGGGACAAGAAGGACCCGTTTGAGGAGAGCGGGCTGAGCCTGAGCCCCACGGCCGCCGAGGCCAAGGAGAAGGTGAGGGCCAAGCGGGTGAAGAAGCGAGCGCCGCAGATGGACTGGAACAAGAAACGGGAGATTTTCAGCAATTTCTGAGCCTGGCTGGTGGCTGCCACCACCGCCCTCCTCCCGCCCAGCCCGGACATTTCTGAGGTGCCTACGCCCTGTCCTTCAGTGTCCACGTGAGATGCTTTGTGCTCTGCTCTTCACTGGTTGCTTTTACAAGGCGTATTTTAAAGCCCTTTTTATTTTTATTTTTTATTATTATTGTTATTATTATTGTTGTTACTCACCAGCGATTCTCATAAGACCAACGTGACCAAAGCTCCGTTTCTTGCTTGCTCTTGAGCCTGGCTCTGGCTGCCCGCCGTCCCCCGTTCCTATGAGAAAGGACTGGAAGAATTTTAACTCTTGTTTCCTGAATCATTTAGGCTTCTGCTACTTCTTTTTTATTTTTTTATTTGGGGTGTTTGTTCTGGTTTTGTGGGTGTCCCAGACTGAGCCCCATGGCATGCTCTGTGCCCCTGTGCAAACATCTCACGGCTCGTGGTGGGTGCCCACAGGGTGGGGTGTACCTGGCACCCCCTCCCTGGCACCCCATGTCCAGCATTAGCTGATCCCCCGATGGGAAAATGGACTGTGGCTGGAAATGGCTCCTGTTGGCTTTGCTGTTGAAGCAAAAACGTTTGTTTTGTTGGTTTTGGGTTTTTTTTAATCAAGTCCCATATGTTTCCAGTTAGTTTAGGAACCTCCCTCCCACCAGCAGCTCCTGCCCTGGCAATAAAAGCCCCTTTTTCATCCCCGACAGCTCTGCAGAGGGGAGAGGGCAGGGTTTAAAACCCCACCCCAGCACAGCCCTCACCACCTGCAGCCGTGGAAGGCAGGGAGGGGGCCGGTCCTGCCCCGCGGCGCACGAGGACGAGAGACACGAGATGCTACAAAAGCTCTTTGGACAGACCTGGAAGTGAGGACAAGCCAGCATCTGCTTCCAGGGTGGAATGCGGGGCTGCAGCTCGAGCTGCGGGCTCGGCGTTGGGAAGCGGGGCTGGGCTGGGGCTGGAGCCTGTCTGGGTCCCTCCTGGGCTGGGATTTGGGGCCTCCAGCCTGTGAGTGTGTCTTGCCATTGGAAGGGCATCCTCCAAAGCCGTGGGTCTCTGTGGGGCTGGAGAAGCAGCTGGCAGTGGTGTGATGGAATGGGCAGTTGCTTTGGCATTCTGTGGCCTCCTTCAGCCCCCCGCTCACGGCGTTCGAGCCTCCAACGTGTATCTTTAAAGCACTACAGATTAAGCCCATTTCGGCTCTTTATGACTTGCCTTTGGCTGTGTGAGGGAAGGTGCCTCAGCTGAGCTGCAACACTCACAGGTAGCAGCGGGGTGATACCAGGGCAGTGTCCGGCTGTGACGGGGCTGTCCCGCTCCCTCCCATGCTCCAGCAGCAATCCCAGCCCAGGCTGGGAAGGGACTGGGCCCAGCAAGACAGTGGAGCACAAACCCACTTTTTCCCAGCTGCGAGCAAACAGCAGCAATCAGCTGGCTATCAATGACTGACAAACAGAGCTGTGATTGTGCCCTGCCTCACTCCAGCACTGCTGAGATAAAAGCCCTTGGGTTAGTCAGTGTGCTACGGACATGGGAACGGCTCTGCGTGTACTTCCTAAGGTATTTCCAAAATATGGAGCTAAAAGGTGCCTTATACCATTCTCTGCTCTCCTCAGCAGCAGGCTGGGGCTCAGCACGGGATGTTTGGCTTCCCCATGGGGAGCAGCTGATGCCTGTGGCTCTTTGCTGCTGGCAGGAGAGCATGGAGAGCCTCAGGGGTGCAGGAGATGAGTTCTCTTTAGGAAAGTTATCTTTTAGGGTTGTGGATGGGCTGAACAGGTTGCAGATAATGACTCTGGAGAGGAACTGGTGCAGGTGTTTGGCTATCAGTGACAGACAGGCAGCGGGATCAGGGGGCATGTGGAGAGGCTGCCTCCCCTCAGGGCTCTGCCATTAAGACACCTCTTTCCCTACCCCTCCTCAAATTACCTGCTCTCTTTCTGGCCCCCAAAATAGGATCTTCTAACAATGGGTAATGCTTGGAAGGAGCCCTTTCTCATGGTGTGCACGTTGCTTCCCGTGCCCGCATCGCCAAACCCCGTCAGTGCCTGGGCTGCACAGGGCAGAGCGTTCCCAGGACACCCTGCTACAGCTCAGAGAGCAAAGACCTGTTGTAAATACCCCATTTCTCATCCAAGACTGCTGTAGTTGAGGTGGGGGGAGAAGAAAGCACACGTAGTTTTGGATGCAGATCAAAAGAAATCAGGTGTGCGAACCTGTACTGATAAGATTTAAAATCTTAATCTCTGCTTAGTCCATGGAAACTACTCCTGGTTGAAGCGTTACCCTATTCCTGACATCTTGTAGCTCAGTGGTAATTATTCAGTTCCTGTACATTTAACTTGGAAAAAAAAAAATCAATAAAAGTGTAAGGCTGTCAGCTGCATTGCAAAACCATAATGTACACTGTAATGTCAGTAATAAACTTGGTCTCCCATGTACCCAGGACTTATCTGCTCCTTCCTCAGCTGCTGCAGGGAACTTCAGAGCGGAATTGTAGCCGTCTTTAGCACATTATAAACTTTGCTTCCTCCCTGGCCCGTTCAAAGAGGAGCTGAAATTATTCCTTTGAAGCTCCACAATGAAGTCAGCACTGCCCTTTCTTTGAAGAACAAAACAGGAGCGGTGGTGTCCCTTCTGGCAGCTCCTGAGGACACAAGCCCGGCTCCTGTGGCTACTGTAACCCTTGCTGGCACACTGGCTCATCTGTTCCTGTGTGACTCCCTGCTCTTCTGCTGCCAGGACCCAAAGGTCACTTGTCCAGGCAGTGATCACCTCTGATGCTGGCTCGGGAAGGCTTCAGCTGTACCTTAAAATCACAGAATCATTGAGGTTGGAAAAGCCCTCCAAAACCATCAAGTCCACCCTGTGCCCAATCCCCACCTTGTCCCCTGGCCCAGAGCACTGAGTGCCACATCCAGTCATTCCCTGGACACCTCCTGGGGTGGGGACTCCACCACCTCCCTGGAAAGCCCCTTCCAATGCCCGACCACCCTTTCTGTGAAGAAATTCTTCCAGATGTCCAACCTGAACCTCTGCTTGCGGCTGTTTCCTCCTGTCCTGTTGACACCACACCTTGTTGTGGCAGAGCCCCTGGCAACCCCGGGCTGGCAGGTGGCTGCCGGCTGTGTGCTGCCTGCTCTTGGCTGGCAGGGCTCGTTGCCATGGTCTCAGCTTTGCTGAGGTCACCCACGCCCTCCTCCCCCTGCCCCGTGTCACACACAGACGCCAGCAAAACCCGTGGGTGCTAAAAAACTCCCACCACCTTTATTAAATGTGTATTTACAAGCAGCAGCAAGTCCCTGAGGACAAAGCTTTTCTCTGCAGTGACTCAGTGTGGCACAGCTGGGCCCTGCTGAGGCATTCACAGAGGCTGGAGCCTCCAGCACTGGCACAGCACGACTGCTGCACTCTCCAAGCCCCTTTTTCCCCTCGAGAGCTGAGCCAGCAGCTGCTCCCTCCTGAGATGCTGAGCTGGCTCCAGCAGCTCCTGTTCCCTGCAGTCACACAGCCAGCCCCGTGCAAGGCCCCGCTTTACCAGGGCTCAGCTCAGCTCCTGCTCAGCCCAAGCAGCTTTGTGGCTCTCCAAAGGCTGGATGATCCCTCAGTGTTTCTTGGCAGATGGGCAAATGTCCCGATTGAGGCACTGGCTGCAGCGAGGGTTCACGGGCAGGCAGGTCTGCTGGCCAAAGCCCACCAGGAGCCAGTTGATCTCCCTCCAGAGATCCCTGCAGCGAGAGGAGAAACATGAGCATTCCCATACAGCTGCTTGGAGGGGTTAAAGAGCAGCCTGTGCTGTTTGAAGATCCCTTTCCCCTACTGCCTGTTCTTCCTGGCTTCCCCAGGAGCCTGGAGGCAACTCCCAGCTTTCCTGATTCCTGCTAGGAACAGCCCTCCCAACCTTTCCAGATCCTGGTCTGGGTGGGAGCAAAGAACAATGACACCAAGTGCCTGTGCTCATTCCCTTGTGCCAAGGCACGTGCCAGGTGTGGAGATGCCCCTGTGTACCTGTCAGCTGGCGTTTGATACTGAAAATTAAACAGCAGTGAAGGCCAGAATTCAGCCCTGAGCTGATACTGCTGTGGCCATTAGGCTCAGCAAGGTCCTGGGTGGAAAAGCACATGGTAAACTTGTCAGGGCAAAAATCAGGGATCAGGAACTCCAGATGCACTAATGGTGACCGATACATCTGACAGCCAGGACACATCCAAGCAGCTGAGATGCTGCTGCTGCAGCTCTCTGGGAGAGGAGAAACACGTGCAACTAGTCCCTGGAAAGAGGAGGGTCCCAAAATGCAGTCACTGAAAATGCTGGAAGCAGGATTGTGTGCAGCCATGGCTCCTGCAGCCTCACCTGGGCAGCCACTCCTCCAGTGCCACCCGAGTCTCCTCGGGATGCTTGGTCTCCTTCTTCACCCACTTCAGCCTGTTGGAGATCCTGTGCACGTGGGTGTCCACAGCTGGGAAGGGAGAGCCCAGAGTTTAGGTGGGGCAGACACACCTGAATAGAGAGAGCACAGCCAAGAGCTGCCTGTCACAGCCCACCAGGCCCAGGGCCCTGCAAGGCTTCCCCTGCAGGCAGCAGGAACAGGCAGGTGGAATGGGAGAGGAGGGGAGAGGAGACTCACTCGAAGAACAAACGTGTTGTTTTCCTCCCAGGCCCAGAGCCAAAAGCAGTTGGGATGGATATCTCTCCCCACGCTCACGCAATCCTAGCCAGCCTCCCTCCAAAGGTTCCCCTGCTCCAATGGAGCAGGCAGAGGGCAGCCTGTCCCCCATTCCCTTCCTCCCTACGTCCTCATCCTCTCGGTGTTTCAGCTGATGTTACGCAAATTGCAATCTCTGCCCCTTCGTTTACTTACCCAGATGGAAAACACATTTCGTAATACCCACCAGCACAGGAGGGTTTGGGAGGCTTAAACGAGTGTTTATAAAGTGCTTTGAGCTAAAAAGCTCTGAATGCAAAGTGTATTATTGTTAGATCAGCAGTGATAAACCTGTCTCTAGGGCTAATTGGGCAAAACTCAGGAAATTGCTGTAAACAGGAAGACTAAGCCTTGCTTCCTAAATCAAAACGGAGCACACAATTATTTGGAAAACACTTGGCTAGTTTGGCTGCCTCTGAGCTTCCCTCCCCCACAGCAGGGAGAGCAACAGACCCCAAGGGCTGTCAAATGTAGAGCAAGAGCCACGGCTCGTCCAGCTGACGGTCCCCAGTGGGGCTGCAGGATCCTGCCCACGCCTCCCGCACTCACTCACTGGGTGACACCACTCCTGGCTTTCCCAGGGCTCTTCCCTTAAGCAGCAAATCAGTTTGGAATATTAATCTGTCCCCAGGGACGCCAGGACCTGCAGGTGATCTGCCAACAGCTCCCCGGGCACATTTCTACCCCTCCTGCACTCGCTGCTCGGCAAACAGGGTAAGTCTGGAGCATCTCTGTGCTGAGGGGAGACTGCAGGAGCTGGGCCTGCTTAGTCTGCAGAAGAGAAGGCCGAGAAGGGATCCCATCAACCCATACAAATATCTCCGAGGGGTGTCAGAGGATGGTGCCAGATTGTGCCCGGTGGTGCCAGTGACAGGACGAGGAGTGATGGCCATAAACGAAACCACAACAAGTTCCATCTCAACATGAGGAAGAACTCTGCATGGAGGGTGGCAGAGCACTGGAACAGCTGCCCAGGGAGGGTCTCTAGAGACATTCCAACCCCACGGTCCTGGGGCAGGAGCTGCAATGCTTCCCTTGTGCCCGGGCAATGGATCAGGCAGGATTTAGGAGAGGAATGGGAAAAGCACAGTCCAACCTACCTATCCCAGACACACTGTCCCAGGCAATGTTCATGGCCAAGTGGGCCATTTTGGGCCCAACCCCTGGCAGCTGCACCAGCTCCTCCACAGTGCTCGGGATGTCACCCCCATACTTCTGCTTCAGGATGGCTGTGGTCTGCTTTATGTACTTCACCTTGTTCTGGAAAACCAAGGGGAAAGACACAAAATCCAAGCTGCCCTCCAATATAGGGCAAAGAGACAAGAAAACAAACATTGCTGAGCGGGCATTACAGGTGAGGCCACACATGGGAGTTGTGGAGGGGAGAGAGATCCTTGATTTCTCCTTGGAATTAAAATGCAGAGAGCTGGTAGCTCCAATCTCCCTGCATGCTGCAGGCCCTGCAGCCAACAATCTCATCTTGCTGGGAATGCAAAGTGCCAAAATTGGTGTAAAATCCGGCCTTCAGCCTGACGCCAGGGGAAGGGTCCCCACAGGGAAGGGCACACAGGCTGAGTCCCAGCGTGGGGGGCTCCTCTGTGTCGTGATCCTGCACTCACCCTCCAGAATCCCACGGGGTAGATGATCTGCCCCAGCGTGGCATCATCCATCTGCAGGATGCTGTCGACGGTGAGGCCGCGCTGGCGCAGGCGCAGCATCGCAGCCGACGTCACCTGGTCCTTGGTCTGGCTGGACAACATCAGCGACAGCAGCACTTGGTAGCGCATGACCTGGGGGAAAGGAGGCTGTGAGACCCCCTGAGATCTCCAGAGCCACCTCCAGGGCTCGGCTCTCCCATCCAGCACCATCTGCAGCCCAGTGCAGGATATGCTCCTGCCCTGGTTCAGCTGTATCCGCCTACAAGAGACTGGAAGGGTGCAACAGGAATATTCCAGAACCTAGAGAATTCCATCACACAATACAAGGAGAAAAGAAACACCTTCCATCTCAGCTGTCAGCATCCATGAAAGGGCAGGGAGCAGCTCTGTCTGCTGGGATCTCACATCCAAAGACAGCAGTACAGAGCCACAAAGGGCCAAAACTTTTCCTGAGAATGAGATTCTCAAAAGACCCCACAGGACTCACAAATATGAATGCCCAATGACTTTTTATGCAACTTCTGCTCTAAGCAGCTTCTGAGAATCCCATCCCTTTCCCAGGCTTCAGTAGGAACTGGGTATCCAGCTCCAGTGAGCTGCTTAAGGAATCAAATCTGAAGGTCTGTGATTACAGAGACTGGGAGATGAAGGATAAACCCAGAAGTTCCTCTGCTGCTGCCCCACAAGATTTAGCCAGGCCATTCACCTCCTATTTCCCAACTATTTTTCTCCAGATGTGATTCTGTCCCCACCAGAATGAGGAGAATGATGCAGCTAACCTGGAATGACCCAGGATAAAATGGGACGCAATCCTTTCTCCAGCTCTCTTGCAAAGTTTATAAAACCACAGGTGCTCCAGGAAAATTCCCTGAGTGCATGGAAGTAGGATGATCTCTGAGTACCAGGAAACAGTGTGAGGAGCTGTGGGGTTACAGCATCCACTTTTTCTTGGAAGAAACAACCCTGCTTCCCTAGGGAAGAGGAGTTATTTCCATGTGCTGCACCATTCCCCTGGCCCCACAGCTGCCAGCCCACATGGCTGTGGAGCGTGTGACACTGTCCGGATTCGGGGTCAGAGCTCATAGTTCTCTCCAGGGATCCAAGCCCATGGCATGATGCCAGCAGCAAGGACAGTATTCCATGTGCTGAGGCTGTGCAGCTGTGTCTTCCAGACCCCTCCTTCCGAGCCCAGCAGGTGCTGCTGCTCCTCCGAGCCTGCCAATGGATGATCCCCCCATTCCCACTCCAGGAACTCCCACTGCTCCTCTGAGCCTGTCCATGGGTGACCCCCACATTCCCACTCCAGTGCCCAGCACAGAGCACAGCCCTGCAGCCCCAGGTTCCACCGTGCCCTTGTTTTTTGTACTGATGCCAACGGTCCCCTTGGAGGGAGGTGACATCTGTGTGGCCTTTGACTGTGTTCCTAGGCTTGGGAAGCATGGAGCCACCCCACCACTGCCCTTCCTTCCAACCAGTATCCCTTAACCGTGGATCATGAGAGGGGAGGAGGCCACCCTACAGAGGTTTTTAAGGAAAAAGGGACATGGCTTCATGCCTTGCCAGACTGCCCCAGAAGACAGCACTGCCCCTCATATCCATGACCTCCTGTGGGACCAACCCCAGCGCAGAGTCCTGATCCACCCCGTGTTTATTTTTCTGTTCTGGAAATATCCCAAGTGGGACAACATCCAGGGGCAACATGAGGATGAGGGAGGCTGGGGTCGCATCTTCCATTGCCTGATGGATTAGACAGCAGGATGCTGTTCCCTGTGGAAGTGCTGTTCCCTGTGGAAGTGCTGTTCCCTGTGGAGGTGCTGTTACCTGTGGAGGTGCGCTGCTGTCATAGCACTTCTCCACTCCCATCTCATCCACAGGAGCATCTCTGTTCCTCCTCATCTCCCGGATGCGCTCCAGCTGCTCCTGCCAGTCCCTGGGCTCCCAGTGTGGTCTCTGGGGCTCAACACCATCCCCCTGCCCAGGTTCATAGGCAATGGCGATGCTCTTCCTCCTCCTGCTGCGCCTTGGGATGCTGGGGGTGCCAGGGGTCTGGCTCGCTGCAAGGGACGGGAGAGAGATTCCAGGATTGAGGAAAGGTGCCTTTGTCTCCCACAGAGCCCAGTGACGGTCCCAATGTGCCACCAACCATCCAGGGGACCCTGGCCTGGGCTGAACTCACACTCCCCATAGTCCCAACCCAGGAGCAACGCCTCACACTCCTCAGCCCTGCCAGAGCCAGCACGGGGCGAGGGAGGGCTGGAAGGGCCTGGGAGACAGGTGACAACAGGTGACAACAGTGGGGTCACATGTCACACTACGGGGACACAAACACAGCTGCGGCTGCTGAAGGTGCATGCCCAGGCCCTCTCCCAGGACCAGCCACCGGGCACTGCCACATCCCGGGCTCCGAGAGGGATGCGACAAGGACACCCAGCCCCTGTCCCAGCGGGACCCTCACTGCCCCCGGTGCAGCCCCGTGCCCAGCACGGGTGCCCATCAGCCCCGGTCCTC